>QLSR01000005.1:3177305-3230592 GCA_031780015.1 Citrullus colocynthis | reverse complement strand
TTTTTTAAAGAAAAAAGAAACAAAAGAATAAGAAAAAAGTATTTAAATCATAATCTATATTTGGCATTAATTAGAATTCTATACATAACTTTGAATTTCCTCGAGCCGTACGAGGAGAAAACTTCTTATACGGTTCTGGGGGTATTGTTAATTTATATCTATCCCAATGAGCCGTTTTTCGAATCATTGCAATTGATGTTCGATCCCGAAGAGAAGGAAGAGATCTTCGTAAAGTGGGATACTATTTAAATTTTAATATCAAACATTTTCTAAATAAAATTGTAAAGTGAGTTTAAACTCTATCCTAGATATTAAAATCCTACCCTCAAAATTTATCTTCATAACTAAAATGTCGATGTGAGATTAATTTAATGAGGTTAGTTGAAGGGGTGCTAAAATTCTAGGTTGCACTTATTATTTTTTTTTAACCGTTCATCCCAACTACAAATAATAATTGGACAACTAAGTGAGCTGAAAAATAATGAGTGGATGTAGTCAGAGATGCACGAAATATCATAGAAAAAGAAAAAGAAAAAGGAAAAAAAAATTAATTGAAGCAATTTGACCTGCATGCTGGAGGATATGCCTGAGGGCTGAGAGGGCCATTTTGAAACTCAAAAGATAGGGTGTCTCTCCAACTTGCTGCCTTTAAAGTTAAAAGATTTCCATTACAATAAAACTTAACCCTCTTTAAGGGATCCCTTGAGTACCATTTCATCTTCTCTTCCCTTGGCTGCTCATGGAACTCTACAATGGCTTCCAACATCTTCTCCATCACCCCATTTGGAATTCCATGGTTCACCATCTGAAATATCCCCCACTTCTCACATGCCTCCCCAATCTCCCTCACCACCTCCTCCCTCCTCCTCTCGCCGCTTAGATCTATCACCGGAACCTCCGCTACCGCCACCGCCCCTACTCCATCCATGCTCTCGGCCGGGTGGATGAAGAACTTCGGAATCTTAGTCGCTCCTCCATCTATCAAACCTTGTTAATTAAAAACCATGTAATTGATGGAATTAGAATATGCAGAAAGATCCTGTATTCGAAACCCTTTTTTTTTTTCTTTCTTTCCTAATTAAATTTAATAACTACTTGCTGGGTTTTGAACCAATTTTCAATTTCGAGTGTGAAACAATTAATAGGAATATAAGTAAATGATCTTTAATACATACAACAATCTACAATATCAAGTTATATTAAGATTTTGAGTTCAGTGATGCATATGATTTAACCAACCTTTCACTCCTGCTTTAGTATCGTCGAACTCCTTCACTTGTTGGGCTCTTTTCGAGTCGTCGCCGGTAGAATCCATGTAGGAGCTTGGTCAAGAATTGAACAATAACTTTTCAAACCAATCAACAATGTATAAGAGACCTTTTACCAATATTCATCCTCAATTCCCTTCTTATAGAATTAAACAACTTTTACAAGAAAGACGTGGAGGGCATGGAGGAACAAGGTCAGTTATATAATCTATCTAACGTAAAGAAGATCCAAAGTGGAAATAAATTTTATTCGTGGAGGAAGCCACGATGTAGGAGTTTGAACACAAAACTTCTCCTGAATCCACCTGCTCTAATAGCATGTTAAATTGTCAATTGACCCAAAAGCTTAAGGTAGTGGGTGAACGCAAATTTAATATTATATTACTAACACTCCTCACTTGTGGACTTGAAATAGACTTAATAAGTCGAAATCAATATTAATCGAGGAAGAACCAACAATATTAAATACAGAACCTCTCTAGACCACCTAAAAAAATTTGTTAGGAAAAGAAAAGGAAAGAAAGCCATAACCTATTCTCTTGATATGAACCGCATACGCAATCTTCAACTTCTAGCTTTCTCTACAATGAACATGCATTCTTCTTTCTTACTTATTCAATAATATTCATGTCATACAACATGCTCAATTTATTACTTCATTCAACAATATTTTGGATGTATTCCAAGGCATATTTGTGTACCTCTCCTCAATTAAAAAAAATATATATTAAAATACCATTTTAGTTTCAATACTTCGAAATTTGTTTAAACTTGTAATTTCGATTTTCCAATTTTATTCTTTATATTTTTAATAAATCTTAAATTTAGTTCATTGCTAGTTTATTTTTGATTTTTTTTAAAAAACCTTTTGTTATATATTAACATTTTTACTATAAATTTTCAAAACATATTCACATATTGTATTTTCTTGTATGAAAATTATTATTATTATTTAACCAATTTCGATAAAATTAACTTTGTTCCTTTCGTTTTATGAATCTCAATCGAAATTCC
This sequence comes from Citrullus colocynthis, assembly GCA_031780015.1. Classification (NCBI taxonomy): domain Eukaryota; kingdom Viridiplantae; phylum Streptophyta; class Magnoliopsida; order Cucurbitales; family Cucurbitaceae; genus Citrullus; species Citrullus colocynthis. Next base: position 3,228,310 of record QLSR01000005.1, on the reverse strand, counting down.
CTTTTTGCATGTGTTTAGATGTGTTCACTTCAAAAAGACAATTTTTTTTGTCCATAAATTCAATAATCTCAAAAGATTTGAAGGATTTTTTTTACTTCAAAAATTAAAATAAAACTTTAGAGTACAAAGATATATGATTGAAATTATCAATGTCAAAAAATGAATCAACCATGAATTTGTTTTTATGGGAGAAAAAGAGTTTAAGTGCCTGTAAGACAAAAGAGACTAAGCACCGGTGTAGTGTCAACGACTTTGGTAGTTTATATAGGATAGTACAACATAATTGATATTCGGACTCATAATATCCCTCTTAAAGTTTTGGAATCAACGAGTTCATACTCGTTGGGTAGTTACACTATACTTGTAGCTGATGCTGAATTGCACCGCACATTCAAATTCTCATCGTTTCCTTATGGCTAGCAATACAAGGATTTTTGTCTCTACCGATGGTTTTTTCTACCAATGCAACAAAAAATGTCGACATAGCTAATTTCTGCCGACACATTTTTAATGCATTGACACAACATCATTTTTGTCAATGAAAATATACCCTGGGACACTTTTATCTTTTGATGTTCAATATTTTTTGTTTCTACCTTTAATTACTTTTTAAATTCAATTCAATCATTTATTTTTTTCTTTTTTCATCCTTAAGATAAAATTGATACAATTCTAAAATAGTTAAACTAGTTATCCATAACATTTATTCCCTGAGCTTGCATGCGCATCAATCCTCTTATGCCCTTTTAATTTATTATAACTTGTCCACTTGCGCTTGCATGCACATCAAGTTGCTAATGAGAAACCTACGATGCATTATGTTCATTATCAAATCTATAACCAATAAGATTTAATTTTCCTTTAGTGACGAATTATGGGATTGCGAAAAAGTCTGATGATGTGGAAAAGAAGGGCAGTTTGCTATATATTTTTTAAGATTTTCGTGTTTTGCTTTATTTGCAAATGTAAGTATAATTATTTGTGCTATAGGATCTAATTTTCCAATTAATTACAAATCCCTTTGATGGATTCATACAAACATGATCCAACAACTCTTGTTATATTTATGGAATGAGATTCGTGTAAGGATAAGTAATCTCCTTCCTTACACATTGGGGAAAGAAAAAAAGCAAATAAAGATAGAAAAAAAAATTAGATAAAGAGTCGCTTTCTGGATATTAGACATTTGAGGAAGAAGGGGAAAGAGATAATTAATCAAATTCAACTTTTTTTTTTTCTTTAAGAAGAAAATCTCTTGTCGTATAATTTGTTTTAATCTCCAAAATAATCACTTGTGTGCATTATCAAAATTTCATCTTTTATGTTTTTGTTCAATGGGTTGCTTTACTTTTAACTAAATTCTCTAAATATCTTAATCGATCCGCAATGATATTAAAAAAAAAAAAAAAAAAAAAAAAAAAAAAAAACGAAATTGGTCTAGCAAAAACAAAAGCTTTTATTTTATTTTTATTGTTTTTTTGAAGTAGTGTTGTATTAAAGTAACAATAATAATGGTTAAATCTCTTTCTTTCCGCTCCCTCTCCCCTTCACTGGTATTTGCACCCCGGCCCAGAATCATTGTGCTCAATGTAATCCAATGNAAAAAAAAAAAAAAAAAAAAAAAAAAGTGATGAAGTAACCACCAAGATATCTTAAAAAATTCTCTAGATATCCTAATCAATCCCCAATTTCACAAATTTGTCAAATTGGTATTTGTTGGATTTTGTAAACTTGAAGCCTTTACCTTCGCACTTGACAAAGAAAATAAGTTAATTGTACTGAGTAGCACTTTTAGGGATAATAGCAAACATGTAACGACCCGACTAATACAATCTAATCGGACCATTACTCAATGCATGCATATTTTAAAAAGACACTATGCTAAATAGTAAGAAAGAAACAATGCTAAAACTCAAGAAAAACAATGCATAAACATATAAAAAAAAGAAATCTTGGTTCGGGGTACCCCTAATAAAAATCAATAAATTTTCGTGAACAGGAATCCACATACAAAACTGAAAGACAAGTTTCAAAACAAAATTTGACAATTTAACCAAAACTCATTAAAACATGCAGTACTAGCGGAAGCTACTGCGGGTCCCGTGAAGCCATCAAGGATTCCTCTTGTCATTCGCCAGCATGTTCTTTCCCTTACTTGAAAAAAATAAGATGAAAGGGTGAGCAATTATATTGCTCAGTAAGTGACCCCACTACCGGAGCCAGGCTAGGCACCCAAGTCCTTTAGGTGCATTAGTCATACGACAGGCATATCTAACATACTTTTATAGGGAACTGGTTGTACTGGCACCCAAGTCCTTTAAGTGCATTAGTCATAAGACAGACATATCTAACATACTTTTATAGGGAACTGGTTATACTGGCACCCAAGTCCTTTAAGTGCATTAGTCATAAGACAGACATATTTAACATACTTTTATAGGAAACTGGTTATACTCTCCCTACAGTTGGTTTTGGATGTCCACAAACCTCTGGAGCCCCGAAGGAACTCTTACCTCTGGTGATCCCGAAGGATCACAAACCTCTGGTGATCCCGAGGGACCACAACCTCTAGTGATCCCGAGGGACCACAACCTCTAGTGAACCTGAAGGAACACATCCTCTGGTGACCCTGAAGGACCACAATCTCTGGTGAACCCGAAGGAACACAACCTCTAGTGACCCTGAAGGACCACAATCTCTGGTGAACCCGAAGGAACACAACCTCTGGTGACCCCGAAGGACCACAACCTCTGGTGAACCCGAAGGAACACAACCTCTAGTGACCCCGAAGGACCACAACCTCTGGTGAACCCGAAGGAACACAACCTCTGGTGAACCCGAAGGAACACAACCTCTAGTGACCCGAAGGACCACAACCTCTGGTGAACATCCAACCGACGTAGGGGAGTTACCACTACCCAGCACACATGACCAATTAAATTCTCACTCCTTTCTTTCCATGAATTCATACATTAACAACGCTGTTTACAAACATCTCATAATACAAGCATATGCATTTCACATACATCCTTTGAAACATGGGAATTTCATACAAGCATACTATCTCACATGGGGCTTAGAAATTTTACTCATCATGGCAACTAAACATATGGCGATTTCACATACATCCTTTAAACATGGGAATTTCATACAAGCATGCTATCTCACATGGGGCTTAGAAATTTTACTCATCATGGCAACTAAACATATGGCGGGAAGGCGGTTCAGGTAGTAAAACCACTTACATTGAGACTAGGTGCAAATAGCTAACCAAGCAGCCAATTCTCACAAAATGCTTGAGTTAAAACCCCAAAGTGCAACTAAGCCACAATCTTCTTCCATACTTCAAACAATGAGTCCAACCAAAATGGACCCTTAAACCCGCTTGGACAGCTTGTTTCTGATTCCAAAATCCATGGAAGCCTGAATCTAAAATCCAACCTCAATGAGTAACAACAATTAAAACCAATTCACGAAATTACGAGATAATCAACAATACTTACCCAAACAGTCCTGACCTAACCAAGTCTTGAAATCCTAGCGTAACTCACGAAAAGGGATAATGCCAGAGAGAGCAGCTGGGCAACAACTTGCAAACCCATTGACATCCAAGATTGGCTTAAGTATATATATATATATATATATATATATATATACTTCTTTAAATTCTCTTTCCTTTTCCTTTTCCAGAACCCTAAATATATATATTTAAATTTCCATTTTCCTTTGCCTTTTCTTTTGCCTTTTCCCAAAACAAAACACAACTTATTTAATATAATATTCCTCAACCCATCAAATCAAATCTTTTCCAACCACCACTTAATAATTTATTTAACCAAAATATCTTCTAACAAATCAATTCCCCAACTTAAATTCAATTCTAACTTATCCTCATATTTTCTTAAATTAATCAAGTTCTTAAATCTCACCCAATTTCTAATTTAAATCCAACTTTTAAATCTCTCCCAAATAAATTCAATTTTCCACTAATTGAATCAAATCCAAATTTTTTTATCACGATTACTTTAAATTGAATTATTTTCTCAACATAATCCAATTAAAGCTTCAAAATTCAAACAATTAACCAAATAATTCAAGAAAATAAATTTTTTTAAACAAACAAATTACTTGAAAATTTGGGATGTCACAAAACATTTTTAAAGAATTAAAAATAAAGCAAAATCTATTAATGATAAACTATATCGGTGATAGACTCCTCCAGTAATATGGTCTATCACACTTATAGACCTCTCCTAGTAATATGATCTAAATTTAAATTTTGTTATATCTATAAATTCTTTTGCATTGTAATATATATGTACTTTGGGTTTGATTACTATATTTGCAACTACCTCTTATTAAAGAAGTTGCAAATATAGAATTTCTATAATTGAAAACCTAGTAGTTATAGCAAATTTTGGCATGTATATTTAATGCTAGTTGAGGATCTACACTAACAAAATGGAGAGATCTCACAACTTTTTTTATAAGAGATATGAGTTACTCCTCTCATTTTCAATTGATTTTCTACACTAATTTCCTCTAGTATATCACTAATAAACCCTAGTTAGTGCCCCACATAATTTTTTTTTTTTATTTTTAAAATTAATTTTAAAAATAAAAAAAAAAAATTAAGGGGGGCACAAAAAAGGAAATAAAAAAAAAAAATTAAGGGGGGCACAAAAAAGGAAATAAAAAAAAAAAATTAAGGGGGGCACAAAAAAGGAAATAAAAAAAAAAAATTAAGGGGGGCACAAAAAAGGAAATAAAAAAAAAAATAATGAAAATTAATTAATTATAATTATTATAATTAAGTAAAAAAAAAACTAAAAGATATTAATCCTAAATACTCATTTTCCATATTTAGGATTAATATCTTTTAGTTTTTTTTTTTTTAAACATTTTGATTTTTATTATTTATTTTTAATTATCCTTAGTTTATACCCCTCATAATTTTTTTTTTTTTTGGGTGTTTTGGAGTCATTTTGGGAAAGAAATTAAAGGAAGAGTTCAAATGACTAAAATAAAATTACTGTATATATCCATATAACCATTAAATAAAAGGGAAACAAAAAAAAAGGAAAAAAAAAAAAACAAAAACAAAAACACTTTAACTCACTATCAAACTGTGAAGTACGATAGAAATATTTTGCCTACCAAATTGTAATCTATAGAGAGAAGTTATGAGGAATATAAACAACTAAGATTATGTAAATTTCTGTCAGCATTTTTTATTCTACAAAGAGGTTGGTACTTATGCAATAAGATTATATTAAGTAATTTTATTGGTATTTATTAATAACCAAATGCAAGTGTCTGACAACCACGTAAATTATTCGTAATGATACTTATTATTAGGGGAAAAAAAATCTTTTTGGTCTATAGGGTTTTAAGTTTAATTTCTATTTTGTCCATAGGTTTCAAAAAGTTACACATTTAGGTTTTAAGTTTTGAGTTTGATTTCAATTTAGTTCTTAGGTTTCAAAATGTTACAATTTTACTGTTAAGATTTAAATTTTGTTTCAATTTGGTCCCCAAGTTTAAAGATTCACACCTTTACCTTTGATTTTTTACTAAATACTCATTTTCCATATTTAGGATTAATATCTTTTAGTTTTTTTTTTACATAATTATAATAATTATAATTAATTAACTTACACTATTTTTTTTATTACTTTTAAAATTAAGTTTAAAATTAGTTAATAGACATCGACATCAATGACTGAAAGTGATAATTTAATAAAAAATAGAGGTTAAAAGTGTGAAATCTTGAAACCTAGAGACCAAATTGAAACAAAAAAACTCAAATCTCATAAGATAAAATTGTAATATTTTGAAACTTAATGACTAAATTGAAACAAAATTCAAAACTTAAGAATTAGCCACCGAATGAAAACTAGACCAAAAATTTAAGGACCAAAATGTAATTCTCCCTTATTATTATTGCAGAGAAGTTGTGGGAGCATATTGTGTTGCAATGAGAAAGTTTGTTTTGGAGATATTAGATTTGCTAAGTGAAGGGCTGAGGCTTGGAAGAGGTTACTTAGGGGGTGAAATGAGTTCAAATCCAACAATGTTTGTGAATTATTATCCACCATGCCCAGACCCTACCTTGACTTTGGGATTGAGGCAACATTGTGATGGAAGCCTCATCACCATCTTATTTCAAGATGTTAATGGCCTTCAAATCCTTAAGGATGGTCAATGGATTGCTGCTCATCCAATTGATGATGCCCTTTTGATTAACTTTGGTTATGTTTTTGAGGTACCATATATTTAATTGATTTCTTTTGACATGAAAACTAATACTAATAACAAGAGAAACTTAAGAGACATATGCATGAGATCATTTACACAAGTAAAGTTTGTGATCTTATATTATTAGGTGGTTAGCAATGGAAAGCTCAAGGCATCGGAACATCGAGTAGTAACGAACACGAAGGTACCTCGGCAGAGCTTAACCTATTTGGCCTACCCTCAAAATGATGTGATTATAGAACCAGCAAAATGTCTCATAAACGAAGCCAACCCTCCACATTATCGCTCCATGAAGTTTGAAGACTTCAAGAGAAAACATAATTCTGTGTTATCTAATAAGGAGGAAATTATGAAATATATGAGCTTAAACAAACCTGAATGAGTATCCAAAATAGAACTATGATGTTGTTAGGTTGATTACTTTTATACTGTAATGTAGAAGAACTACTATGTTACTATTGAGGGTCTTTTGTTTAATTGAAATAATACTTGGTTAGTTTAGATACCATTTGACATATATAAAATAATTTGAATATATGTTTGAAATTGAAAGTACTTGTAAAATTATATAGGTTATATCTTTAATTATATAGGTTATATCTTTTCATATAATTAACTGTCTATAATACTTCTCATTTCACATCAAAAATTCAAATCTCCATAATAATTTATTTATTTATTTATTTATTTTTACTTAACAAACAACTATGTGTCTTTAAGAGATAGGAGCTTAACTTCGAATAAAAGGTTATTTACTGATTTGAATTTTTTTTTCAACTGGGTGCGATCATATTAGCACTAATGCAACGTATCTCATCAGAACTCAAAAAAAAGAAAACACTAATGCTTCGGATCTTATCAAAACTCCAAAAGGAAAAAAAAAAAAAAAGAAAAATCTTTTTTCAACCAACACTAAAAATTTTAACTCTTTTGCATGCTATATTTAATTTAAGAATAATGTTTTCCTTTGTAATCTTTTAAATATTTATCAAAATACAAACAAATGTAGAGGATTTAATTATTTAACTAGAAGATAATGCTTCCTCATTTTTTTAATGGGAATTTGCGCTGGGTAGTCGAACAAAATAGGGGGACTTGCAAATATATCAAGTTTGTTTCTTTTTCTTTTTTTCTTTTTTTCTTTTTTTTTTTCATTTGGCAGCAAAATTTTTTATTTTAATTCTCGATTCTTTTGTATTCCCATTTAGCCTTTTAAAAATTGTCGTGAAAACACATACTGTGTAAACAGTGTAAAAAATTCAACACACATATTTACGTAGTTTATTAACAGTGTGTTAGCTATATCCATAGGAAAGAGGGAGAACAACTTTATTATAGAGAATTTTTTAGAATATAGAACAAAGGTGTCTCTAGGGTTGAAGAGTTTATATAGCGCATTCCTCTAAATTTTAGGGTAAAAATTAAATAACGTAAAGATGACAAATACCTAAATAACATATTCAAGACATTCCTACATGTTGTATATCTCAAACTTTTCTCCCGAATTTTTCTGTGTGCAAGCATTTCTTTTTCTTGAATCATATTCTTCACAAGTGTTTTCTCCTCCTCGATCATCTTCTTATTAAGAACAATAATGTTTTTTTTTTTTTTTCTCATACCAAATATAAGATATTAGTATATCATGACACATACATCAATAATTAAATACTTGAAGTAAGATATGAATGTATCAATATTATATCTAATAGCAATTAACATTCCAAGTATATCAAGAGTATATCTAAATATGAATCAACAGTCAAGTAATTAATTGGGCTATTTTTTTTTCCATTTTAACAATTTTTGCAAACAACAAATGAAGACACCAACCTAACATTTATAAAACTTTTTAATAACTCTCTAAGGTCTATATCGACGTTAGCCTAAGGTCTATCATCGATGGACTATTATCACATGTGAATATCAATCTATCACTAATAGACTATATTAAAAATTAAAATTAAAATTAAGAAAATTTTAAATATAAAAGAAAATCTCCTTGCTGTGTCTGGAATATTTTTATAATATTTGTTACATATTTGCAAATGTTTAGCCAATCTTGCAATTTACTACTATGTGTATTAAACCAAAAAGCATGTGAAAATTCATGAGTAACTTGGGTTTTTAAGCTCAGATAATTCCTTCAAATGAGACGTATCACACCTTCAAACTTGAGTTATTGTTTATCCTTAAGCAAACATTTTCTACTCATTGAACCAAAAAAAAATTAAAAAATTAAATTAAATTAAAATCAAAATGTGAATAAGTAAATAAAAGTAAGGAAAATTATCTTAAATAGTAAAACTGCTGAAATTGTTTACAATAATAGCAAAATACACGGTCTATCTGCGATAGGCATTTATCATCTATCATTATCTATCGGTGATAGACAATGAATACTAATAAACAGTGACATTATGCAATATTTGAAAATATTTTCAATAGTTTCGCCATTAAAATAATTACCTTAGATAAAATTAAAAAAGAATATCTTAATTATGATAGCATATTCTTTTATTAATTAATTGAAAAAAAAAAAAAAGGACATTTGGTTAATTACCTATTTTCGTTTCCAATTCCATTTGTAAATTAGTAAACAAAATTAGGTAAACAAAATCAAAAGAAATACCATTTCCATATACCATTGGTTGTAGGATTAATTTATCATCTTGTCAAAGAAAACGTGCCATAAGTGGAAAGATATCAATTTTAACTTTATTCTATTCTTTTGTGTGAAATATGGAGTCATCATTTGTTCTATTCCCCAAAATAATCACTTGCGTAAACTATCAAATCTCTCTCATTTTATAAGTGTATTGTATGCATTAAACTTATATACATATTATATGATATTAAGAAAAACATGATTTGATTTCTAAAATTAAGATGTCTTCCTTTCCAGTACTATTGGGTAATTATTTTAACTTTCGTTTCTAAAAGTTATGTGCTTGTTTTTTTCTTTTTCGGTAGGAAATATTTGAATTCTTGGCTAGAAATCCAAAAACAAAAACGAGGTTCTCAAAATTACCGTCTTTTTTAAACAAACTAATATATTTCTCACTTCTCAAAACTAGTTAAAAAAAAAAAAAAAAAAAAAAAAATCAATGGCTGGAGGTAGTGTTTATAATTAAATTTAAGACTAAAATACTATTTTGGTCTTTGTACTTTGAAGTTTGTTTAATTTTAATCTATGCATTTTCAATTATCCAATTTCGGTCCTGATACTTTCAATTAATCTTAAATTTAGTCATAAATGCTAGTTTATTATTGATATTTTTTAAGAAAACTTTTTTGTTACCTATTAATGATTTTACTCTAAATTTTGAAAACATATTCACATATTGTATTTCCATGAACGAAAATTATTATTAATATTTAATTAATTTCAGTAAAAACTAACTTTAAATGACTAAATTTAAGATTTATTGAAAATATAAGAATTAAAATTGTACAAGTGAAAAGTACATGAACTAAAATTGAACAAACTTAAAGTATCAACACCAACATAAGATTTATTTTCAAAAAAAAAAAGTCCAACATAATATTTTACCCTAAGCTTAATTTTCAAGCACAAAATGTTAGAGTGTTGATATATTTGGATATTTTTGTTCAAGGTCATTTGGTTTTTGTCTCATGAGGGGTTTGACTAGTTATCTCTTGAAATGTTCTATAGGATCTCTCGAAATGTTGTTTCTAGCAAAAGATTTTTTCTTTATGTGGAAAATTATGGGTGGTTATTCTCTTGATTGTGTTTTCTTGTTTGGGTTCTGCAAATTTTGGTTGAGGTTTATTTTACTTTTTCCATTGTGTTTATTTAAGTGTTGGTTGCTTTCTTGTTGGGGTTGTCGCTTTGAAGAATTATTGGGTTCTTGTCTTGTGTGTTGGCAAATAACAAAACTGTGCCAATCTTTGTGAACGAATTGGGTTACCAAACTTTTGTGTTCTGTCATTTGAAAATTTTATATGCATTTTGTTGATTATCTTTGCAATTGTGTAACATTATGTGTAACAAGGTTACACTGTATGATAGACAACTTTTTTCACAAAAACTAAGAGTGAAATAGTTATGAAATGGGCCAAAATAAATAAAACTTGTTAGTCGTATCTCAATCTCAAATAGGAATTTTCTACCTCATGCTAGCATGGAGCTTACCATAAAAGTGGACATCTTTTAACTTGGGCACCACTCATTTTAATTTGGGGTACTTACCTATAATATTTCACATATCAACAAAACAAATCATATTGCTATAATTGAAGAGAGAAATTTTAATACGTTTTATTCCAATTTAGGAATTATTGCTTTAAATTATTGGATTCCTTAATTTATAATCTAATTATATTTTAATTTGGGTAAACTATATGCTCATTTTGGTGGCTGAAAAAATAATTTAGCTCCCCTCTCACATTTAACTTGGGGAAATATTATTATTATCATTATCTATTTTCTATCCGATGTCTATATTTACAAGGAATAAATGATAGGAACAACAAAATGATCGTTTCCTAAAGATAGCTTACTTGATTTAAGACATATATATATTTTGAACTAATAGATCAAATTTTAATCTCCACATGTTATTTATATTTATAGAAAAAGGAAAATTATAAAAAAGGTTTTATAAAAAATTATAAATAGTTTAACTCATTTTATTATATTTAAAAATAATTTAAAAAAAAAAAAATTTCTTGGTTCATAAAAAGAAAAAATAAAATAACAACTCTTGAATATCGTAAGATGAGGAAAGTGATAAATTCAACTTAACTTTATTCTTTAAAGGAAATAAACCTTGTCAAATCACCGGTGTAAATTATCAAAATTTTGTCATTTATTGTTTGTGTTCAATGAATGGCTTTAGTAAAATCTAATTGCAAAGATGTCACAATCGATTCGGAAAACAATTTTTAAGATCAGATTTCTAAGTTTTTTTTTTTCCTCCTTTCACTTACTATTCTTGTGTCAAATTGATTCTATGGACGCTTATGATCATATCTGTCACGATGTCCGATTAGAGTTCGTGTTTTTGGTTCATGGATCGGTTTGATCATAAGATTTTGAGGCTTCAGTGTAATTCAATTTGAACTTATTTACTTGTTCAATTTATTCGCAGAATCCAAAACCTCATTTTTTATCTATTTAAAAGATTGTTTTTAAATTTAGCAAAATAAGTCAAAATAGTTATAAAATATAGAAAAATTTCACTGTTTATCAGCAATAGACCACGATAGAATGCGATATACTTTTATCATTGGGCGATAAACTGTGATAGACTTCTATCACTCAGTGATAGAATTTTATCGCGTGCAATCTCTCGCTGATAGACATGAAAAAAAAATTATATTTACAAATAGTGTGATATTTTTTCTATAAATAATTACCTCTATTTAAATTTAATTTTTAATTTTTAATTTTTTGTTTTTCTTGGATTTAATTTGGTCCACCAGTTCTACAAGTTGGAGTAGGAAGCCTGAGTTACTTTGGTGGACGTCGACAACTCGATCACCTTGCATGAAAGTAACTTCCTTTAAAGAGTATTTTTAATGTCTTATGCTTGTTCTTAATGTCTCTACCTTTGTATACTAGGGTTTAGTCAAATTCAATATATCTTTTATGTTTCCTACAAAAACTTAAGCACTACTGTGTCTATAGTACCCCATTGAATTAGAAACTCAATCTTGAGGGACTTCAATCTATGTATGATTTTCTCCGTGTGATGCGTTTCTTATTTGTGGCATTAATTTTTGGATGATTTTAGATATTTGGACAAAATACACTTTGATCTTCGAAGTTTGTGTTTGATATCTATTTGGTTCATAAGGTTTTAATAATGCTTTAGTTTCGGTTTAGAAAAATAATTATAAATTGTCCTTTAGTTAAAAAATGACATGTGATTGGTGATGTAACCGTTTTTAAAATAAAGTGTCCCTTTTTATTAATCTAAAATTAGTTTTAGTCTTATAAGCAATTTTCTTTCCATTACGTGGCTTTTTTCCACTTTTTATTCGCCTTCCTCTCTCCTCACCTTCTTCTTTGCCTTCCTCTCATCTTCTTCTCCAGCAAGCTTTTAAGAGAAAATAACAAAATTTATGGGAGGAGAAGAAAGAATGAGAATAAAACTAAAATGCCACATCAATAATGATTGCGGAATGTTATTTTTTCATTAGTGACAGACCATTTAAAACTATTTTCCAAATCTCAAGGATTAAATTATTCATTTTGAAATCTCGAGGACAAAATAGACAATAAATCCAAACCTCAAGGATCAAAAATATATTTTAATTTTTACCTTAGATGTTTTTATAACTCTCGTGCTTGTGTTTGATCTCATTCCCTCTCTTTCTTGCAATTCAATATATCTTCTCTAAGAAAAGTCTGCAAGGATCTTATCAATTATGTACAAAAGGAGCTCAATAAAGGATAATATGGTAAATTTACTTTAGCTTTTTTTTTATCCGTTCAAAGCATAGTTTGAAAAATCTCACAATAGAATTACTTAAAAATTCTCAAACTAAAATAATTGTTCTCACTTATATACCATATCATGAATATCTCCCTTTCATAATCAATGTACAACTTTGTTTACACTCTTCAAACTCTTAACAGCATAGAACACTAATGCAACGAATCTCATCAGAACTCTGATACTAATTTGGGTGGCCACTTAAGAAAGTACTCGTGTTGCACCTGTTTATTATAAATCATTGAATAATGATTGGCTGAAATGAATAATTTTGTGTCCAACTGGGAGGGTGTTGAATCAGTACCGGAAAGTTATGTTTGTCCGCCGGAAGAGAGGCCGGGCATTGCAGTGAAGACGACGATTCCAGTACTCGATTTTGCCGCACACAATCGGTCCGTTCTCTTCCAAAAAATCCTCGACGGTACTCAGAGTTCGGAGTTTTTCAGGTTTCAAGGAGCTCATGAATCCCTTTCTTTCTATTTCTTGTCAAACAACCATTCTTTTATTATGTTACCATGTTAAATTATTTTAAAAATCGATTGTAATCCACCTACTTAGTAGTTAATGGTGAAATCCCAATGGAAATCTGGCCCTCAGATCTTGAATTTTGCATATTTAGCACACTCCAATTGGAAGCTTTTAAATTCGGAATGAAATTATGGTATTAAAATGGCTGAAAGCTAAATTTAGATGTCCTTTTTGTTTTTGTTTTCTATAAACTTAACCTATTTTCTTTTAATTAAACTTATTTACAAATGTAGATAACAAATTAAGAAATCTAGAGGTAGAAGGAGTGTTTATGAGTTTAATTTTTAAAATAAAAAAACAAAAATTAAATGATTACCAAATGACCTTATATGAAATACTTGTATCAACAGTTAAAGAAACAGAGAAATCAAAGGAAAGTTCATCTTCTTCCATAGATCATCTCTTTTTCCAAGGATCGCTGATGCTGCGCAAAAGTATATGTTTCTAAACAAGAATATGCACAAAGTGAGTGCAGAAGGACATGAAAAACATAGAGTGTTGGTCCTACAAGAAGAAAGGTCACTTGAGTTTTGAGTGCCCATAAAAAAAGGGCAAAGGGAAAAATAAATAAAGAAAAGTCAATGATGATCAGGAAAAGGTAGAATACCCCTAAAATCCATCAGACAAACATCATCATCCAACACCCAAAAGATATTAAAACAGATACTAAATGGATGGAAATTCATAGATAACCAAAAAAAAAAAAAAATGGTACTACTCAAATTTGATTAGATTAATATGGGTTTCACCTCAAAATCAATTTCCAATGAAAGGAGCAACTCGATCTTATAAAGACTGTGAGGTCTCTACATTGATTTTTAATATGAGATCCTCAATATGCTCTCCTCAAGATGATGGTCTTATGGATTCAACATTCTTGGATCAAATCCAAATTTTCTTAATGTCCAATACTTGATTGGATTTCATGGGCGCTAATACTATATTAGATAAACATAGGGTTTTATCTTTAAACCAATTAACACGATGAGAGAAGTGTAACTCATGTATCTATTTTTTGTGTATAGGATTCAACATACACTCAAGATTGTGTTTTTTCTTTTGGGTTCCCCATTCATAAATAAAATAGTTTGTGCCTAATTATGTGCTGCTTAAGTGAATAAATGATCTAAACACATACATAAAGTAAATCTAGGGGTGTGTAATTAAAAGAAGAAAGACGATAACTTAATATATCTGATTTACATATGTGTTACCTATCTTTTTTATGTATGTGTTAAGATTTGCTCACATAAACATAAACAAAAGAATTTTTGTCTATATAAATTTATCAGTTAAAGCCTACTAGGGTTGTGTTTTGAAACAAACTCAAGACTTTAAGTATTAAAATAAAACTTCAAAAAGATTGGGGCATAATTGAAACCAATAACCCCATAGTTTGGAGGTGTTTTTGATAATGTAGTCAATAGTTTATTCACATTTTTAAGAAATGAGACAAGAATATTAACAAATATGTGTAATTTCAACTCTAAGGTTCATATACTAGCCATAATATTGAATATGATAAATTTGAAACAATATAATTAACCAATATCACTAATTAATCACCCTCAATTTACTATTTGTGATTATAGGTGATAAACCATGGAGTATCAAGAAAATTATTGGAAGACACTATGAGGACTTTAAAGGAGTTTCATTCTATGTCACCACAAGATAAAAATAGGGAATGTTCCAAAGACAATAAAAGCTGCAGAATTTTCACAAGCTCCAACAACTATGCCAATGAACAAACACACTTCTGGAGAGATTGTTTGACTTTAGCTTGTCATCCTCTAGACAAAAATATTAATTTTTAGCCAAAAAATCCTCCTAAATTCAGGTAAAAATAGCATGATTTAGAGTAAATAATTTACAATAATTTTCATCTAAAATACCATATGAGCAATATTTTTAAAGAACATTTTACTCTATGCCTAAAAGTTTTGCCAACATGAAAGAATAATATTTTTTTGCTTTATTTGTTTATTTTTATATTTTGATCTTGTTTCCCATCTAAATGAAAATAAATAAAAAAGAATATTTTTGAATTTATAGTAAATTATATATTAAACTTTCGTCTTCCATTCTCTCTTGTTTATTTATATAAAGAAAAAAAATCTCTATTTCTAAATGAATATAAATTAGGATTGTTTTAAAAAATATAATAAAATAACCAATTTATTTACAAATATAGCAAAATGACATTGTCTATCTTGACCGTGACATTTTGTTATATTTAAAAATATTTCCAGTACTTTTGTCATTTAAAACAATTATCCTATAAATTAATATCCAAATATATAATTCAATTTAGAGTATCTTTATACAAACTTTTGCCTCCTTATAATATAAATTTTTAGAACTCAATCAATATGAGTGTCTGACTCATTAAATTATAAAAAGACGAACACGTCAATGACTATTAAATCAACTGCTTAATTCAAGAATTTAAGTTGATGGGTGAAAGAAAAATTGAAATTATTATTACGATGATTGCAGAGAGGCGGTCGGAGCGTTACTGTGGCGTAATGAAAAAGTTTTCTTGGGGGATATTAGATCTGATAAGTGAAGGGTTGGTGCTAGAGAGAGGATACCTGGAGGGAGAAATGAGTTCATATCAAAGGATGTCAGTGAACCATTACCCACTATGCCCAAACCCTAGCTTGACTTTGGGATTGAATCAACATTGTGATAGAAGCCTCATCACCATCTTGTTTCAAGGTGTCAATGGCCTTCAAGTCTTCAAGGATGGCCATTGGATTTCTTTTGATCCTGTTGATGATGCCTTTTTTTATCAACTTTGGTTATCTTTTCGAGGTAAATTGTGAAAAGTATATTTTTGTTCGGTAGGTTACACTTTTAGTTTCAAATTTTTATATTTGTTTTCAATTTAGTCTCTAAGTTTTAAAATTCTTCAATTTTACTTTGATATATGATTTTTGTTTCAATTCAATCCCTAAATTTTAAGATTTTTACATTTTCACCTTCGATTTTTTTTTTTTTTTACTAAATATTCGCTTCTGTTTTTTTGCATTAATATTTATTCATTAATATAATATAA
Organism: Citrullus colocynthis; assembly: GCA_031780015.1. NCBI lineage: Eukaryota > Viridiplantae > Streptophyta > Magnoliopsida > Cucurbitales > Cucurbitaceae > Citrullus > Citrullus colocynthis. Next base: position 3,212,002 of record QLSR01000005.1, on the reverse strand, counting down.
TTTCAAAGTGAAATTTTAAAATTATTTTTAAATAGTATGAAAAAAAGTTAATAAATTACTAATTATATGCGCCCTTTGCTTTGCTTGAGTTGAAAAACTTCTAACCCGCATCCAGATCCCGGAATTCGCTTTCTTCTTTGATTCTGCTTTCTTCGCAAGCAAGACCAAACGAGTTAACCCAGGTACGACCCACAATCTCGGACAGGACACGGCCTATTCTATTGGCTTAAAAGCCAGTGAAATTTATGTATTACAAAGGTCGACAACTCCAAACGTCACACATCCGTCGCCTACCTACCGTTTAGGTGGCACCAGCGAGATCCAGCTAACAAAGATGAATCCTGCGCAATCAGAGATTAAGCCATAAGATCCCATCCCTGAAACAGGAAGAGTGGTTTTCTTTCCAATTGCTGCAATCAGTCATGAGGCCAATTCTCTTACCATCAGTTCGAACGGTGCGCTAATCCTTTGAATCCGGTACCAACGGGTATCATCCCTCCTAGAACAACGTTCTCTTTCAGACCTTTCAACCAGGAGAGCGGCTTTTGCTAAAACTCCAGCAGTTTCTTGAAAACTTGCTTCGGATATGCAAAAATGAGTATTTAGAGATGCTTTCGTTATTCCCAATAATATGGCTCGGTAACAGATCGCTTCTTCCAAAGCTTTTCAGATGCAAACAAAGTAATCATTCGATACTTCATTACCGATTGATTCTAGCGGCAGATAATAGGAAAACCTCTCTCGTGGCCCTTGCTTAACTCCTTGTTCTGTAAACCGGTCGCTGGTTGATCTGATCGGACCACGGACACGCGAGTACTTTATGATCCAAGATCTAAAAGAGAAAGGACCCACATCCTCCACGTTTCGTTCCATTGTGGAAGCTTATTTTCCTCCGGATGATTAGAGAGATTTTTTTCGGAAAGCATAGAAATCAATCGTTCGAGGCCCACTCATTCCAGCAGGAACTAGTGGGGAAGGGGAGAGGTGTGGTAGAGAGAGAACGCACAAGCGGTACGTACGGTAAGAGCAAACTGTCTTATTGGCTATTACCGAATTGAAAGTGCTTAAACCTCTCTTCTTTCTGTCAGTCTACTTTACTGACTGAAAAACGGGAAGTCACTCATTCAAACCTCCCGCCCTCTCCAGTCAGACGGGTTTCAATTAATTAGATGTATTTAATAGATAAGTAATTCGGTAATGGTTTCAATATACACAATTTTTTTTTTTTTTAACAATGTGTGGGGTGGGTATCAAACCTCTAACCTCGAGGTTCATAGTATATACTTGATGTTGGATGAGCTAGGCTCATTTTTTGCCAATAAATACACAATTACATTAGTTTAATATATATCTGTATTTTTATTTTTGTAAAGGAAAAAAAAATCAACTTTATAAATTACAATAATAATATACTTGATGCCAAATTTGTGGGTATGGATGTTCATTTTCTCCATAGGGATGGGCCAGGGTGAGCATTCCCCACGATGAGGAATGTGTGAGGGAGAGGGAGGGGGAGGAAAAATTCCCTGTGAGATAAATGGAAATAGGGACAGGGACTTAGGAATGCATTCCTCGCCCCGGCCCGCCCATTAACCTCTTTTATTTATTTATTATGATGATTTAACGTTATGTTATTATTATTATATAAACATTATTATGTAAATTTCAAGTTGTATTGTTTAATGGTTAAGATGGTTAATATATTTGAATATAACCTTTAAATTTAGACTATATATATATATAATTTGATTGATAATTATTTCTTTCTACTAAATTAAAATATGAGTAATTTCTCTTTAAATACATATTGTCTATGTAGAACTAATCATATTAAAAAATCTAGTTAGAAATTTAACCATTCAATTAAAATTTGTGTATGGTAGTGATTTTAAGTTAATTGATTTTATTTTTTACAAAAAAAACAAAAAATCAAAAGCGAAAAAATTTGCCACAATGAATCTCTCCCCTCCCTTGATCCGTGTGGAAAATTTTGCGGGGATGGAAAATGAAATGGGGAAAAGGAACCGGGAAGCCATCCCGGTCTCTCTCTTCCTCGTGGACATCTATATCTGTGGGTCTCCCGAGAGGGAGGGAGAGAATGTGGGAGAGAGAGCAAGCTCCTACCCATAACATATTTCTTTTTTTTTTTTTCCCCAATTTTGGGTCATTCCTACAAATCTTCCCTACATAATATGGTTGATTATAAAATTAATTTAAATAATATAATTAATTTTGATATAATAAATAAATGTATTTGAAAGAAAGATGGTTAAAAAAATTAGAGATCAAATTAAAAGCAGAGATTTCAACCTCCAATTTTAAGAGGGCACATACCTCAATTTATATAGTTGCGTTATATATTGGCTTTAGCAAAGTATTTAGATTATAAGTAGTCAATTAACAAAATGTTTAATAGTACAATATTATTGTTCGTTTATAATTAATATTCCGAAATGTGTTCTTGGTGTTATTAGAAGGTTCATTGTTATCCATACAAATAGAGTTTGTGTGGTCTTATATAGGTGATTAGCAATGGAAAGTTCAAGGCAAAGACATCTCGACAAAGCTTAGCATATTTTGTTTTTCCTGAGGATGATATGATAACAGAACCAGCAAAATGCTTGATTAATGAAGCCAATTCTCCACATTATCGTTCCTTCAAGTTGGACGACTTCAATACAAAATTTTATCCGGCATTAGCTAATAAAGAGGAAATTATGAAGTATATATCAGTTTAAACATGCAACCTGGAATGACTGTTCAAAATAGGTTGATTTACTACTGTTATATTGCAATGTAAAATAACTGTATCATGTTATCAAAATCGTTCTTGAAATAAAGGTTATCTAACACACAATGACACTTGTTACTCGTGATATTATAGCAATTCAAAGTATATTAGAGAAAAACAGAGAAATGATATAGTAAAAACGTAACACAGAGTTTGGTAATCCAGTTCGGTGCAATATCACCTATGTCTAAGACAGTGTGTCCAAGAAAGATAACTTCACTAATATAATATTAATTAAGTGATTACAACGATGCAATTATCTGTAAATAAAAGGTGAATCCAATGACATGTGTAAAGCTTAACTCATTGAATGATCACCTTAGGCTCTCTCTATAAGGTGTGAGACTCCTCCCAATAAAACCTATTAGGCTCCTTCAAGTATGTGGATATTAGTGAATGATTACTTAGGTTCCCCCTAAGTGTGTGAGACTCCCTTAAAGACCCTTATGCTTCCCCTAAGAGACTCCCTCTCACACCCACATTTTATCTTTCCTCCTTCAAATAAAAATCACTCCACTTGATGAACTTAAGCTCCCCTAAGTTTGAGAATCCCTTCTCAAAATGTAGTAGAGGACTCAGTAAGGACTTAAGAGAGACTGAAGATCTACAGCAGCACAACCAATCACAATTGTAAGATTAATAGACTTGTATGATGTTTAGCACAACCACAAGAACAATGACACCAATATCTTTTGAACAACTAACCCTAAACTAAATGCCACAACTCCTTAAATATGCACAGTAAAAAAGGCAAGGAAACAACCCTAAAATAGATTCGACCACGCTTAGAAAAAGGAAGCAAAAATCGGAAGAATTAACAGCGACTACTTTCTAGTACTTAAGGGAAAAAAATATTCTACAAAATCAGTAATTTAACAAACAACATTATGTTTGAACCTGCCGTCTAGACATACAAAAAGATAATTCAAGAGATAGAATGACAAGCAACTTCAAGAACAACAACTATAACAAGCTTAAACAAATCATGGTCAACACTAAATCAAGTTTTTAACCTTTAAAAAAAAATAAAATAAAATAAAATAAAATAAAAGAATTTCGATGGAAACATTGTTATCCTAATGTTACTATAAAAATAACATATCTTACTGTTTGAAAACAACTTTAGATTACTAAAAACACTGAACAAAATAAATTCATCAGTTGCCTGGCATCATCAACAACCCATCTCATTATGTCTCAAGTATATTATTGCTTTTACCTCAAAACTTCCAAAACGAAAGGGTGAGTATTAAAAATACTTAGTGAGTAACTCTACTACTAAGATTAGACTATGCAATCACGTGTGGTTGAATGATGGTAATTGGTGGGACATAAACTGACATTCTAAATAGCTAAACATATATGGTCTCATCTGAGTGCACAATTAACTTTTTTCTTTTCCTACACAATATTTGAGATGTACATGAAGGCACACAATAATTGAAATGTATCCGAAGGTATTCAAATTGAGATGTACATAGCGTTACAAGTTGTAGCATGGGAATTAGGCATATGGCTCCTTCATAATTTTTATATTTACAGACGTGATATGTCAAGGGTGAGAGATTCTATGGCTGAAATCGTTAACAAAATAGCCCTAAGTAAATTGTAATGCCCCAAAACTGACACTAAACTAGGAAATTAATATGGTGCGAAACTTTCTTACTAATAGTAGCCTTTGCTCGTAGTACCTAATCATAGAATTATAATAAAACATGAAACTAACAACCTGAAATATCTAATATAATCCAAATTCAATTTAAGGGAAAACATTTAACATTTTTCTTTTAAAAAATAAAAAAAAAAAAAAAAAAAATCTAAAGGTGGAGGGATCAATAGGCGTACCGGGATATCTCAACCAAGTTGACACCTCCTTAGCACCTTCATCATGCCCCAGTCCAAAAGATAATGTCATTCAGAAGATGAGAAGGTACTATGAAAGGCACAACATTTAACATCTTTTTAAGCCTCCAAGAACAACTCAACCCTAAACAAGAACCAACAACTCCAATGCTAAAGTTTAAACATAAACTACACTTTAATGCTTATCTCTGGGTCACCAACTAATGGAATAACCTCAACAAGTTCACCAAATAAAATCTAAGTATTGTTGGTGGCTTTTTGTCCTTAATCACAAATTAATGAATAAATTGAAATAACAACTCCAATGCCTTTTATATCACTCAAATTAGAACTCAAATGAAAATGTTATGGCCCAAACAAAAAATGTGAAGGAAATTTCCACACAAAATATGATATGTAGCACTTTATGAATGATGTGGAGATCTAATGATCCATTTTGCAAAAATATAAATTAAAAATTAAAAAAAATTTTAAAAAAAATTACTTGGATGCATCTTGGACAAGAAAATTTCTAGTAATACTGTGATAGTATGGAAAACTTTTTATATTACCTTATTTCAGTACTTGCCAAAAGGTAGAATTAAAAAATTATGTGGGATCTATGAAATAAATAAATAATAAATTAATAAATCATTTGTACAAATAATGAATGAGGGTAGTAGGTACTATGGTAGTACTAGAAAAGTTTTCTATCTAGGACATTTTTGACCATGTCCGCCTATTTATCCAATTAGTTGTCATATGACAAATTTTTCTTTGTAAAAAAATATTTTTAATAAATTTTTCTCTTTCTAACTAATTATAGGGGACGATGCATGAAGATGGGTGTAGCAACCTGAGTTGCACCTAGTCATAACTTGATTTGTCACCAAGAAAATCAATTGCACGAAATGTCAAATGTCTATGCTCTTATGTTTTTTCCCCCACATGAATAGAATTAATTTTGGAGTCAAATTCTACAAATCCTAGAATGATATTTGATAATCTAATATGAATGAGATTTTGATTTGATTGATGAAAAGAAAGAATGAAGATAAAAATTTTTTAAAAATATGTGCATAGAAATTAATAAGGGATGATTTCAAAAATAGAAAAAGAGTTGAAAATAATTACAAATATAGCAAAATTTAATTTTCTATCTGTAAATATGTATCTATTTGGGTCTAACACAGTCTATCACAAATAGAAAGTGAAATTTTGTTATATTGGTAAATACTTTGATATTTTCCTATTTATAATAATTTTCTAATTAAATAACCTTAATTCAGTATTGAAGTAATGGTCAAAAAAATTGTGAAAATAAATTATAATCTACATAATATATAAATAGTTATTAATGCGAGCATAACTCACTGAGCATAGCATATAATATGGATGGATTAATGATGAAAAATTTTTTAGTTCAAACTTTTCTATTGTACTCAAATATGTAAAGATTATCTAAGATTATATGTAAATATCTGTTCTAATTTTTTTAATCATAGAAAGTGGTTAGTGTGTTAATTATATGGACAAAGTATCGAGTATCTTAAATTCTTAAAGAAAAATATGAAATTTGGAGCGAGTTTCAATTATGTCATCACACCCTTAAAAGTTCGGTTTTTATTCTTAAATCACTTTGAAATTTGTTCCAAAAGTAATATATAAAAATTAAATTAAAAAAAATTGTGACTTTTACAATATAATTTAAGTAAAGATGGTGTGATAGCTAATTAATGTGTAAACATTGATCACATATTGGTTTTGAGATAAAACAAAAGAAAAATTATTTTACATGATAAAATAGTTGAAAATATTTACAAATAATAGCAAAATACCATGCAATAGACTAAGATAGATTGTCTTAGTTGAGATGTTCCGGTGTGCTCACTGATCCCATCATCTAGCTTTTCTTTCAAAAAAAAAAAAAAAAAGATTCCAATAGACAATTATCTGTGTCTATCATAACACAAATAGACACAAATAGAAGTCTATCGCGATTTACTCTCAGATAAACAGAAAAATTTTGTTATATCTATAAATATTTTGGCACATTTTCTTATATTTAAAAACAACTCTAAAATAAATAGTAACGATAATTTTCTAAATTTTAGTACAACAAGTGGAACATGTGAATTTGGATTTTCAGCCTCAAGTAATAGTTACATTAAATATCAACCAATGTAAAGCTGTTCTAATCAATTCAATAATTAACAATGAGTTAATCTTCTATATAATTATAAATAATGTCCCATATTTCTAATTTTTACATATAGTATTTGAAACATCAATTTTTATCTTTTATTTGTTAGAAACAATAGTTTTTGGAACAATTTTAAAGTTTAAGGGTATAATTAGAAATAAATTTCAAGGATTAAAGATAAAAATAAAAATTTTATGGTCAAAGAGCATAATTAAAATTACCTCAAAGTTGAAAGATATTTTTGTATTATTTAACCGAATGTGAATTATAAAATCATAAGAACAATTGAGCATTGAAGATGTTTTCATTTCCATGTCCCTAAATAAATAATAAATAAATAAAATTATTTTTTTTAATAATCTAAATAAAACAATTTTCATATCTTTTATCTCATAGATAAGATTTTTCATACCATCTACCATGGAGCCCATTGTGAAAATGGACGCCTTTAATTTGGTGGTTGGAGCACCAGTCTTTTCAAAATTTGGGGTACCTTAGCCTAAAATATTCCATAGATCAAGAAAACAAATCATATTGTTATAAATGAAGGGAGATAAATTTTAATAATGTTTTATTCTGATTTTTTGAAATTACATCGAAATTACCTGATGCCTTAATAAATAGTCCTAATTAATAATTTGGTTAACTATGGAATGTCTTATTGAAATTAGAAATTATGTCCAAATTAATTGATTTCTTAATTGATGATTCTAATTATAATTTAGGTAAACCATGAAAACTAACTTTAAAGGAAATAATTAATGTATTGAAATTAGAAATTACGTCCAAATTAATTGATTTCTTAATTGATGATTCTAATTATAATTTAGGTAAACCATGAAAACTAACTTTAAAGGAAATAATTAATGTCTTAATATATATATATATATATATATATATATATATATATATATGTGTTATGACAAAAGCGAAATTGATAAACAAAGAAAACAGAAACGGTAAACAATAACACCTGAATTTATGCGATTAACTAACAATGTATTAGATACATTGTTGGGTAGAGAGAGAAACAATTTATTATTAGATGAGAGTATCAGAAAATATAGATGAAAGACTCGTCTTGATCATTTCGAGCACCAGATAATAAGTTTAAAGCATTCCACATTATATTTTTTTTAAAAAAAAAAAGTGTTTTAAATATATTTGAGTTGTATTTATGTTCACCCCAAGATTTTCTAAAGGATAAGCGTAAAAATAAATGGTCAACTTGATCATAGCTCAACCGATAAGAAATAAATGGGTGGCCATTCAAACCACAAAATTCGAACTGTTTTTCAAAACCGAATCAATCCAATTCGTTCTTCCCTTTAGATAAGACATTATTTTTTAACTAAAGAAGAAAGAGGTTGGAATCTCAATCTCATAAACTCAAAATAATAGTAATAATAATAAAATTATTTATAAAAGCATGATTGAACAACTTTGTTATATGTATGGAATAAGATGCGTGGAAGGATAAGCCTCTGTCCTTACACATCGGGGAAAGAAAGAAAAAAGAGAAAAAAAAAATAGACAAATTGTCCCTCTATGGATATTAGACAATTGAGGAAGAAGGGGAAAGAGAAATTAAACTCAATTTTATTCTTTAAAAGAAAATCTTGCCATATAATTAGTTTGTTTTAATCACCCAAATAATCACTTGTGTATATTATCAAAATTCTATGTTTTATGTTTTTGTTCAATAAGTAGCTTTACTTTTAAAACTAAATTCCAAAGATATCTTGATCGATCCGCAATAAATAAAAATTTTGGGATGAAGTTAACAAACTAAATTATTTATAAATATAGTAAAATTTTACTGTTTCTCTACGATAAACAACTATCTGTGTCTATCTGTGTCATGATAGACATAAATAGCAGACTATCACTATCTATTGTAGATAAACTGTGATATTTTGCTATTATTTGTAAATATTTTTAGCAATTTTGTCATTTAAAATAATTTTTCTAATAATAATAATAATAATGATAATGATAATAAATATGAATTATTATTTGCCAATTCTTGAGAGCTTTACTAAATTTGGTATTTGTTGATTTATCCTCACTTTTATTAATTGAAGCAAAAAAAAAAATTATCAGTTGAGATATGTTGACTTTATATGCTTTTTCAATGCTTTTAATTATATATATCGTTGGACTAAAATTTGATTTTGAGATGAAACGTAATTCTAATAATGATACTTGAAAAAATGAAAATAATAATTAAGAAAGCATCTAACTACTATATAACAAAGGAGGTAGTCCAATTGCATATTATTCATCACTCATCAAAGATAGTTAACATCATGGCACAGATGAAGAATGTATCAAATTGGAAGGATGTTGAATCAGTGCCAGAAAGTTATGTGTTTCCATCGGAGAAGAGGCCCGGCGTCCCGGTGAAGATGACGATTCCGGTACTTGATTTTGACACACATGATCAAGCCCTTCTCTTCCAAAAAATTCTTAACATTACTCAAGAGTTCAGGTTTTTGCAGGTTTGAAAGAGCTCGTCAATCCATTTTAAACTATGATTGAACTTACTCAGAGCTTAAGTTTTTATTTAATTAGAGTATGCTTGTTTTATTCAATCTTTTAATCCTAGTTTAACATGGTTATCAATTGTTTATTTAATTATTCCCTGGTAATTTAATTTTTAAAAAAATTAATTGCAATAATATTATACAAAACAAACTAAAAAAAGTATCTACAATATAGGGCAAACTACTGTAGACTTATAGTTACACTCTTATGCATTATAGGATAAATTGTGTCTATGGACATAACTATTACATGCAAGTCGATTCTTCACAAGTTGTTCATAATTACAACTAGGTCAAATGTTTGTTTTACTCTTGTAATTACCTCTATCTTCTTAAGTAACTATTGATGCTCTCTGGCTAATGAACAATTTGTTTATGGGTCCAATTATAAACCGATTCCCTCTTAGGCCATTGAGAGGGTGGGGTCATATTGTTCAAGTTCTCAAAATCAACACTTAAAGAAACTACTCATCTATTTTCCCTATTTAGTAAAGTTTCCAAAATGGTAGACTTATTGAGTCAGCGACTCAGGCCACTCTCACCCATGCAAATCAAAGAAAGAGCCTTTATTAGTATAAGTTCATAACTCACTAAAGATTAAGATCAAGTCAAATATGATCATCCTATGTGAAATATTAACCTCTTCATTTAACAAACTTATAAAGAGAGATTATATATTTTGAGATTCAGTCTTATACAAACTCTTTGTATAGGATACCTCTACTCACATGTCATTCACATGAACTATTTGGATCAAATGGTTTGTAACTATTAACGAGTGTGGGTCATATCCATAGTATCACTAGGATATAAGGCATCCAACTTTATCCATATACTATAACTCGTTTAGGTTATTACTTGAACATGATCCACATATATGTTTACCATATATATATAACGTTCAGGATTACATATGATAACCTTTGATTTCTACTATACTAGATTATGTTATGCAAAATAAAATAATTTATTTCATTACATATCAATAAATCATTTATTACAAAACTACGAGCTTAGGACATAAAATCCAACATATATGACTTCGAAATCGATGATAAAAACTCTAGGTCAGTTGAGTTATATGCTCAGGTTTGCTTCTTATTTAGCATAGGGAAGATGGCTAAAATCAGCACCTAAGTGTGTTTTTATCATTTAGGCTCATTTGATAACCATTTGGTTTTTTGTTTTCAATTTTTGAAAATTAAACTTATAAACATTGTACCGCGACAACCTCTAAATTTATTGCTTTGTTATCTACTTTTTATTAATGTTTTTAAAAACCAAACCAAAATATGAAAACTATATATATATATATATATATAGTTCTTGTTTTTAGAATTTTGCTAAGAATTGATTAACTCTTTTATTTAAGAAAGATGCAAACACGTATAAGATATTAAGAGGAAATATGTTTAATTTCCATAAAGCAAATCATTACCAAATGAAGCCTTAATGTGTTAGGTTAATACTTAATTATGAATGTGAAAGAACTCAAACGTTTATGATCTATAATAAAAAAAAGTGATGAAGATGTTTAACCAGTGTTCGTATTTAACATTAGGTGATAAACCATGGAGTATCAAAAGAATTGATAAACGAAACGATGAAGATTTTGAAGGAGTTTCATGCCATGTCGTTGGAAGATAAAGAGAGGGAATGTTCCAAGGACCCCGACAAAAGTTGCAAATTTTATACAAGCTCTCAATATTATGACAATGAACAGACTCACAACTGGAGAGAAGCTTTGACTTTCAAATGTCATCCTTTGGACAAATATGTTCATTTTTGGCCCGAAAAGCCACCTAAATTCAGGTAAAAATAAGGCTAGTTTTAAAAATAGAAAAATGGTTGAAAATAATTATAAATATAGCAAAATTTTATGTGATAAACAGCGATAGACTTAAATAGACATCTATCATTTTATCAAATAGATACGGATAGATGTCTATCTAGGTCTATCGCCGTCTACCAAAGATAGAAAGTAAAATTTTGCTATATTTGTAAATAGTTTGATATTTTTTCTATTTATAATAATTTTTCTAAAATTAATACAATAAAGTTTTGGGTTGTTTTCAAATATAGGAAAATAAACCAAAATATTTACAAATATAGCAAAATTTCACTTAGATAGATATAGATAGTAGTCTATTGTGATTTATCGTGGTCTATTGCAGTTAGACTGTGATATTTTGCCATTATTTATATGTATTTTCAGCAATTTTGTCATTTAAAATAATTCTTCTAAAACTTTTCTTTTGCATGGCATATCGTGGAAAAATAACAAATATAATCGGGTTTGAGCCTTTGTGTTTGTAGTTAATTTTATTGATATTATACTTTAAGAAACCGTTAAAATGCTATTTTCGTCCATTTATCTATCTAAATTTAGTCTAATAATTTCAGTAAATTTTAAAATTAGTTCTTGGTATAATAATATAATAATTCTCATTCATGAAAAGACACTACCGTGTAAATATATGTTTTCAAAATTTATAGAAAGAAAATTAGTGAAGACTAAATTTAATTAAGATTTAATTATAAAAAAGTAACAGATACCAAATATGAACATTTAAAAATACAAGACTAACAAAATAGAACAAGTCTTAAACTACAACAACTAAAATGGTATTTGTAAGTTATAATTAAGAAGTAAATAATTTCGACTTCTGTTCTTGTAAATTTACATTAAAAGCTATAATTTTTTTTAAATGAAAAATAATCTAATCTATATACCTGAAGTATTTATATGAATTAAATCGTAACAATACCTCCTTTTTCTTTATTTCAATTTTAAATTTGCATTTTCTACAATATATATAAATAAAAATGAAAAAAATATATTCAAGTTTTTCAGTAAATTATATGTGATGATTTAGAAAAATAATTTAGCCACTGTTTGATAAAACCTCATGAATAATCTCAAATTAAAATCAACATATACATGGATAAATATTATATTTATACAAATTTTGCTTCTATGATATAAATGGATGAATGTACCACTGGTTATATGTATGTTTGATATTATTAGTTTGTTGATGGAAAATAAAGGGAGAGGAGAAAAATTTGAGTTAACCTACAACTCTTAAAGATAAATATTTTTTAATTACAAGTTACTAGAATAGTGGGACAGTAGATATGGGAACATCTCAACTAGGTTGATACATCTTTAACACCCTTATTGTACCTCAAATCCAATCACAATGCATTCATTCAACCCAAAAAAAAAAAAACATATAGAATCATGTGCATAAGCTTTTGACTTATGTAATTTATATTTAGTAAATGCGTTGGATAACACTTTTAAGAATAATAATTAAGTGTATGGCTACATTTTAAAAAAAAAAAAAACTACAAATATAGTAAAATCTGTCAATGATGGACTCTATCACTTATAGACTTCTATCAATGATATGGTCTATCACTAATAGACCCTGCATATCTATCGATGATAGACTTTAAAAGCAAAATCTAAATTTTTTTTATATTTTCAAATTTTTGGCATTATGTTATATCTACAAATACTTTGAATTTGATTGTTATATTTGCAACTGTTGCTTTTATATTTAGATTGGCACGTTAATTAACAAACTTGTTAATTAATTCTTAGTATTATTTTAGGGAGGTGGTTGAAGCATATTGCGTTGAAATGAGAAACTTTGCTTGCAAGATATTGGAGGTGATTAGTGAAGGGTTGGGACTTGGAAGAGACTATTTTGAGAATGAAATGAGTGAAAATCCATTGCTTACAATAAACCATTACCCACCATGCCCAAACCCTAGCTTGACTTTGGGATTGTTCCCACATTGTGATCCAGACCTCATCACCATTTCGTTTCAAGATGTCAATGGCCTTCAAGTCTTCAAGGATGGTCAATGGATTGATGTTGATCCCATTGATGATTCCCTTCTCATCAACTTTGGCTATGTTCTCGAGGTACGTATGTTTTCCTTTTCGACTTTCATTTCTTACGAGCTTAATAAACTTAGAAAGGACGTTGATAAAATACTTCAAAATTTGTTAAGAATGTTTTTCATCATATATATATATATATATATATATAAGGAACCAAGAGAAGAAACTAAACTAAGAGTTATTTTTTCTTTTTTTTTTTTTTTTTTTGGTTTTATATAGGTGATTAGCAATGGAAAGCTAAAAGCAACGGAACATCGAGTCGTGACGAATTCGAAGACATCTCGACAAAGCTTAAACTATCTAGTTTTTCCTGGAAATGATGTGACTATAGAACCAGCAAAGAGCCTGATAGATGAAGCTAACCCTCCACAGTATCGCTCCATCAAGTGCAATGTATTTATGACAGAATATTTTCCTATGTCCAGAGATAGAGATGTAGTGATTAAGTATTTANAATCAATCTTCCAACGCTTAGCCACAAGTTGCATTCATGCTTTCATAGATTTCTTGTGCTGAATACTTCCATATTAAATTGCAAAATTTCACTAGGACTAAACTATTGAATTGTTTGTTAGTGCTTGAGATGAGTAACTACTAACTAATTGAGTCAAATAGAGTAAGAATCTCGAAAGTGATTGATTAGATATCTTTAACCTTGAAATTGATAGTATAAGCATTATACTAATTGAGTTGGCTCATTTTTTTGGCAATTAAGTGAACATGAAGTCCTGATTAAATAGAATAACATTGCATTTATCTCATATAATTATTAGATTATTGTAAAAAAAAAAAAAAAAAAAAAAAAAAAAACCACCTTATGATACCATTGTTATCCTAATATGTAAAAGGGAACCTCATGAGCCATATAATATGACAAAGGAATATTTCTTATTTTACTTGAATTCCATGGAGTGAGTTAATTACTTTACTATCTTAGAATTTGTTTAGTATCAATAATTTCTGTTTCAGTTGAAGAAATGTTAAAAGAAATACTCACTTTTGTTCAATGGATCACAAAGTGTGGATACATGTTTTTTCTTACGACATACAAATTGGGTCAGTAGATGCACCCGAACATCTCCACTAGATAGACACATTCTTAGCACTCTCATCATATCTCATATTTTTCGTTAAAATGAATATTCAATTTGAACAGAAGAAGCAACCAAACCGAGAGACAGAGAAGAGGGCTAGAGATAAAGCCCCTCCAAACCAGAAAAACAGCAAGTTAACAGAAAGCATTTAAGTGTGGATACATGTTATGGAATTTTGAGTTTATTTCTTCCAGATTCAAATTTGGTTAAGTTCTGAAACTCTTATTCAAATTAACAGCTTAATTAGGGTAATTATTTTAGTTTCTTTTTTCTTTTTAACAATTAAATATTTGAGAGATTAAGAGTTGCATCGAATATATCAACTAGATTGACACATCCACAGTACCTTAATTATCATATTGCTCAAAAAAGCATTCATTCATATCCAAAAGGCACAAGAAGATTTGTGTGAGATACATAAAGAGCTAGAGAGGAGTTCACAGAAGAAAATACAAACGCAGAGAAATCTGCTAAGAACACACCAATTAGGATTAAGGTACGACGAGGGACAAAGAGACTGGCATTTATCTGTCGTGTTTAGGCTCGTGTGCATGATGGTTCATACGAAGAATTTGCATTTTTTAAATAAATATAAGGACTAGAGAGACCTAGCATTCAAACACTGCTGGGGAAGGTAAGAGTTGCAACATTTATTTATTAATCTATATGCTCAAATTTGACTAACAAGTCTCTGAAGTTTAAAATTTGAATTTAGTAAATCCCAAAAATTCAATGTTGGGTTTAATAGGTTGTTCAATAAATTCTAGATTTTTTTTATAAAATTAATTGATTTATTAGATATAAAATATATTTTATTTCTAATGAAACTCTAAACTTCAAAGTATATTGACTAAGTTTATGGTTGAAAATTTGAGGATTAAATATGCACAAGTTTTAAGGTTCATAAAATTGTAACTTAACCTAAAACTAAACGTCTTAAAAAAGAATATATTAATCAATACAATAATTTAATTTAATTAATCATATTAGGTCTTATGGGGTGTTTGGAACACCGATTTGGAATAGGTTTGAGTTGGATATAATAGTCCACTCAATGTCTGAGGCATGTGTTAAGATATAATAGTGGGTAAGAGTTATTCTAACCCCTAGTTCGTGATGTTAGTAACACTATTTATAACTCAATGGTCAAAATGACAAATTCTCCCACCCTCCAATTTTTCCAAGTACTCCACCCGTTGACAACCACTTTTATTGGCCAACTTCAATGAAGATCACCTTCGATGCCCAATTTCATGGACAAGTTGGCATGCAAAGACTTTGAGTTGTTGGAAACTATGTTCACATGTTATTGCTGCAACCAGAGCATATATTAGCCTATGCGCTCTTTGCAACCGATGTTAATAGTACTAAATCCCTCGTGCTGGGGGGCATGCCTCCTTGAGTTTCAATTTTATATATTATATATATTATAATTTAGTTCAATCAAACCCAAAAGACTTCTTTGGATGGTTTAAATTATAACTTAAAAACAAATTTCACATAACTATAAATTTTACATAATCATAACACATTTCTTTTCATTACAATATGATACCATATGATGCTTTTTTTTTTCCACTTACATTAGTATCTAGCAGTGATTGTCATCAATTATTATTTTGTAGTATATTAGGATAATATAATAAGAGCACTAACAAAATAGTTCTTTTACATTACAATAATAGTAATCATCTAGGCAACACAACAGTTTTACTTTGGAAACTCATTAAGGTTTGTTGAAGCTAATATACTTCATCATTGTCTCCCTGTCACCCGACGCAGACGTAAATTTGTTATTGAAATCTTTGAACTTGACGGAGTGATAATGTGGAGGGTTGGCTTCATCGATCAGACATTTTGCTGGTTCTACCGTCACATCATTTCCAGGATAAACTAGATAGACTAAGCTTTGTCGAGATGTCGTTGCATTTGTCACAACTCGATGTTCCATTGCTTTCATCTTTCCATTGCTAATCATCTACATATAAAGCCACAGTTAATTTGATGAGTACGTCTCATTTTTTTTTAGAAGAGTGATTGCAATGGGTAACATTTTTAAGGATAATAATTAAGTATATAGTAATATTTTTAAAAAATTACAAATATAGCAAAATCTGTGATAGATTCCTACTAGCTATATGGTCTATCACGGATGAATCCCTACAAACGATATGCATGTTACTTGACACTTTTTCATGAAAATTTCAAGTAATTAAGAAACCGCAAACGCCAAGTAATATCATTTTTGTAATGGTGTTAAAGGGGATAAAGGCAAATGATACACGTACCTCGAAAATATAGCCAAAATTAATCAGAAGGGCATCATCAACAGGATCAATATCAATCCATTGACCATCCTTGAAGAATTGAAGGCCATTGACATCTTGGAACAAGATGGTGATGAGGGTTGGATCAGCATGTTGGGTCAACCCCATAGTCAAGCTAGGGTTTGGGCATGGTGGGTAATGGTGTACCAACAACACTGGATTTTCACTCATTTCACCTTCAAAATACCCTTTCCCAAGCCCCAACCCTTCACTTAACACCTCTAATATCTCTAAAGCCAACTTTCTTATCATCACACAATATGCTTTCACCACATTCCTAAAATAATAATAACAAACCTCATTTTAATCTTGATTATTAATGTAACAATCTACGTTACCTAATTTAGGTAACAGGTTAATCGGAGTTGTAGGTTGTGAATACAAATCATGTTGCTCTGCCTTATGTTTTGATCCAACAAATTAATAGTTAAAGTAAGCATAATTCAATTGATGTAAAATACGTGTTATGAACCTCGAGATCTCAAATTTCCTACCCCTATATATATATAAAAAGATTTTACATGTCTTGATATATTAACATTAATTTGTTTACCTAGTAAAAGGACAGTTTTATATCTATATAAACATACAAGAAAGAGTATGAAATTTAAAAGTTTTGGTTCGGTATGGTAATTATTTGGCTCCATTTAATATGATAGTGGTTTCGTTGTTAATTTTCTTTTTTTTCCTGAAATTTATACTGGTTTCTTTTCAGCTTCTCCATTATTGTTTTCACCTATCTTAAAGAAAATACTTAAATTTTTAGTCAAATTTTAAAACCAAAAATAAGTTTTTGAAATTTGTTCTTTTTTTCTTTTATTTATTTTCAAAACTTGGCTTGATTGTAGAAAAACATGAGTAGAATGTGATAACACGAAAACATATAAACTTACGTGTGGAAGCATTTATAGGTATAATATTGAAATTAGAAATCCAAATGGTCATCAAATGGGATTTTAGTTTTTAGTTTTTGGTTTTTGATCTTTGGTTTATGTTTGTAATTGTTTAATTTTTTTACAACTTATTTACAATGATTTTCATTTTTCCTCAAAGAAATATTTGAATTCATAACTAAATTTCACATCCCCTATCTTTCGTAGTTTCCAAAATTTAGCTTAAATTTGAAAATGTCCCTACAGAAACGGTTTTGAGTTGTGGTGCTCATCCCATTGGATGAAGATTTCAAATTTTTAGTTTTTTTCTCAAAAAATTTATACGGTTTTCTTTCAACTATCCTACAGTTAGTTTTCATATATTTTAATAAACCTTTAAATATTATATATATATATATATATATATATATATATATATATATATATATATATATATTGAAAAATTAATTTTTTTAGTTTTTAAGATTTAGCTTAGTTTTTTAAATTAACATTGGTAGAAAGTAGGTAACAAAACAATGAAACTGGTAGATAGTAATTGGTATTATAAGCTTAAATTTCTTAAAACCAAAGCAAAAAATCAAATAATAATTATCCACCAACGCCTAAATGAAAGCTTTTGTGTTGTTTTTACCTGAAATTAGGGGGATTTTCAGGCCAAAACTGAACATTTTTGTCCAAATTAGGATGACATATTAACTTCAAAGTGTCTTTCCAGCGATGAATCTGTTCATTTGCATAATTTTCAGAGCTTGAATAAACTGTGCAACTTTTATTTGGATCTTCAGAGCACTCCCTCAGTTTGTCTTCTGGTGACATGCCATGAAACTCCTTCAACATCCTCATCATCTCTTCCACTAATCTTTTTGAGATACCATGGTTTATCACCTTAAACAAATGGTAAATCCATGTCCATTAGTGTGGTTAAACATAGCCACTCTTTTATTATAGTCAATTGGAAGGCTTTTCTCTAGTCTCTCATCTCCCATTTTATTTATGATCGGGCTACTTGCCCTTGTACAAATCTTTCAAGTTAATGCATCACCTTTTGGACTAGGAGTGATGAGGATGCTACAGATGTGTCAATTTAGTTGAGATATCTCGGTGCACCCAATAATCCTTCAACCTTTAGTACTTTTTCAAAAACAATAATAATAATACCCAGCAACTATAGTATATGAAACAAATTAGTGTTTGATAAATTCCAGCTTTAGATCTGAAAATGTTGGTTGAACTGTTTTGGTATATAAATAATATATTATTGTATTTGAGATATTGTAGCTAAATAAACCTACTATTACTATTAAATTTTTTTAATAATTTGGTAATATCTAAATAGACGTGCTATCACAATTTGTAATTTTTTCTATTACATATCTTTTTCAAAAGAAAAAATATCTCAACTAGATTATCACATTGGTAGTGCTCTCATAACACCCCAACACCAAAACTGATGCATAATATTGAGTCTTAATTTTGATGGATAAATTTTAAAATTTATTACAAGGCAAAATCTTATTTTACAAAAAACAAAAAGTCGGTAAGAGACTGATTTACAAGTGATGTTAAATGAACATGAACAGTTGCAAAAGTGATTTTAATGGATTAAATAAATAAAAAAAAAATTTACCAAACACAAAATATGGTTAGCATTCTTTTAAAATCTCTTCTAATCCTCCTAAAATCAATCCAAAATGCACCTTTAAGTTGAGGCGGTCACTCCCTCCCTCCGATCTTTCTAATCACTCCACCTGTTGGTGACTAAAACGATGTGACTACGGTCGTCCCACTTTGACTACTCTGGCTAGACACATTCATAGCAGCCTCAATCGTACCTCATAAACCCCATTTTTAAAAAACGATTTAGTTTTAAAAGTCAAACGATTATCAAACAAAATCGTAAATTCTATCATGGTATCAGTATCATAATAGAGGACTTGACTTCAAACTTGTTTTAATGATTGCTAGCTTATTAAAATTTCTGTGGCTATAAGTGATCAAAATAAATTTATGATTGTTGTGGTAGCTTCACAAAGAGTAAACAACAGATATTCATGAGCTCTTTCAAACCTGAAAGAATCCGAACTCTCCAGTTACATCGAGGATTTTTTTGAAGAGAAGAGCTCGATCGTCTGTAGCAAAATCAATCACCGGAATCGTCTTCTTCATCGAGACGCCAGGCCTCGTCTCTTGGGGACACACATAACTTTCTGGCACTGATTCAACACCCTCCCAATTAGACACAAACTTCATTTGAGCCATGGTATCTATTGAATGATATTGATTAATAATATGGGAATGAAGTAGCTCCCAATTTATATATAATAGTGAGGTTTCTCATTTTAGCTGGCTAGCCTTCTCTTTACCTTCATGTTTTAAAGGTTAAACAGACAATTGCAAGTTGCTGCAATTGAAAGTTTCTATTAGTTGGCTAACAATTTGTTTTTAGTTTCTTATTTCTCGAAACAAAAAAGAATTGAATTATTAGTCTTAGTTAAATTCTAAAATGAAAATTTACGTTTTTGAAACCTACGTACTTTTCAAAAAAAATATTGGATTTTGAATGCGTTGGTAGAAAGAGGCTAACAAAACAAAAAAACTTATATATAAAAATTAATTTTCAAAAACTAAAAACAGAAAAAGAGAAGATAATCAAATGTGGCTTTAGTGTAATTTTATTCCGAACGTAAGAAATATAGAATAAAAATTAGGTGCATCTTCTAATCATAAAAGATGAAATTATATTTTTTTAAAAAGAAAAAGTTAAAAAAATTACTGCTTGATAAACTATGATTGGACAATTGGATGAGATGCACAAAAATAAATGTAACTTAGAATCTACACCTAATTACCTTTTTTAGAAAATATCATTGACGTGTAAAACATATCAATCTCCATAGGTATCATCATTTTGGATTAAAAGAAAGAATATATATTTTACACAAGTATCTATCATGCATTTCTTACAATGGAAAGTTTCATCCCCCACACATTCGTGGATAACTTAATAAAAACTATTTTTTACACAACAAAAATGAGGTTAGATTGTAAGTTTACTCCCTATAATTTGGACAAAGTTAGAGACCAAATTTACAATTTAGTTCCTATAGTTTGATAAGAGACATTCATAAATAGTCTCTAAGATAGTGACTATTTGTGAGAATTTTATAATAAATCATGGAGATCATGCATAAAATTTTATCAAATTATAGGGACTAACTTTTAATTGTTAAAATCATAAAAACCAAATATATAATTTAACAAAAAAAAAAAATAATAATGATGATGACGACTATTACATCAGATATTCTTCACAAGTTTTCCACATTATAATTTGTTACCTACAAAATTTCTACAATTATTTCCTAATTTGGTCATAAATTAAAGTTATTAATTTCGAAATTTATTGTAACTATTTTGTTGTTGTTCATTTCCCTATAAATCAAGGTCTGATTCATATTTCATAATCATATATATCGATGTAGTCATTCTTCAAAATTTAAACTCTAAAATTATCGCTTAGAGCCTCAAACCATATAGACATTTGATATTATGTGCAAGTGGTTATTTTGGTGTGAGAAAACAAATTATGAGTAAATGATTTCTTTAAAAGAAAAAAAATTCATTGGCGTTTATCTCTTTCAATCAATGCCTAATGGAGAGACATTTTTTTTTTTTCTCTCTTCTCATGTGCAAGTGCTTTTCTCTTAATTCGTTTTAATTAAATATGTGTAGGAGAAGAGAATTTGTTCTTATGTTGTATTCATTAATAATATTGTTTTCTTTAGGAAAAATCTCCTTAGTTGTTCAATCAAATCAATACTCATTTGATATAAAACAAAAAAAAAGATATGGAGAGAATCGTTCCATTTTTATATTTATAGATCAATTGATCAAAAATTATTTAACCTCCCTTGGACTTGTAGGCAAAAAAAAGAAGAAGAAGAAAAGAATAAGAAGATTAATGGGTTATTATAAAGTCATTGTTATCTTCCTAAATATGAATAGAATGTATCAAAATGTCTCTCTTTCATTTATGGCAATTTGAATCAATACACTTGATGGAGGGATAATAGAGTAAACATTATTTTACAAGTGTTCCAAATTAGATAGATTGTGGTGCATAAAGAAATCCAACAACCAAATATGAATTAGATATTACTTTTATATCATTAAAGTGTATGGATTCATTTGGTTCAAAAACTTATTAAGAAAATAATGATCATATATAAGTTCACTTTTCAACAAGAGTAATATGAAAAGTATTCCAAGTATTGTATTCTTAAATTTGGATCTTTCGATTTTTCAAATTTAATAATTGTGTCTTTCATAGTTTGTGTTTCATTTCATTTTTTCATTCTATTGTCATTTTTCCTTTAATTATTAACATAAAGCTAACGTGACATCTATTTTTATTTTTAAAAAATTACTTTTTTAATTATTAATTACTAAAATTAAAAAACTTTTTTTTACATATCTTTTGTTTTTCTCTCTTCTCAGTCGTTCTTTTTTCTACCTTCTTTCATCTTCTTTCTTCACTATCAATGTCAATTGTCTTGTCCACCATTTGTCGCTATTGCCATCGTCACCGTCTCATACTATTGAGCCTCCTTCCATCTTGTGTAAATTGACCCAACATTTATTTATAACGTTCGTAACCCAAAGTAACTTAACGTTGTTTAGATCACCTTAGCACTACAACCTATAGTATAGTCTCAACGTTATGTTTCATAATGTTGAGACTATACTATAGGGGTGTTTGGTTGCATCACTAGAGGGAAAATGCATGTTTGAGAGGAGAGTAGGCCATTCGTAGGTTTACTTAAATTTGGAGACAAGAACAAGAAGACCATTGGAGACAGGAGAAAAAAGAAAAAAAAGAAAGTAGAAAGTCGAAGTTGAGAGATTTGATCCAAGGAGTTGGCAAATCTTACTACTAAAAAACATCAATTTTTATATCTATCAACTCCTTATTGTAGGCCCCAAAAATTCACAACTCTCTAGACTTTATAACTCCTTAATTTTCATTATTCCACTCTTAACCCAAACATACGATTTTGAATTCTAGATATATATTCGGGTACAGACAATTAGCAGTGCAAATGAGTCGGGTCGGGCCGATTTTTTGTTCATCCAATTCGATTCGTTTCGATTTTAATTTTTAATGAATAGATTCGGTTCGAGTTTTTATACCCCTACAAACAATAACCAATGCATGCAACGACAATAAATGCTTCTCATTTTCCTTTTCTGATTTGATTTTGTTGTAGAGTTTAATATCAATTTTGCTTTTGATTTTGACTATGAGTAGCTAAATTTATTATTTTTATGGATTGGTTAATTTATTTAGCCTAAATTAGAGAAAATATACTTGAATTTTGTACTTGGTTACAATAAATTAATAGTAATGATATTTTTAAATTTTATTGAAAATATATGATTACAATGTAATGGAACTCAAAGTACAAGAATCCAAATAAAATTTTATCCTATTATAAATATTAGAATAAATTAGAAATATTAGAACAAATTAGATGTCTATTATATAAATGTGCTTAGTGGCTAAAGGTATGTGTCTACTAAAGATACATCCTTCGTAGTCATGAAATGTCACTACCTCCTTATCAAATTGCCTATAAATAGAGGCTTTTTGTGGATATTATAACACATACATTGGAGAGAAAAGATTGGTGAAATTCCATTTTCATAAAATTTCACTTTCTTTATTTTAGTTTATTTTAAGTTACTTTATTTAATTTAGTTATCGTAATTACTTTAATATTATTTTATTATTTATTATTTTAATATTATAATTTCTCAATTTTCGTGCTCCTGTTTTTCGTCATTTTGCTCTTCAATTTTACAACACGTTATCAATATGAGCTCTTGCCGTTTTTCCGTAGAAGGTAGGTTTTGAAGGTATGTCGTTTTCTCTTTATTATAATTAATAAATTAAACGTCATTTTGCTCTTCAATTTTACAACATATCCTATTTTTTTTTAAATAATAAATTTACTAGCTTCAAGACTAAAAATTGAAAATTTTCTTTTTCTTTGACTTCAGTTTAAAAGTATATGTCACTGTGAATTATGCTTAATAAGTGTTATCAACTTCAATGGGCCTCAAGTTTTTTAGTTCAATCACACACTATGATACATATTTTGAACGTCTATTTGTCTTCGGTAATATATGCCTTAAATAATCGATTTAATTTAACATTCAACATTAAATATTTAACATGTTGTCTCAATAATTGATTTTTATTTTTTATCTTTTAAAGTAAATGAATTTTACTTTTTACTTCAATAATTTTCACTTAACTCTCTTTAATGTTTGCACGCCTAAAATGTGAGTTTATGGCTTAAATAATCTTTTGTTATAGTTTTATTAATAAATTTACTAAATATTTCAATAAATATCCATGATTTACAATAACATCGATAATTTCAACCTTAACATATACTTGAATGTTCAAACATGAAAAGAAACTGATACATATAGTTTTTGCAAGAAAAAAGAAACTAATACATTACCAACTCAACTCAATTCAAGTTGGTGAACCAAATGCACCCTAACAAAAAAATAATATGAAACTCATGTTGGTAAGTCAAATACACTCCAACAAAACATGTTGGTGAGCTTTTGATCATCTTGAGGATTGTTTTATGTAATTTCTAAATTAGAATAAAACATATTAAAATATCTCTCCGTTCAATTATAGCAAGATGATTTGTTAAGTACCTTGATGTATGAAATATTATAGGCAAGTATCCAAAATAAAATAGAAAGTGGTGCTCTCAAAACAAACCCAACCACCAAGATGAAGATCTCCACTTTTATGGTGGGCTCCATGATAATGAGTTTTATTTTGGGGGAAAATAATGTTTTTTTTTTTTTTTTTTCTTTCTAGTTGGTCCTTATGTTCTAAAATATTATACTTTTGGTTCTTAAGATTTGAATCTAATCTCAATGGAGTCTCTATGGTTCAAAATATTATAATTTTATTTTTAAGATCTGAATTTTATTTCAATTCGGCCATTAAATCTTAAGAATTATTTACACTTTTAACATAAACTTTTCACTAAATACTCATAAAAAGTTATCCACTTTAATTAACATATAATAATGTTACAGTTGCAATTAAATAATAGTTTTTAGTACAATACTACTGAAATAAAAAATCAAACCTTCAACCTCTAATATTGCTCATTTTATTACATCATGTATTAAGTATAAAATGACCTGGCAACTTTGAGCCAAGGCAATTAGAAAGACAAAATGACCGACTCACCATTTTGGAGTTTTAAAAAAGAAGTCAAGTACAAAGTGTAGGCAGCTTACACCACATTCCCACATTCATTTGAGATTCTTTTCTTTTGAAGTACATTTGTCCTGTTTTCCTCCTCCAACTATAGCATACTATTAATACTTATTTTCGACGTCAACAATTGGTTTCATTTGTGAGAACGATTTAGTGCTCTATCAAAACTCTACCTCTCAATATCATGAGTAACAAACTGAACAAAGTTTCAGACAGGAACAACACCCTTACCCTTTGCCTTGTTGGGATGGTGTAGACAAAGGAGAGTTCAAAACTCAAAGAAGATCATAAATGCTTTGATAAGTCCAAATAGACTAAAAACTGGAGTAATTGAAAGTCAGTTAGAAGAGCTTGTTTTCCCACATTCTACGCTTTGTACCTTCGATGGGCATTAACAGAGGCTTTGAAAGAAGCATTGGCTTGTTCCAAACAATTATTTATACATCAAACTTACTTACAAAGATGAGGGGGAAAATATATATATGGGATGTACTGTGAAACAACAAAAATGAATGAACAAAATGAGATGTTTCTTTCTAAAACCAAACTCAAGGCAACCCAGAAAATGATTTCTCAATGAGATGTTTCTTTCTTACATGAGAGTTATGCAACTACAACCAAATTACAAACCCATTTACATACTGATAAATAATATTCTGAAAGGACAGTCTAAATAAACATCCATAAACTTGTTCTCTCAGCACTGATCATTATGACAAGTTCAAACAAAAGAAAATCTTTGAGCATATAAAAATTGTAAGTTGTGAGAATCATGCAAAGTTCTCAAAATTGCATTAGTGAGTGTCAATTTCAGAAAACCCATCTGTTAGGTTCACTACAGTCGTCTCTTTCCCGAGTATATAGCTTTCATTCCCAGCAGGATAGATATATAATGCATCCAAAACTTGGGGTGTCTATAAGGTTGTTCCAGCTATGCACAAGATGACCAAATTAGTAAAGGAACATATTTCCCAAAGATATCAGAGCTTTTTTTAGGGTAAAACTTACCAAGAAGTGTGATCTGATCTATTGATTTATCTGAAGTAGTAAAATAGCTTAGCAGATGTTGTGATTATAGATGTTTCTGACGGGCGGGAATATCAGGTTGCAGAGTTTTGGAAGCCGTTGAGGAATGAGGTAGGGGCAAGGCCTTTGTCGAGAGCTCGATTTTCGATGTACCATGAGCTTTCCTCTTTAATTGTTCGAGCGTCTGTTGGGCTTCTCTTAGTTCGTCTTCTGCAGTTGAGCCATGGCTTTCCCAAGCATCGACCACTTGCTCTTGGAATTCAATTGCAAGGGCATAACTGCACCAACACACAGAAAAAATGAGTAAATTAATGAGTGAGAATGGCCATCAATAGCCAAATTGCTGCTGTGATCCATCGATCCAAGCAACAAAGGTTTTCATCATGATTATTGATAGGAAAGCAAAACTTTCTGCAGGTTTTTGCATCATTCAATAACAAATGATAAAGATACCAAGGGCAATAAGTAAGAGGCAGGACTGAACTGAAGATAGTGCCTAATATGAATACCTACATGACAGATTGATAGTTCAAAAGTAAAAAGTAATTCAAAAACTATTCAACCCGTACGTCCAACTCACAGTATCAAGTTAGGTCCACAAGCATTCATCTCCAAACACGACTTAGTTATTTCTATTTTCTATATAAGGGTATCTCTAGAATCTACACTTTCTCATATTCACCATATTCACTTCCTTTTTTCTTTTTTAACAAGACCTGCAAAAGCCCTCTGCGCTGTAAATGTCTATTCTAGATACTAGTGAGTTATTCATCATTTTTGTCAAGCAACTTGAAGGAAATTCCATTCCAAGTTCAACCCATTAGTCGGGGTAGTCCAATAATCAGTTAAAGTCCCCTCGAGGTCTGCTTGACATTTTTGTGTATCTAATTAACCTCCAGTTCTTCCACAACCGTAAAGGTACAGTTAACGCTAAGCAAAATGGGGCAAGCATTTAAACATGTGTACTTTCAACATTTGGTTTGAGAACAAACAATGGGAACTAAGTTTATCGTACATAATGAAGTTAAATATATCTCCAATAGGAAATGAGCAGTTCTGAGATCAGAAGAAATATTACATGGATCGATTTCCTAGTCTGCCATTCAAAACAGAACACTTGATCTACTTAATCCATATGGTTCTGGTTTTAATATCATCCGTAGAACCCAGCTCCCCAATAGGTACCTCAATGAATAATAGTAAGTAGAACACCCCAATAGCTATCTCAATGAAAAATAATAAGTAAACCATTGTATGTGTAAAGAATGTAACTATGTTACTGTCGAAGGAGAAAAAAAAGTGACAGCTTGAAAGTAACCATACCTTCCCATTGCACCATATGCCTTCGAAAGATTCTGACAGGCTTCAATTGAATCTGCATGATGGGGGCCAAGTGATACGTCCATAATGTCCTTCGCCATTGCAAACATCTGCGCAGCCGATTGAGGTCTCTCGAGTTCCAAATACGCAGCTCCTAGATTATTGTATATATATCCAACTCCAAAATGCTTGGATCCAAAACTCTCTCTTAAAGTCTCTGCTGCACCCTCCAAGTATGGAATAGCTTCTTGAACCTTACCGGTCAACAGTAGCAACCACCCTAATCTAGCCGAAACACTTCCTTCTGAGTGCTGCTCTTGTGGAAGCTTCTCAAGCAAAGCTAGAGATCTTTTTAATAAAGAGATTGCAGTTTCAAACTCATTCATTGTCTCATACTGCATTGATATTTCCGAATACGCCTCAGCAGCTTCCACTGGAGAAGTTGCTTCTCTCTTGTCAAATATTCCACTAGCAATCTCCAAACATCTCTTTGCATCAGTAAACTTTTCCTGATTACACAACACTTTTCCCATTGAGATAAACACCACTGCCCGAGTTTCACTGTCTTTATCTGTATGCTGAACAACATCCTTGAGAGTATTAATGGCCTCATCGTACCTACCGAGTGCAATTTGCATATTAGCAGCATCGATTTCTGCACGAAGCAAATCAGAATTAAGGCCCCAGTTCTTCAAGACCTTCTGTGACATTTCATTCTGCTCCAATGCCTTTTGATGTTCTTCCAACCCACTATAAATCACCCCAAGAAGCCTCCTATCATGAGCAACTTCAACTGAATTATGCCCCAACTGCTTCTTATGTATCTCCAATGCCTTCATACAATAGGGAAGAGCATCCTTAAAGTTCAATATAGCAACATAAGCTTCGGCCAAATCACGATTTGCCTTCCCCAATTCTCTACTATCCTTTTCCAAGGTCAACTCCTTGATCTCTAAACACCTCCTGAGATTAGCAATAGCTTCTTCTCTCCTTCCCATTGCCGTTTTAACATTTGCCAACTCAAGTTGCACAGCATGAAGTACTGGCCTAACATCCTCAGTACTAAAACCCTTCTCCTCTAACTGACCCAGAATCCTATTAGCCCTATTCAAGTACCCCAAACTGTCACTAAACTTTTTCAAGCTATAATTTACAGAACCCATCAATTGTAAAGCCATAGCAACAGGTAAAGAAGGATTCCCATTATCATTTTTATCCAAAGCTTTTAAAGCTCTATTAGCATACAACAAAGTCTTTTCAGGATCCTCACCTTCTTGGTCAAGTTTCAAACCAATTTTCAAGGAAGCCAACCCGAGATCTCTCTCTTCAAAAGCGGATTCCATGTTCTTAAACGCCTTGATCATTTCATCAACAGCGTCTGCAGACTCAAAAGCCTCCTCAAGCTCGGATTTCTCCTTCACTTTTCGCTGTCTTGAGGAAATTTGAGGGCGTTTCTCCACGAGGGTGTCCAAATTTCGGGATGGGTTTGCTTGAAATCGAGTGAACTTGAAGAACAATCCATGGTTTTTGGTGCAGGGCTTGAGATTGGGGGTTGAAACAGGGGAGGAATTTGAAGGGGAAGGATTGGAAATGGAATTTGGGGAAATGAGGGATGAAAGTGAGCGAAGATTGAGACGATTGGAGTGAGAGAGAAGTGAAATTGAAGCGTTTCTTCTCATTGTGGGATTGAAACTGAATGTTGTGCTGCGCTTTCGCAAGGTTTTTGGTTGTTTCAGTTCAGCGTAAACCTTTGCAAAACCCTTCCCTCAATGTTGTTTGACGAATCGAAACATCGAAGATGGGTTAAACGACGGCCTTTTGTCTTCAAGGGGGCCTTTGCCTAAATATAAAATCTCCAAATTGATTTTATGTTTTTTTTTATTTTTTTTAAACCATTTTCATGATTTAAATTTGTCTCCAATGTATAAGTTTTTTTTTTTTTTTTCAATAAGTAGGATAAGGGACTAACACTCATACCTCAAGATTGATAGTACATGTTGGTTGAGCTATGTTCATGTCTTTAAATTTTTTAAATAATATTTATTATTAGGCCTAATTTTTTAAAATAAGTATGTCATTAAAGTTGAGACATATGTAATCATAAGTGACAATTAGCATTTGAACTTTAATAAATAATAGTTTAGTTTTAATTGTTGTAATTGTCAATTAAACATATCGTTAGATCTCAATTATTCTTAATTTTATTTATGAAAATGTTTACGTTGTAAAATTTATATAATTAACATTTTACAATATTATATAATTTAAATTTGTATTATGTTATAAATGTTTTAATTTTATCAAACATGTAATAGTATGTTCATAAAAAATTTTAGTCTTTTAAGTGAAATTCTTACTTCTATTTCAAAGAGAAAAAAAAAAAGTGCAATTCTAACTTTTAAAGTTTTATATTTTGAAATCAAAATTCATTAAAAATATATATAAAAGAAATATATTTGCATCGTGAAATTCATTAATAATCTTATTAAAAAGATACTTTTGAAAATTGAAAGACCAAATATACCTACTCTAAACTTCAAAACACTAAAAAAAGTTTGTTTTAAAAATATATGGACCAAACGTCTTTATTTTTCAAAACCGTGAAATTAAAAAGGTGTCAACCTCTAAAAATTTCAGAAAAATAAATATTGTTTTATTTATAACCATTTGATTATCAGTTTTCTTAGTTTTTGAAATTTCCCATTTTCTCACTTTTTTTTATTATGTTTTGAGAAGGGTACACAATTAGTCTCTACCGTTTAGTTTACATTACATACAATTTTATCTGGATGTTTTTTAGTAGCATCATCATTTTTTTCATTAATCATTAAAAAGCTGACGTGGCATTTATTTCATTATTTAAAAAAATACTAATTTTAGAATAATTGTTTTAATTGAAAAATCTTTTGAAAATATTTTCATTATAGTTGAAAACAATCCATTCACCCAACATTCTCCAACAACCACTAGCTACCACGAGCTATCGATTACACTATTTTTTTTTTTTTCATTTCATTCTTTCCTCTCATTGCCTTTTTCCCTTCCTCCTCTTGATCTTAGTTCAATTTGGTAAAATTGGATTCTAAATCAAACTATATATTGTCTTAAATCACCAATTAACCCAAAAAATTCTTGGATTTCATAACTGTGGTTGGTTTGATTGATGGCTTTTGAGAACACCCATCAAAACAACTATGACAATAATCAACTATGAGATGGAAGATCTGTTATAAATTATAATTGGTCAGCCCATTCATATAATATAATATGACAAATTCACAATCCTCTATCTTGATAATATAGGAAAGCAAAATGAAAAAAGTGAGATTAAGACACTGATCTGGAGAAATTTACGCACGTGCTCTAATTTTAGAGGAGTATCAGAATAATCAACCGATTAAACAATTAGATAATCAACCAAACCAGATCGAACAAGGCTAAAAAGCTATGGCGTCGTCTCGAAAGCCATCCCTACATTCATTGTACTCACTCAACTCACACGCACACACAATCCATCAATTCAATCCACCACGTTCCACAAACTGTTTAATCCATGGCGGCGTTTGCATCGAATCGAACACATATATATACAAATCGAAAGATTGTAAAGAAATTGGTAATTAGGGCACAAATACCGAAATGGAAGATCGTCGCCAGAGAGCACTGGAGATCAACGGCGGGGGCGGAGGCGGAGGAGGAGATAGGTGTGTGAAGTACAGAGGAGTACGGCGGCGGCCGTGGGGGAAGTTTGCCGCGGAGATTCGGGACTCGAGCCGGCGGGGGGTTCGGATTTGGCTGGGGACTTTTGAGACGGCTGAAGAAGCGGCGAGAGCGTACGATCGAGCGGCTTTCAGAATGAGAGGCCAATTAGCCACTTTGAATTTTCCGGAGGAATATCCATTGATGAACGTTTCGAGCTTTGAATCTCAATCAAGTTCGTTGCAGAATGATGAAACAGAGAGAAAAGAAGAAGCGGTATTTGAGTTTGAGTGTTTGGATGAGAAATTGTTGGATGAACTTCTTGACTTTGACAAGGAAACCAAGTGATTCATGGCTACATAGGGGCATTTTGGTAATTTAAGTTAAAATAGAGATCCTATTTTGTTATTATTATTTTGAGCTACCTCTAACCCACAATAAAAATACATTATAATATTTCAAAAATAGATGGGTTTGAATACTTTGTTGTAAAGTTCAACAATTGCAAGGATGAAACTATCGGTCTTATCCTATACATTAAACTATGTTTAAACTAACTTTCATGATCATACTTTTGGTTTTCAAAGTGACTTGATCATAAAAAATACATATAAATTTAGTCATTTACTAAAAAAAAAAAAAATCATATTTTTTAAAAGGTTGTAATATTACACATGATATTTCATCATAGTAAATCTAGAATTATTGTTCCGGAGATTCATTTAAATTTTAGTAAAAATAATTCTGTGGCTTTCCCTGCCCCTTTTAGTTTAGTAGTGCTTTAGTCATTCCCGAACCCCCTACCTTCTTTTCAGTCGAGACTTCTTCCTCTCCTTTACAGTCGAGAATAAAATATCCAAAAAAAATCATAAATAAAATTAATTATTAATTTTCTAGTACAAATAGACCTCAAAGTCCGTTGATGTGCGTGTTGGCAATGGAATTATCAATTTAATTTTCATATTATGAAACGTTTGCATAATAACTTTATTATCTATTTTATAAAATATTTATTTTTTTCAATGTATGCTATAATACTAAAATTATCTATCTTATGTTCTAAAAAAATCTTTTATATAAAATAATTGTTTGTCAACAAGTAGGTTTGTTTTAAATAGGTATATTTTAAACTTTTGAAAAGGAAGTATAGATTTTTAATCTAAATGAGTCTTTTATAAAATTAGTTTTTTAAAAAAATTAATATATGAAAAATGATAAAATAACATTTTCTATATTTGATTTAAAAAAAACATATTTGAACAAGGAATTTAAAAAAATGATAATATTATATATTTATTACAATTTAATACATTTATATGAAAGACCAAAATTGCAGGCTGAAAAAATTGGAACTAATTATATTTAATTAAAGTAGAAGAATGGGAGATAAATAATAATAGTATTAACAATATTTAAATGTTTGTACTTTTTGGCTACGGATTATTGAAGTTTTGTGAAAAAAAAAAAAAAAAAAAAAAAAAAAAAAAGATTTCTTTTCACGTGTTAAGGACAGGGATGCATTGGATTAGATGATGCATCTCAGATTTATGGTAGATCACCCCCTGATTTCTCATAAACGTTCCACAACTATCGTAATGGAATTTAGAAATTGGATTGGGTGTGGCAATGTCTTGTTTCAATTCCGGTTTCAAATTACTGTCACAGCTTTAGTTTTCAATCTTTGTGCAACATTCTAATGTAATTTTGCTCCAATCATAATTTGGAAATCAAAGTTGTTCACAGGCACGATGTTACGAATGGCGATGACTTCCTCGTCCCCATCTCTGTCTCCCATTTAACGCTTGATCACTACAAAAATTTTCAATATATTTTGTCGAAATTAGATTCAGGAATTCGTTACCTTTTTAAGTTTTTGTGGGCTACGAAGAAATATTTTCCATTTATTCTTTGAGGAATAATTAAATTAAACTAATTCTGTTTTAAATTTTTCTTAACTAAATAGTTAATTTTTCACTGAAATTCCATGTGAAGAATCCAAATTTAAGAGAAATTTCTTAAACATAGAAACAAAATAATTAATCTAGCAAATTTTCTAATTATTCTGACAACCATTTCAAATTATCTAGATTAAACAATAAAAATTATAAATTTAAATATAATAATAATAAATAAAAGGAGGTGTTAAGTTCATTAATAATGTAATTTAAAAAAATAAATTATAAATTTTGGAGTAGTTTGAAGAAGAAAAATTATTTTATAATGTAAATAAAAAAAAAATAATAATAAATGTTGAATCTGGAGTAGAGATATAAAATAATGGGTAAAGAAACTTGTGTACTTACTTGTACGGCTTCCAACTAATAGAAATTGAGTACCGTTTACACGAATTCCCTTAAAAAGAAACTTTCTTATTAGGTTAATATACCTTACTTATCCCCACAAATTCCTTACTTATCATCTTAATTAGTTATCCTTTTTTGTTTTTTTATAATGAAAGTAAAAAAAGATACCTATTTGTTACTATATTTGTTTTTTTGCATATTTTACTCCAGAATCCTTGTATTTTGTTTCCAATATATATGTGGATTTTAGAGGTTTGACTATAGGGCTGAACTTTTATTTTATATATTTAGAGTTTAAAATTTAGATTTTTTATTTTTCCTTTATTTAGGCTTTGAATTTTACTGTGCATAACTCACAATTTTTGTAAATCAGAGAAAGAAATTAGGGTATACCATTCATTTATTAACTCTTGAGTTACCTTACCCATCCATGATATATCTAACCTATTTTTTTAGAATGATTTTTAGTCCACTCTATTTTTTGTCAATATTCATTTATATTACATTATTTTTAAAATGTCGTGTTTAGTGTTGGTTTGATGAAGCCTAGGGGTAGACTTCTTTGAAGCCGAAGAGGTGGAAAGGCAATGTTTAGGAATTTTTTTAATATTTTTTGGTTGACTAAATTTGTAAAATGTCACCATTAAAAAATACCTAAACGCAATTGATTTTGGGAAAATTTTTAATTTTTTTTTTTATTATTATTACAAAATTGAGATTAGCCTCCAACAACTTCTAAAAGTACTTAAAAAAGAGCCTAAAATAACAATGAAGGGAGGAAAAAAGTTTAAAGTTAGTGTTCAACAAAGTAACAACTCATTTCATTAGTTGATATCAAATCAGTAACTTTGACTTACGGATGTGAAACCATTAGCATTAAAAGATTTTAGTCCATATATTTTCATTTAATTTGTATTTTAGAAAATGTCCAATTTCGATTCTTATACTTTTAATAAATCTTAAATCTAATCCCTTGAAATAAACTTTTAATGAAATTGGCTAAATAAAAAATTCCATACAAATATAATATGGGAATACGTTATATATTTATTTTTAATGAAAATATTAATAGAAAAATCATTTGAAAAAGAATTAATAAATAAGTAGTAGAAAGTAAATCTAAGATTTATTTTTTTAAAAAAAAAAGACTTTTTTTTTAGTACAATTAAAATTAGACTATTAACCTTTATTATTTGTGTCATCCCACACGTGGGATGATGCAATGATCCATTAGAATCTAGAACTCTTCAAATTCCTAACATGTAGGGCCTCCAATCCAAACATACCTCTCCTAGTTAAATGTGGATTGGTTATGGTTTTGGCTTACCTAAGAATTTTTATTAATTTTAAATCATTTATTAAATTACCTTTTCTTCTATGACTTTTTTTTTTTTTTTTTTTGTGTGGGGGGGGGGGGGG
>QLSR01000005.1:3142822-3171383 GCA_031780015.1 Citrullus colocynthis | reverse complement strand
AGAGCACTACTGCAGCAGAGAAAAAAAAAAAAAAAAAAAAAGGAATTGATTTCAAATTTGGAGAACGGCCAACGAGGTAATGAAAATCGGTTGTATTTATATCCAAATTGAATATACTAGAAACCAAGTCAGCCATGTTTGAAGGTTGAAATTGTCGTATATGGTGAGGGAAGTTTCTGGGAAGATGATTTTTCAGCCGTCAGAGATGAACTCTGCAGAGGGAGGTTTTGTTTTAACTCTTTTAAGATTTCATTATTTTAATGGGAATTTTTTGAAGGTTGGTTTTCAGGATTTTGAAATTATGAAATCTTTGTTAGACTAAACATAAGATACATAGATTCATGCATGATGGTCTCTGTTGTGTCAAACCAAAGATTTGATGTTTGTTTCATTTTTGTTTTGCTTTATCCAAATTGACACATGCTCTGTTTTCTGTCTTTTAATGGTTGGGAAGAGAGCTTTGACTTGCTTTGGTAAGGTGTTGAATGGAATGGGGGCTTTTTGAATAGATTAGAAAGAAAGGTAAAAGGACAAAATCTGGGGAAATCTAAGAACGTCTATGTTTTTGGGGGTATTATTATTTTATTATGATCATATGATCATAGATTAGCATCATGCTGATGCTTTGGGTGATTTGTTGTGAAATTTCGACCTCTATGGGGGCGTGCGTTTGGTTCCTTGTTTAAGAACTTGAACTATGTTGGGTTTGTCTCAAGGGTTACCGAATCATACGATTCAAAACATTGTGTTTGGAATATAGGGTTTAAAAGTAGTTGTGTTGAAAGTAAATTTGCCAAAAACCTTAGATCAAACTAACCTCTTTTTTTGAAAACATGTTTTTTACCCTTTTGAGATGTTAAATACCCAGTTTGCCCTCACTTTTAAATGAATCACTTCTCAGTGTTTCACTTATATTACCAAAACTTAGCAATTGCGTTGCCCTTACTTGCCACTTCTCTATTTCTCGTGTTGCCCTTACTTTTGAGATGTAAAAGCTTAGGAATCGTATATCTTTTGTTGCACGTACGTCGATTTTGTTTTCGTCATATCTTTATCAATACAACTCTATTTTAGCTAAATAACCACTCATTTTGATTCAATTTTTTGTTCTATCTAACCATGCAAACAAAAAGAGCAAAATTTTAAAGAATCTTGAATTTAAATGACCTTACAACATTTAAACATAGATAAATGTAGCTTTCGAATTATGAAATTAAAATAAATAAATAAATAATTTTTTTTTTCTTTTCCAAGCTTAGCGATCACGCATCTTTTGTTTTCCAAACGATGATTTTGTTTTGGTCATATCTTTGTCGATACAACTCTGTTTAAGCTAAATGACTAGTCGTTTTCATACAATTTTTCGTGTTCTTTCTAACCATGCTTAGAAACTAAATAAAATGTTAAAGACATTTTTATTTTTAAATGGCCTCACAAAGTTTAAACTTAAATCATCTTTGGTATTTGATGTTTTGGTAATATAAAAAAGAAACATAGAAAGGAGAAATGGGAAATGGGAAAGTGATTCATTTAAACGTGAGGACAAAATGGGTATTTCATATCTCAAAAGGGTAAAAAAAGAAATATGTTAGTTTGATAGAAATTTTGGATTATTTTGGCAATTTTCCGTGTTGGGAAGATAGGGGATCGGAGTTCGGAAATTGGAGGGCAATCTAAATATAGAAAATGAGTTCACTTTCAAGTTGCTCATAAAAATTTACGTTTGTATCAAATAATAGAAATATAGATTTCTATTCAAATAGATCTTGAAGGGTGCCATGTAATATAAAAATTTAAATAAATAAATAAAAAAGTCTAAATTTGTACTTGGAAAAAAAATATGATAATTAACAAACAAGTATTTCAAGAAAGAAAACGAAGCCCCATTTTTATTTTATTTATTTATTTATTTATTTATTTTAAGGAATTAATAAATCATGGAATAAAAGATAATAAGCTGTGAGGCTCGTAGTGAGCCTGAAAATATGGAATGCTTTAGAGTATGAAGTTTGCATATTCTTTCTTTTTTTTTTTTTTTTTTTTTTTTTTCTTTTTTTTTTTTTTTTTTTTTTTTTTTTTTTTTTTTTTTTTTTTTTTTTTTCCTTTCCTTTTTTGTCTTGTTTAGTTGAAATAATTCCAGGAGGCCACCACACTATGACTAACAATTTTGTATTGTTAGATATATGAAAGAAAAATCCTCAAATTTATATCTAATGATTGTTAGAGAGCATGCAAATTTTTAAATCCACACCCAATGATTATTATGAGAGTAGCCATGATTATTATGAACATCGTGTTATAGCTCGCTAAGGGTGGTGAAAGGTGTTTGATGATCTATCCAATAATGGATTATATGTAAATTTGATGTGTGAAGTTACCTCTCACAACATACAATCTTCTCTCCAATAGGTTGGGCTATGTTGTTGGAACAAGGTTGCTATGTGAGATGGGTCGTCACGGGCCAACAAATAGTGGGTAAGGTTGGCCACGAAGGATAAAGATAAACGGAGGAAAGGGGGCGAGAATGAAAAGAAGAGACTAACAATAAAAAATAATAATAATCAAGGATATTTTAAATCTATTTCCAATGAAACCAAATAAATAGAAAGATAACGAGAGTGATTTTTTAAATCTATTTCTCAAAACTAAGAGAATAAAAGGGTCTATTTAGAGACTATTAACATATAACTCTCAGGGAATAAAAAGATAATTTTTCTACCTAAAATACAAGCTTAATTTTTTTTTTTTTTTTTTTTTAAACAAAAAATAAAAAGATTATGAAATGGAACCTTATGGTTATGAATTGGACCGCTATCAATATTTTTGAAAGTTTGGACTAGTTTGAACAAATTCTCTTTCTTTAGTCCAAACGGCCCAGCCCATCAGTGGGCTAATAGAAGTGCCCAATACGGAAGAGTCCATTGTGGTCCAAAATAACTCTTTCATCCAATTACTTTATTTACAACAATAAAATTTTAGGGGAATTACGATGTTATGAGAAATAGCAAAATTATGGAAAATAGCTACAAAAATGCACAATAATAAGAAATACCCAAGTTGAGGAGACCTTTCCAAGAATATTTAACACATTTTTAGGGGAAGAGAGTGAAGAGTTTTCTTTCCATTTATACTCGTGGTACGTCCATGTATTTTCATTCTCTCACTTGGGCCCACAGTGGTGTGATTTGGCCCATAGCTAATGAATCTTGGTTAATCAATGAAAGAGACTAATTAATTAATCTCGAATCTTTTGAGCTTATAATCTATAGGTCCTTATAAGGATCAAAAAACTCTCTACCGCTTTTGAAAGTCAAAATCTCTAGGTTCATCTAAGTAGATCAACAAGCCAAAGGCTGATCTAAGTCGATCAACAAGCTAGAGGTTGACCCATTAACAAGTCATAGACTCAAGAAGATCATTACGCCCAAAGGCTGATCCTCCAAGAAGATCATCACACCCAAAGATCGATCCTCCAAGAAGATCATTAAGCCCAAATGTTAATCATTCTAGAAGATCAACAACCCTAAAGGCCGATACTCCAAGAAGATTATCAAGCCCAAAGGTTGATTATCCAAGAAGATCAACACGTCAAAGAATTAGAGTGAGCATAAAAAAATCATTTATTAGATACTATATAATCACTACATTATACTGAAATTTGAAATTTATACAAATACAAAGTTCAAATTCAACGAATTAAATTTTTCCAAAAATCTCACCGAACGGTAGTTATGTTATTTATTTATTTTTTTTCAAAATTTATAGTAATAATGTCATACAAAATCTTAAAAACTTTCCCCTTTAAATAATTTTGTATTTTTTTCTTCTTTTAAACAACTATATGCTCAAATCAATGAAATTCTAAAAATTCTTTAAACTACCCACTTTAATTTTCTGATAAGCATTAAATTAGTATTATTTTTTAAAAAGTGTTTATAGATTTGTTTTGTTTAACCCTCTTTTTGGTTAAAAGTATTTTCAAACTCATCAATTATCCATTAATTATATAATTTTCTTGGAAGTTTCTTTGATTGAAATGTGATAATTGACCTAAAACGGAGAAGTATTAAAGATTGAATTAATTTTTTAGAGGGTCAAAAAAGATTGAGAAAGTTGTAAAATAAAAAATAATAATTAATTAGATAAATAATAAGAGACGAGAAAGAAGCAAGCAAAGCTAGAACGTGAATGCATGCGAATTGACAAATTATTAGATGGCCCATTCCATTTTTCTTGATGACATCATTTTCCACTATGAATTTGTTGAATATATTGAAATTCAAGATTGATTTTGCAAGTGGGAGAAAATTAATTATTAGTTTTTAGAGAATTTTAAATTCAAGACACTTTAGACTAATTGTTCATTTCATATTATTTTTAATACCTCCAACTTGATATTTTTAAATTTTCATATAAAATAAAATTTAAAAAAAAAAACTTAATATTTTAAATAAAATCAACTTGAGTATTCGGATATATATGTACGTATATGTATCTCAAAGCCCTCCATATGATTAAATGAACCTGTCTTTTTTTATAATAATGCATTTGTTAAACTTAAAAGTACAAAGCTTTCTTATTTTAAACATATTTTAATCTGACTCGATTACATGATTCACTTCACTAAAATAAAGTAAATAATTTAAGATAATAATGATTATTCTGTTATATTTCTTTTCTCATAAGTTATTGGAGGCCTTTCTTTTTATTTTATTATAGGAGAGAATTAATTAGGAGGATGAAAAAGGCCAACCAGGGGTGTTTTGGACTTTGGCAATTAGCAAAGGAATGAAATTTTGGTACATGAACCATACCAAATAAACCCAAGATTTATTTATCACGAGGGCTAATTATAAATGTAAAATATAATTAAGTTAATAAATAATTTTAAAATATGTAGTTAACATACTTTTTATATACATAATACATCAAAATAAAATAAAATTTTAGATATTGACATTAACTAATAAGGAACATGAACTCTGCACAAATCTTTTAGGGTTGCTTCTCATATTAAAATTGATTATTGTTCTTATTGAGTGGATTTATATTACTATTGTTTTAAAAGATTGTTGTTATTATTATTGTTACTTCTCCTAACTACTATTACGATAGAGCGACTATTATCGGACAATCATTCAAAATATTTTATTTACTTATTTAAATATTATGTAGATGCCAATTCTATCGTTTAAAAAAATGATTACGTTGATTTGAGCATATGTAGTTCAATATTTTTGTTATGTTGATCATCTTTGAATCTCCACCTACACATTTGTAATGCTATATTTTCTAAGAGATGTCTTATATATAGTTTTAACTATTTTATGATCTATATTGTCAAAGCATCATTAAACTAACAAGTCAGGTATGGTGCAAGAGGTTATTTGTACGATGCATTAATCTAGATAAACTCTAGATACCAAACCATATGTTAGATTAGAGCTAAAAGGGTACAACATTATCATTTTGTTGTATACATATGGATATATTTTCATTATTTACGAACAAATTTCGTCTAATATAACTTAATTCTTGATTGGTCAAAAGAAAAAAGTTGTAACTTTTATTGAAGTATTCATATATCATAGTGAACAATGAATAAATCTTTAAAATAATTCTGATAAAAATAGTAAATCTACTCTTACCTTAATTATGTCATTTATAGTAGAACTTTACAAAAATTTTGTTAGTCATTTGTTTCATGTCAACATTATTAGAGAATAGGCAAACAATATAGCATTTGTTCCCTACATCGATTAATTTCAAACATAGATAAAGACAACACATCCTGCGTCTTTATTACTAAATACAAAACTTGTTTATAGAAGATATAATCTAAAAGTAAAACATGAAGCATGTAACATCTAAAGAGTATAGGTTAAACTAAAAGTAAAGGTTAAAAATTAAAATAGATACTAAAAGTCCTAAAGAAGAACCTTGTTTTTTTTCCTTTGATATTTCTTGTTGAAGGTTATCCAATATAAGACGTAAAGTCTAAAGGGTACCAAAAAAAGAGCACACGGAACACATCCCAAAAGAAAAATGTCAGTGCCTCAAGATTTAGGTCCATCTCAACCAAATTGGTAAATATATATCAATTGGAAAATAACTGTGACTGGCACCCTACGATCTTGAAATATCTCAAGACTAGATCAAAGAGACACAGGCTATAGGTCAAAGCCACCAAACAGTCGTAGTAAAGCTAGTTCGAACGAGATCCGGACACCAACATTCTTCAATATTCACATGAGCTAGTTGACAAGGAAACTATTGATGACAGAAAGCAAACAAATTGGAAATGGATTATGTTAATTTCTTTTCTCTCCCTTTTTTCTTTCAAATTTTAATAATATTAATGGCATTGGATCATCCATTATATTAAAATACAATAATCTTTGTTTCTATTGCTAATTTGTTTTCATATGGTTTATCATGCCTTGGCTTTTTGTATGATGAAATTATTGTGTGGCATCCGATTTGAACACCCACTTTTCTTCCAAACTGGGGAGTTATTGCTGCCGGAGCCGCCCATGGTATTTTTATTCACTTCCGTTTTCAAAATTTTAGGGGAATTAGAAACATAAATTACCAAAAATAAAATTAGTCCCAACATTTTTAAATTTATTTAATTTTAGATATACTTTTCAAATGTCTCCTTTCTAATTTTAATAAATCTTAAATTTAGTTAATTTTATTAAAATTGACTAAATAGTAATAATAATATTTTCATGCAAATAAATAAATAAATAAAGTATACTATATAAATATGTTTTCAAATTTAGAATAAAAAGTAAACAAACTCCCGTCAAAATGATATTTTAGTGAAAAATTATCAATAATATACTATATTACAATTTAAAATTTATTGAAAGTACTAAAGGTGTGTTTGTATTACATTTTCAAGTGTTTCATTTAAAAAATAATTCATTTTTAAAATGAATTTTAAACAATTTTTATTAAAAAAGTTTAAATAAAAATAATTTTTTTTAAAACATTTTTTTCTCAAATCCATCGAAACGTTTTTGAAAACTAAATTAAGTATTTAAAAATACATAAACTAAAATTAAACAAAGTTCAAAATTTAAAAAAAAAAATCTAAAATGATATTTTAATTAACTAAAATCATATCAACAATAAACGTATATACGAAATAAATTTAAAGTTTAACAAGAACAAAAATCATATTTGAACCATAAAATTATTACTAATCTCATAATTTATTTGCGATTTGAATTTGGGTCTTGGTCTAACAAGAGAATAGTGCGTAAAAGTTGATCGATTCATTCCACTGCAAACAAACTTTGATGACCGAGTTAGATGCAACAAAATAATCAGATTAACAAATCCAAAAGTGCATAAGAAAGATTCTAAAGACAAAAGTATATGTGCTAATGTGTGAGATCTAGATTTCAATTTGTTAGTGCTTTGGTACTGGCTATTTTTGTTCAGGCGTGACTTGTAATTGTTAGTAACCTTGTTATTCATCTTGTCCCACATGATGTTCTATAGAATGTCTCATACAATGTAGTTTTTGTTTGAAAATCCTTTCTCTTATTTGAAAAATGATAGTATTTTTTTTAAGGATTTTTTTCTCCCTTGGGACTTGGTTGGTTATGGTAACGCGGTTTGGTTCTTCCCTTTGCCGTGCATACTTAAGGGTTGGTTTTATTCGTTTTAGAGTTACCACTCTGAAGATTAGAAGTGTCGCTTTCTTGTTTTTTTTCAAGAATAAGTGTGTCAATCCAAAGTGATTGTGTAGTGAAGGTTCTACAGATCTTGAGTTGTTACTCTTAATCATCTTGAAGCATTGTCTTATAAGGATTCTCATACTTAGGGGGAGCCTAAGCATAATGAGTAAAGTGACATTGATTTGAAATTAGGAAAGATCGAAACCATCATGAAGAGGGAGTCTCACACTTAGGGGAGCCTAAGTATTCTTTCAGTAAGTTAGGTTGTTCATTGTGTCACTATAGAAGCTTTGTACAATGTTGTAAACGCTTAACTGTTTATTAGTGAAATTATCTTTCCTCGAGCACATTGCTTTAGACGTAGTTGATACTGCATCAAACAAGGTTACACACCAAAGCTTGTGTCTTGTTCTATCATTTACTATTTTATTTTATGTTGTTGTTGGGAATGTTGTAACATTAAGTGTAACTTGTTACATTGTGTGTCAGATAACCATTCTTTCACAATTTTATGGATATATCAACTGATATATATACATGAAATATGGATATTGATGGATAATAAGTAAAACAAATATATATATATATATATATAAAAGTTATTTAAAATAATAATTAAATTGCTTTTACTTCCAAACTAAGTTATGTATTTTATTATTAGTAATTCTATTTATAGTGGACTAAATAGATCACATTTTTTTTTTTAAATGTTTTACAAGCATTTATAAAAGATATCAGAAATATCAATATATTTTTAATATTAATATTGAGGTCTTCGATTTATAGATATATCAACATGTCAACGGATATTTTAGTCCTTCTATGAGACAAATGAGGGGAGCTCAATCTTACTAAGTACGAGTGAAGATGGAGTTGGTCTAATTTGTGCTACATCGTGTGTTGAATGACTTTGGCATTTTATCGTCCAAATTTGATGCAAGTAAAACATACAGTAGTATAAGAAAATATGCATAATTTCATGTACACTTAAAAATTCTCAGAATTACCTTTAGTGACTTTTTTCTTTTTTGAGTCATTGAATCAATTAATTGATCTTAAATGACGTTACATCCTATCAACAACTAACAATTATAAACCATTAGTGTCAAATCTATTAGCATGTTTTGTGATTGTCTACACTAATTAAGTGGTTTGATTAAAAATAATTGATACAATAACAAAATATAAAATTAGTAACAAATTTCAATATTCTAATATCATATGTTTCTCAGATTGTTGGACATACTATTATCATCACGTGTTAGACGACATTATTAAAATTTCTCTATTAATTGTAAGTCATCAATAGAATCTTCAAACCACATGTCACTATGGAACGTTTAAATGATATTATACTACCAATTCAATGTATATTCATTAATTGTTTATTTTATTATATCCTACGTTCAAGAAATTTTGTGTGAGAAAAGAAAAGTCGAAAGTTTGATTTGACGAAGAAGAAATGTTCGAGAACATAACATTTTTTTTTCTTTGTTTTTTCTGCTTTCATGGCAAAAAGAAAGCAAAAGAATAATTTGAGATGTAATGCAAATTGCTCTAAAATTTAATTTAATTTTTTCCCCTCTTAACTCAATAAATAAAATGGCTCAAATGAAGGGAAAATTACAAAAAAAAAAAAAAAAAAATGGCATTGAAGTATGTCGGTAAACTTCTATCATTGTTTAAATTAGACCCTCAAACTTGTAATAATTATAATAGAATTTGGACCCACAAATGATAAGAATTGAACCCCTAAACTTATACAAATATTATAATTTATACAATTATATAAGTTTGAATGTCTGTTAGTATCATTATAGCTAGCTNAACTCAAAAAAAAAAATGGCTCAAATGAAGGGAAAATTAAAAAAAAAAAAAAAAAAAAATGGCATTGAAGTATGTCGGTAAACTTCTATCATTGTTTAAATTAGACCCTCAAACTTGTAATAATTATAATAGAATTTGGACCCACAAATGATAAGAATTGAACCCCTAAACTTATACAAATATTATAATTTATACAATTATATAAGTTTGAATGTCTGTTAGTATCATTATAGCTAGCTACTCTTTGGTGCATATGGTTGGAAAAGAACAGAAGAACTTTTCGGAAAAGTGAAAAAAGCCTCATAGCCATTAGTGGGATGATATT
Organism: Citrullus colocynthis; assembly: GCA_031780015.1. Lineage (NCBI taxonomy): Eukaryota > Viridiplantae > Streptophyta > Magnoliopsida > Cucurbitales > Cucurbitaceae > Citrullus > Citrullus colocynthis. The sequence continues at coordinate 3,161,540 of QLSR01000005.1, read as the reverse complement.
ATATCGTTGACTGCCCTTTGGAGTACCAAATTTGCCTTATTTTGTAATTAGATGTCTCTACTATTGTCCTTAACTAGAAGACTTTTCTCTAGCCTTTTTCTGTTTCCACTTTTGTATTGAGCTAATCTCTAACTCTCTTTATACATAATGAACCTTCTACCATTTTGAATGAATGTATCACTACAAGGGCTTGAGATATGATGACGGTGTTAAGGATATGTCGACCTAGTTGAGATATTTTGATACACCTCTTAATCCAACTTTCCTCTAGTATCTTGTTAAAAAAAAAAAAAATGATTTAAATTTTTCATTGAAAATGTGTAGTTTAAGGAAGCGAAAATCTTTGTATTTTCACTCTCGTTTTCTTTTATTCTTAGATTTTCAAAATGTTTGAATAAAATTATTTTTAGAAAAATTGAAAAACATAGTCAAATATAGGGTGTCATTTCGAATATGTACTACGATGATACTAAATTTTTTTCCCAAAGTTTTGTAGTGGTAAAATATGACCCCACGTAAAAATATCCTATAATTTCATTATGCCCAAGAGGGTGTTCAACCAAATAAATATCGGTTATTACATGGACCCACACTATTTGAGTGTTTAATTTCAGCCGTTAGATATGCACAATTCTAATTAGAAGGATGAAAATATGACTGAGAAGTCTATCTTTTCAATCTTCAATCTTGATTGTTATTAATTAGCTAGAGAGTAAATAATCTAAAATTTCAAATAAAATAAAATTTTATTAACAATAAATTTAAAACTTTCACATATAACTTTACTGTAAATTAGAGAAATACTTTAAAACAAATATAATAAATTCATAGTTGTTCGTTTCGACCTAAATTTTCACTTTAGGCGAACGATATCGCATTTTTAATATTTAAAAGGAAAAAATGGTCATTTGGTGTTTTGATTTTAATTTATATTTTTAGTCCCTTAGATTTCAAAATGTTATATTTTTAGTCTTTAAATTTTGAGTTTAGTTTGAATTTAATTTTTAGGTTTCAAAATATTACAATTTTTTCCATATTTGAGTTTCGTTTTAATTTGATCTCTAAATTTTTAGATTTACCCTTTTAACCTTGATTTTTTCACTAAATACTCACTTTTCGTTTTTGTTAATATCTATTAACTAATTTAAAATTTAAAAGAATAAAAAAACGATGATTAATTAAGTTTCACTATTGAAATTAATTTTAATATGTCACTTCACAATTATTTTAAATTTAAACAATAGATAGTAATGTCAATCATTGAAAGTGAATATTTACAGAAAAATGGAGGTTAAAAGTGTAAATCTTGAAATTTAGGAACCAAATCAAAACAACACTCAAATCTCAAGATTGAAATATGGTAACATTTTGTAACTTAGGGACTAAATTGAAATCAAACTAAAAACTTAAAAACTAAAAGTGTAACATTTTGAAACTTAAGAATTAAATGAAAACTATACCTAATACCTAGAGACCAAAAAGGTTTTTTCTTTTATCTTAAGAGATCACTTTCATATACATTTTAGTTAAAAGAAACTAAACGGATAACAATGACGATCCTTTCTTTCTCCTTTGCGCAACCCTCATCAACTCAATCGATGTGATTTGAATTTGAACTAAATCGATGTAGTTTTTTTTGGATCATCGAATTATTTTATTAAAAAAAAGCCCTAGTAGGCACTATTTGGTCAGCAAAAACGACATTGACAGTTGAGAATTTAGAACCCCCACAACACACCACACCATATCATATCCTCAGGCAAAGCCGCCCCTTAGCCTCAAACAAAATCCTTTGACCCACGTGCCCTATTTCTTTTTAGTGTGGTCCTTTCCATTTTTTATAAACCACCAACTTTGTATATTATAAACTTTTCATACATATCATAAAAATCCCTTTCTTATTTCTCTCTCTTATAAAAAGGGTTTCTCAGCTTTCCAATTTTGGTCACAAACTCAAAACCCTTCATTACATTTTTTGTATAGTATATCCCCAAAACCCCATTTATCAACAAAAAAAAAAAAAAAAAATGTCAATTGTTAATGATTTGTTTGGTAATTACCAAGAAGATTTCTTGTGGAACAATAGTCAGGATGAAAGTTTTATTTCCGGGGAAGAGAATTATTTCAGTTACTTGAAAGAGGTGTTGTTTGATGATATTTTTGAGGAGGCGACCGGAGGAACGACGTCGTCTGATTCGAGTTCTTGTTCGTCTCCAGTGATGCAAGTTAAGGAGGAGATTGAGGAAGGGAGTTTTGGTGACGACATCGTTGTGCAGGAAGATGAATCACGTAAGGAGGATAGGGTTTATCGAGGGGTGCGGAGGAGGCCGTGGGGGAAGTACGCGGCCGAGATTAGGGATTCAACGCGACAAGGGGTGAGGGTGTGGTTGGGGACGTTTGATAGCGCCGAAGCGGCTGCGTTGGCGTATGACCAAGCCGCATTTTGCATGAGAGGAGGGTTAGCCACGCTTAATTTTCCGGTCGAGGTTGTACGAGAGTCACTCCGAGAGATGAAGTACAGGTGGGAGGCCGGGTGCTCGCCGGTCTTGGCGCTTAAGCGATGCCACTCGATACGGAGGAAGAAGATGGCTGAGGTGGAGAAGATGGAGAAGAAGATGAAGAAGAAGAAGCAAACTGTAGTTGTCTTTGAGGATTTGGGTGTAGAGTACTTAGAAGAACTCTTAAGTTTGACTTCTTAAATTGTGGTTGTGGGTCATTAGGGATATTTTTTTTCCCTCTATTCTTTCCTTCTTTACTTCATTTTATAATACCTCAACTAGTTAATAATATTTTTTTAGATTAAAGATGTGTGTAATATGCTATATCTATTTATTATAAAAAAAAAATTAAAAAAAATTAAATCATATCTTATGATTTTTTTTTTTAAATTTAGATTTATCATTACTCTGTCAATATCAGGAAAGAAACAAATCTCAACTTGGTTAATCAGAGTGATTTAGATTCCTTCACGAAAAGGGAGACTTCTGGTAAGATCCACAGAAACAATATTATTTAGAAGATTAACAACCTTCAAACAGCTAGACTCTACCGAATTAAAATGTTTCACATATTAATAGAGCAAAGACTCTTTAGGCCCTTACGGGTAGCTTTTGCTTCAAGATTCTTAACCTGACTACAACATGGGATGACATTGAACTCTGCAAGCCAAATACAACCAAAATGGTCTCGAAGCACCCAACCCATACCTCCAACTTGTTGGTTAGAATTTCATGTCGCATCAATATTTCCTTATTCCCACCTGCTGACATATAATATATGTTAGCAACCAAGTCTATGTGATTTGAATCTCCCAATAAATGTAATTATATGTGTTGTATTTACCAAGAAATTTAGAGTCTGTTTGGTAGAGAATATGAAAATAGAAATTTGAAAACAAGGAATTAAATGAAAACAAAATTGTATTTCATGTTGTTAGATATGTGTTTGGTCCCATAATTCATTAGATTCAAATTTAAATAATTGCAAACTAATTATAGTTACCCATTAAATATCGGTTGACAATAAACTATAATTATAAATTTTAACTCCAATAGTTTGATAAACGCTTCATAAATAATCCCTATGACAGAGATTATTTAAGAGGATTTAACAAACCATAGGGACAATATATGGAGTTGTATCAAACCATAGGAATTAAATTCTGAATTTTAAAACCATATGAACTAACTTGTAACTTTATCCAAACAATAGGAATCAATTTTAGAATTTAACCTAATTTATAATAATTACAAATTAAAAAAAATTAAATTGAGTTTATAACATGACATACTATATTTCTAAATGTTTTTATTTTTTGCTTAATATAATTATGCATTTTAAATTTTTAAAGTTCAAATTCTAGATATAGTGAAACCATAAAAATGTTGTTTTTAGAATTTACACCGTTTGAATCACAGAATCTGAAAATAGTTTTTAGAAACATAATTTGAATTGTCTGCCAAATACATATTCATTGAACTCAATGAATCTAAAAACATAAAACAGAATCCAGATTGCAAACCAAACAAGCCCTTAAGGTTCGTATCTCCTTAATCTTTTACAAAACATATAAAGGGCTTTTATATATAACTTTTTCTTTACAATATTGCACTAAATTTATTAAAATTGTGGCCCATATGTATCATCGTAAGTGGTTTAGCTGTCAAAGTGAACCTGACATTGTCACATTTGACATCTACGCTCTTTTACGTAGAGGTTCAAATCTCAATATGTTATATTAAAAAAATTATTAATTTCAATTTTTACTAATTAATCCAATTTGGTACACAAGCCAAATCAAATTTATTTAAATCATTTATTCTAAATAACGTTATAACTTCAAACCTTTTTTGAAATATATTATAAATGTGTAGTTTTTTTTCCTCTACAAAATAATAATAATAATAAACTTCAAAGAACTTTCTTTTCTTCCACTGTATTTAGAATAGTATATTATTTTTATTTTTGGGTTTCTCAACTACCAAGTTCCCATAGGTCCTATAACGTTATAACTCCAAGTCTTTTTTCAAATATATTCGAAGTTTAATTTTTATTCTTCTCTGTAATAATAATAATAAGAATAAATAATAGTAAGAATAATAAACTTCAAAGAACTTTCGTTTCTTCAACTATATTTAGAATAATATGTTATTGTTATTGGATTTCTCAACTTCCAATAAGTGTTAGTCATTAATGATCAGCTTCATTTACATAATTTTATATTTAATCGAATGTTTATAATAAAGTATATTACCTTATTTTTAAAAATCTTATTTCATGTTTATAATAAGATATATTTATGGCACATGTTGCATTATTTAGTTATGGTTGTTATATTGTCAAGCTGAAAAAGAGGGAAGAAAAAGAAAGTCATATATAGAAAACCAGATGGTTAAAAGGATAAACCAATGACCTATTTTTGGATCCTATAAATAATAGTCTTCTTTGTCCACTATTCTTATATATGTATTTCAATAATAGTTGATTTTTTTTTTTTTTAGTTTTAAAAATTATATTTTTTTAATGTTTTAAAATACTTTTATATATTTTCTTCCATCCAAAAACTTTGATCAAGTCAACATCCGTAACAACTTTAGGTACTACAATTCTTGTTTATTTTCAATTTTGCATTATAAAATTTCCTTAGTTGGATTTAGTTTTAATCAAAAATCAATCCTTAAATTTAAATATTCTTTTTTTTTTTTAAGTCATGGTAAATTGACATTTGAAAAAAAAAAAGGACAAAGACAAAGTCATGGTAAATTTTGTATCCATTCATGTATTCACTTCTCTCTATCTTGAGCAACTAATTTCTTTAATGGGTTAAGAATAATAAACTAACATTCTCACAAGTTTTGCATAAGTTAAAGTTCATCTAGTTTAATATGTGCTTAATTCATTGCTTGAATTCGTCTGATTAATTGGTTTAAGTAAAAAAAAAAAAAAAATTAACTACTTGAAACAGTAAGTGATAAACACACGAAATTTATCACAACAAAAATCTATAGAAAAAGTTTGATACTTATAATGGAGAATTTTTTGTTGAAGAATTTTTTTTCTTTTTGTTTGCTTTAAAACCACTTTGCATTCATACAAACCATTAGAAAACTTTGAGAGAATAAATTGTGATATAAAAAAGAGAGAAATTAAGAAGAAGATACTCAAGCTTTTGTAGAAAATAAGTAAAGATTAGCTCTTTATATAGTTGTAGCTAGAAAATGAGTAAGGATTAGATCTTTATCAAGAAAGTTGTTAAACTATTGAAATTCCATTTGTAAACATGATTAAATCAAAAATCATTAATCTTATAATTAATTTAGATCAATTAAAAATTTAAAACCATACTTTCAAGATTATAGCTTTTCATATTCCAACTTTCCAAGATTCTTATACTAATTAGTTTTCTAATTCATATTATATTTTAAATATGCATTAAAATGTTATAATTAAGAGGAAAATTTGATAATAGATAATCTACTTGTAACGATTTGATTTCTTAGGGCTTGAACTAGGTCGTCATTATATGCATGCAAACATCTCAAACAACTCTTTTACACAATTTCACTGAAAATCAAAGGAAATATTATTAAAAATAAATATCTTTTGCAAAATCTAAATAACTAAAAAATCTTTGATCAGGGTACCCTTTATACAATTTAATAAAACAAGAAACTTGCATAAACCAAAATTCTTAAGGACGAAAACATGAAATCTTATGCGAAAGCATCTGACTAGTCTTAATGCCACTATCAAAGTTTTCTTTTGTCACATCAAGGTGTCCTTTCCCTTACCTGAAAAGAAATATCATGAAAAGGGTGAGTACAAGATACTCAGGGTCAGGCTAAACACTTATATCAAATAAGTGCAACAATCAAGTGAAAGATGCATAAGTAAGCTAATCCTGGATGGCCACCTAGTGAACGATTTAACCAATCCTAACACGCATCTAGTGGTTTGAAGCTCACAAACATAGTAGGACACCCGTCGGCATCCAATATTGTAGTAGGAAATCCGTTGGTTTCTGGGGCATAGCAAGAGACCCATAAGCTTCCGATAACATAGTAATGTTAAGAGGGCAACCGCCACTTCTCAATTTAGATATAACTCCGATACCTTTTAATAATTTTCACATAAACCATAGAACATGCCTCAAAGCCCCACACATAAACATATCAAATACATGCTAGTATCATCAAACTAATGAAAACAGTTCAAATCATAATAGGCTTCTCATTTCATCTAGATAACCCAAATGAAATCAGTTTAAATCGCCTGGCTTAAGGGTGATTCCAGTAATAAGATTAAGGACTAAGTCTAAATAGTTATTCAAGCGGCCAATTCTTACAAAATCCCTAGATTAAAACCGAGAGAAAAAACCCCAAACTTAAATTAAATCTCTAGGTTTAATTTCCAATCACAAATTAAACAAATTTAAACCAAATAATTTTATCCAAAGGTAGCTTAACTTGAAATAGCTTCCAACCTTCCAAATCAAAGCAACTTTAAGCCATCTAACCAGAAATAAGAATTTAAGATTGACCTTCCGGCATTACAATTGTTCTAAGTGAAAGGATTTAAATCCTTTTGGCGAAAGTGTTTAATCGCTTTGCCCCAATTTTGTTTCTATGAATTTTTACAAAACAAGAATAAATAAACATGCTTTAAAACACACCATAAGATTCATGGAAAAAATAAAATAAAATCAAATACCTTTGTAGATCTTATCTCCAAGATAATAATCACTCCTTTTGAAAGAACACCACCAACGGATCTTCTCTAGAAGTTTGTGGAAACCTTGTGAAAAATAGAGGGAAAAAAAAAAAAAAGTAGACAATTCCTTTTGAGAGTACAGGGTGAGGGAGAGTTTTTGTATGATTTTCACGTAAAAACTCAATTAAGATCTCACTGTGAAATTTGCATGCTTCTGCTAGCAGATGGGATGTGGTAGCTGAGCTTATTAGAAACACCATGAAGGAAAGAGGTCTAAGGAAGGCTCCTGGCTGTAGTGGGGTTAACATTAATACAAAGATCCATTGTTTTGATGTTGCTAATAAAACACATCCAAGTTCCAAGTTGATTTATGAAGTTCTAGACCATGTTTTTATTACCATGAAGCAACCCCATTGTTCTGATGATATACAATATTTGATCTTTTTATTTGTGAGGTTATACCCTAAAAAAGGAAAATAAGAGCTCCGAGATTATAATGAAATCAGAGGTAACTAAAGTCTAAAACAATGTCACCTCTTATTATTATTATACAAATTTGTTATCATATAATTTTTAAATCTCCAATAAATTTTCAATTAACTTGTAGTTAGGAATATCTATAGTCTATAATCTATTTTAAGGGGATTTAAAGGGAGAAATTTTTTATTTCCTCTTGTGCCCTTTTTAATAAGTATTATTTCAACATATCTTTCTATATATGAGTTGGTTTATGCATACACGATATATCTTTCTATATATTTTTCTTGCTTCTTTTATTCATAGAGCATAAAATGTGAAAGTTGTAGGAAGAAAGCCTGAAGTTGGCTTCACTAGGAGAGATCTCTGGTATTTCAATTGTTTTGATGCTCTTTCGTATAGCTTTTACTTCAAATCAGCAGGCATCATGTTCTTGGGTTGGCCAAAATATTATTGTAAGTGTTCTTCCTTCTCTTCTCTTCTCTTCTCTCCCCCTCCCCAATTTTCCAATGATGATAGATATATTTACTGATAGAGATGTAAGGGTCCTTCCAAGCCATAGACTAGCTTGGCAGTTTTTAACCTTCTATAGAACTTTACTTCTTATCTCACTCCAAACAACTAAACTACTTTCTCCTATCATAACTCAAGCTACTCAATGGTATTTACGGTAATTAACATATATTCCTTTTCTTTAGGTCGGAGATTCAAATCCTCATACCACACATGTTGTACTAGCAATCAAAACACCACCCAATCTTTTGAACCTCAGCCTTCTATTGTTAAAACCTCCTCGAATGCATTAGTTGATGATGATACATTTGACTTCTTCAATTATTCCGTTGCGAGTACTTGAATGCCCTGTTCCAAATAGTTTTTCTTCAAACCCCTCCGTATTCTTAACTTACAAGCTAACCCTAGAAAAACCATGGTTTCACATCTTCAAATGATCTTCAAAACTCCACCTTTTTTGCTCAAACTGCATCGACACCCCCGCTCAATGGTTTGAATGTCTCAGCATTGGCTCACTTTTTGGATCTCGATCACATTTATACATGATACATAAGATTCTCCATTTGTTTTCTTTATATTTTCCTTCCAATCATATAGGATTATTGATATTAAGTGATTGAGATAATAAATCCTTTTGATGTAAATCAAAGTTGACTTTAGAATTATCTACATTGTTTGTTTGTTTTAGAATATTAGTCGGTGATATTTAGTATATTTTTTCATTCTCATGTTCTTTTTGCAGCAGCCGCAATGATGTGAAGATGGAGGAACTTTAAGAAATAGTTTAAGGGGATATTTGGCCTACGAACTTCATGTTAAATAACTCCATTAACTTCATTTGTCAGTGTTAAGTAATTCAACTCCAATGTTTACTATTGAAGTTTATACATTTATCGAAAAATTTCATCTTTTATCTCTTTTGCATGTTTATTGAGGAATTCTAACTAAACAAATTTGCACCCAAAACACAGACTTTCTAACTCAATCATTTTAACTCAAAACTTCAAAACTCAACTCAGTGTCCCAAACACCCCTTTAGTTAGTTATAATGTATTTTGAAGACAATAGTACTCCTTGCAAATGGATTAGTGGTGAAGCTTGTATGACTAAGGTAGTGTTTCGCTCATCAACATGAGTTGGATTGAGTTGGTAAAAATTACCAACTCAATGTTTGGTTCACCAACTTTAAATATTGGTGAAATTAAGTTGGTTATTTTTACCAACTCAACCCAACTCTCCCTCTCTCCAATGTTTTCAATGGCTCCACCCGTCCACCGCCAAGGACTACCGCCACCACTCTCCTACATTTAGTCCATTTGACACAATTTTTCTTATAATAATAAGGAAATTTAACTATTATAATGGGAGTAGGGATGTTTGCGGTTCGGTAAATCGGTTTAGAAATTATATGAAACCGAACCGAACCGCGTATTTGTGGTTCGGTTTTGCGGTTTCACCTTTTCTTTTTGCTTTTTTTTCCCTCTATTTCGTATTTTCTAGGAGCGTTCGCAGTTCGATTTGGTTCGGTTTGGGGCTAAAACCGAACCGAACCGCATAAATTCTAAAAGAAGAAAAGGTAAGATAAAAGGGAAAAAAATAAATATTATTTTTTAAAACATACTAATCTGTTCCACGTTGGTTTATTTGCTTTTGATGAATATGATCCTCCTAAAACTTCAATAATGCAAATCAGAAAATCATAGCAAAAGGATCTATATAAAGGAAAGCAATCTACAAGAATAAAAAGTGAACAGAGAGAGAAGAGGTGGAAACCTATCCAGTCCATGAAACAATGTGTCGTTCCTTCTTGAAACTGATTAGAAATTTACAAGTCATATAGCTCCTAATGAGTCTATCAATAGGTGTCTTATTGTCAATGTCGACACTCTTGGACAGGAAATCTTGGAAGCAAGTCTAGACATTCTTGATATTTTTCATCTTTGCAAAGCATGTCTACTACTATGGCGCAAGTCATGGCATCTGATGACACATCATTCTGAGCCATCTTATGGAGAAGTTGAACCACCTCTAATTTATTATTCTTGCAGAAACCACGTAGAAGGGTATTATAAGTCATTATGTCAGGAGTACAACCATTTTCTTCCATCTTTTGAAACAAAATATTTGCCTTATCTACTTGTCCCTCTTTACAAAACTCATGGATCATAATGGTATAAGTCACAACATTTGGTTGATGCCCTTCATGGGACAGCTTTCCGAAAAGCTCCTAGGCAGTTTCAAGTTCCTTGCTTTACATAAGCCATCAATTAGACAATTAAAGATTCTAATGTCCAATTTCAAGTTGCATGATGTTAGCTCTTTAAAAAGTTCCATCGCTTCAAATAAACAACCATTCTTACACAACTCATCTAAGAAAATAAGATATATACATGAATCTGTAGCAATACCATAAGCTTTCGTAACACCAAGTAGCTCTTTTGCATCACCAACCTTGCCTGCCTGAAAAAACCCTGTTAACATGGCACCATATGTTTTCACATCTGGTCTCTTTCCCTCTAGAAGCATTTCATTGTAAAGCTTCATTGCGTCTTCGACCTTCTAAGTTTTACAATACCCATTGATGAGCACATTGTAGCTAATCACATTAGGTTCACATCCCTTACTTAGCATACTAACAAAGAGCTCCCTTACACTATTCAAGTCACCAACCAAACAAAACCCCTCGACCAGTGAATTATAAGTAAACGAATCTGGAACATTTCCTGTGTGAATCATCACTCTAGCAACTCTTGAGCCTGGATGGCCTTTCCTTCCTTGCAAAGCATATCAATCAACACACTGAATGTGACCACATTGGTCGAACACCTTGATCCACCATATCAATTAATGAATGTTTAGCCTCCTTCCAGTTTCCACCACAGGTAAATCAAAGAGGTATAAATAACCACATTAGGCATACAACCTAAGTTCAGGTAGGTGCATTTTATTATAGAGAGAAAATACTTGAGAGTAATGCTTAATGTAAGTAAGTCCAGCAAGTAAACGATGATTAGGTGAAAGAAATGTAATGCTTCAGTTGCAGTAATGTTACCTATTGTGCAATTTTGTAAGAAGGAAAGGAAGTCGGTGAATTGAAGTAGTATTCGGGTGATGGAAGGGGTTGGGGCGGGCATTTCCATTTAAGATGATTTGATGATGAAATTGTTGGAGAGGAGTGAGTAAATTGTTAGGTTTGGAAGAAGCGGAAGCCATGTTTGATTTGATGAGTGAATTGTTGGAGAGCAGTGAGTAAATAGAGAGGAGAAGCGGTTAGGTTTGGACTTTTTGGAAGAAACTGAAAGAATGGAAGAATGGGAAGCCACAGTCTTTGTAGCCATATCTTTTTTTGATTTTGCAGCACCAAAACTACTTAACTACTTTTACTTTTATTAATTTTTTTTTTTAAAAAAAACTATAAATTAAAATGTAAAACTAGTGGCATCTATGGAATTTCCCAACATTAACAAGGCCTATAAGGATGCCCCACATATGATGTGGCCTCTAACCTATGATAGTTGGATCACCCCGTACGTGCTTATTGACGTTAATGGACTATTTGGGGGGTGGAACGTAATAAGATTACTGGGAATCATAGGAGTATTGAAATGCGTGAATACTTAAAAAAAATAAACGACAATGAGATCGCAAACCATGGAAATAGTGGGAAGTAGGATTTGGTTGAAAACTGTCGGAACGAAATGACTTTTGTATTACAAATCGGGGCTAAAACGCTCAATCCAAACATTCATTTTGGATTACATTACAATACAAGCCTATCCTATTATGATTCTCCAAACACCCCTTTAATTTCTTTTGAGAAAAATTTCTTCAAAATTTTAATTTTAGCAAAATGAGAAATTAGTTAGTCAACTTTCGAAATGGGAAGATAGATGGTCCAAGGTTCAAAAATTGTTGGGGCAAAGACATGGAGGCAATGGACCTTCAAATACTTTGGTATTTTTTAAAGTTAAAGTTCAAAATTATGTGTAGCTATCCTGCATTTATGGTAGCCAATTCATGCATCTTCGATTTTGTTGGAAAGTGAAAGTTTCACTTAGAATTAATTTGTCACTTAAGCATTTTTGGAGTTTTGTTCAAGTATAGGAGACTTCAAAGTGAAAATGTTGGTTGTGGACACTTTTGAGAACTTAATGTGCATGTTTTGAACTTTGTTTTTTGGGCACTTTTGGAAACAATATGAACGTTTTAGACACCTTTTAGGAACTTAGACACTTTTTGGTAGTTTTTATTTGGTTTGATAGTAAAAGTGTTACTTAGACATTTTTATGTAGTTTTTAGGTTTGGTTGTTGAGTGAAAGTTGCACTTAAGCATTTTTAGGTTATTTTGAAAATCAAGTTGACTCATATGAACTATTTTGGTTGTCTTCGAAGTTAAATTGTCTTTTGAACTCCCTTTTTGGTAGTTTTTATGTTGATTTGATAGTAAAAGTGTTACTTAGACACTTTTCATTTAAATTTTAGGTTTGGTTGGAGAGTGAAAGTTGCACTTAAGCATTTTTAGTTTATTTTGATAATCAAGTTGACTCATATGAATTACTTAGACACTTATTATATAGCATATGAGACTTGAAAGTCATGCAAGTTCATTTTAATTTGATACTTTAATTGTACTATAAAATTTCATAGACTTTTGTTACTTTAATTAATTTGAAAACGATTGATTTTTCTTTTTATCATAATATGCTAACTTATAATTGAAATAAACCAGTATTTTTATGTTAAATTAAATTATTGAAAAACTATAATTTATAGGAACAAAAAATCATAAATTTTGAGTTTTGATTTTTATTTGGCCACTGAGTTGTTTCCATCATTTTAAACCTTCACACTTAAAAAATTATTCCACGTCTTCGAGCTAGTTAAATTGACCAACGAAAAAAATTGTTATTAGCTTAAATTAGGGATTTCTACCTATATACCCTAAATAAATATGCCGCCGGTGACTTGTTTGGAATGGCTTAGAAAAAGATGCTTTTCAAAAATTTTTTTTATATTTATACACTTTTGATAAAAGCTCCTTGAAATAAAAAACACACATATATTTAACAACTCTTTCTTGAGAGTGTTTTTATATACAAGTTTGTTTAGTTTGTTTATATATTAAGAGTATTTTTATTGAGGGATAGTTGCAAATATAGTAATTAGGTTCAAAGTATTTGCAGATATAGCAAAATGAAAAGAAAAAAAATTTGTAATAGCATGGTCTATCAGTGATAGATTTTGCTATATTTGCTATTTTATAAAAATGTTGCTATACACTTAATTATTATCCCTAAAAGTGCAGTCTGATGTAATTACACATTTTATTAATGTTTTTTCAGGTTGGCCGGCGACGTTGGTGGTCGAAAGTTGGCCAACAGGGGAGGGTCATTGGAGGTTGGCCGACGACAATTATCAGAGTTGGCCACCGGAGTTGGTCGACGGTGGTGGCGACCAGTGTTGACCTACGGTGATCACCTGAGGTGGTTCTGGAAGTGGGCCGACAAACTTCCTAAATTAAATTAGAACGAAAAAAATGAAGGGTAACCCATGGGTTTGAATAGTATTTACTATTCAAAATCCATAAGAAAAGATGTACAAAGTCAAAACTTAGTAGATCCTTGCCTCAAACAAAGGTTGAGTTTAAGATGTTTAATCTATCCATTGAATTAATTTTATTTAACTTAAAAGATTTAGAAAGGAGAGTTTGATTTTCAAATTGCATTATGATAGACTAATATCATATATCAATTATCCTTTAAAAAAAAAAAAGAAAAAAACTGCACCCCTTCCTTTTTATTCCCTTCCTCACGCCCGCGAGAAGCCTCTTCTCTCTCTCTCTAGTCCTCTCTCCCGCGCACCGTCATACCCACGCACGACCGCCGCCAACCACAGCCAACCGTCGGCCGTCCGCCTCCCTCCGACCGGCTGCCGATCGTCACTCCACCGCGCCAGCCGTCGGTGAGTTTCTCCTTCCCGTTCTCTCTCTCTCTCTCTCTCTCTCTCTCTAAGTTGTCATGTGCAGCGCCTGCCAGCTGCCTTTGCCGCGCGTCGCCGCCGCTCCTCGCCGGTTTCGTGTGGGTAAGAGTTTTTGGTGATTTTGCGAGGGTTTTTGAGTTTTTCTTGAGAGTTCTTGAACACCCATTGGGTTTTGGTCTGTTTTGATGTACCCATGACTTCTGGATGCTAGATTGGAGATTTGGAGAGTTTTGACCATTAGTAATTAGGGATTTCGCCGTTCTTTTTGGTAAGTTTGGTGGATTTTTCTTGGGGAACTTGAATACCCATTGAGTTTGAACTGGATTTAATGTTTACCCATAATATTTGGATCTTAGATTGAGTTTTGGAGGACTTAGCGTGCTATCTAGAAGGTTGAGATCGTTCCGGAAACTTTTTGGTAAGTATTAAGGCTCCAAAACCTAAAATTTAAAGAAAACAAAAATCAAATCCCATCTTCCATTAGCCAGTATTTCATTTGCTTTATATGGTTTTCTATTTCTTATGTCTTCCTTCGGCTTTGTTTGGAAGTGTATGTTTTATATTAAACCATTCTAATTATAACATTGTTATGGCTAATTTTGTTGTGGGTCTTTTTTTTTTTGTTTTTTTTTTTTTTTTTTCAGATCAATTCTTGCTTGCTTCTCTTTTGCAAGGAGGGAGGCGACTGGAAGTTTGAAAATTTTGCTTTCTAATGAAGGTAATTAAATTGTGTCTGAAGCGTTTATATTGCTATGTTTGAACTCATTTTTTCAATATATTTGATATCTTTATGTATTTTTTCTACTCTTGCATTTAGTAACCTTTGGTTATGTTTGTTTTGATGGTTAGACGCAAGGAGGAGATGAAGTTATTGACATAGACAGGAAAACACTATTGTTAGAACCAGAGAATAATATTGAAGGGGGATTGTCAGTTCCGGGAAAGGATAGACCGGTGTTTAGACCTCCAGAGAGGAGATCTCATCTAGGTATGATTATTGTTGACATGCATTTGTATATTTGTTTTATTACTTCTAAACTAAACTAGAAAGTTACATGGTTAAGTTTTTGGTGCTAAATTTTAGAGATTTTTAATTATGGTAGGGATTGGTGGTTATTGTTCATATAAAGGCGTGCCTATTGTAACATCAACTATCCATTTCTAGTTCTCTTTAACATGCTTAAACATACAAAATCATAAAGAACTTTTAATTTAATGCAACAACTTAGAGTTTGTCTACACTGTAAAATGTTTCACAACTTTATATCCAACCTTAAATTCAATATACTATAGCTATAGTATCGCAGACTTTGACTTCACATAGCAACGGAAGCTCTTCTACTACCTGAAAAGAACATTAAAAAAAATGAGCTTACAAAGTGTAGTGAGTGGTTAAACAAACAACTAAGGTACACACAACCTCATCACAACATCATAATATAGATAGTCATAAAGATATCAAGAATCATAACCGAGGTTATCTACTCAAACCTCAAATAGGTAGCTTATCTTGGTATCGTATTTACTCTATTGGCTCCCTTTTGGCTTAGCAACTGAATCTGTACTCTATGTGTGCATAGCCTTATCTCTGAGGGATCAGAAGCTAGACCCGTCAGTCCTCTGACCATCCCATAAGAGGTATCCTACATTATCAGAAACTAGGTTTCTAGCAATCCTCTAACCATCCCGTAAGCTTTTAACCCCGACACAGAATCAGAAACTAGATCTTTAAATTCTCTGACCATCCCGTGCGGCCTTAGCTTCCTTATCAAGAATTCACAAATGCATATGCATAGCAAATATATCTTAACTTGTAATGAAATCACAGTATAACTTAAGGAAACAAACTAGTAACCACGCACAGTTGACATTCTAGCTCTTTAAAGCTTCCTTCTCCTGCTCTTAACTTAGCTTGAACTTCCTAGCTTCCTAGGAGCCTTAGAAAACAGCAAATGATAGCCCTTTGGAGAAACCTTCTAGAACGCCTGGCAACACCACCTTGGACGTAGGGAACCTTCCTTGGACACAGGGTAGCTAACACAACACCAGTTGGATGCAAAGTAGCTTCTTGAGCACAAAATAGCCTTTTGTTGCGTCCAATATCCTTGGACGCAATACAACCTTGCTTGGATGCAGGACAGTGGCAAATTGTGTCTCTTGAATGCAAAGCAGAGCTTCAAATCCTTCGAGAACTTGGGGATTTGGATGGATGTTTATGTAATTTTTTTTTCTTTTTTTTTTTTTTTTTTAATTTAAACATCCATATGGGAGATTTATTTCCACTTTGATTTCTTTTCCCTTTCCTTTTTTTTTTTTTTAATTTAAACATCCATATGGGAGATTTATTTCCACTTTGATTTCTTTTCCCTTTCCTTTTTTTTTTTTTTAATTTAAACATCCATATGGGAGATTTATTTCCACTTTGATTTCTTTTCCCTTTCCTTTTTTTTTTTTTTTTTTTTTTTTTTTTAGGTGGACTTGGGAATTTTTTGGCACATAACATATGTAATTTTCTTTTGTAACATATACTATACAGGAGAATGTGGCTTTTGTTACTTTTTTTTATGCCAATCATGTAACATGACACTAATAGGGCCATTATAGTACAATTACATTTTGAGGATATTTTCACTTAAAATATAAATCCAAATTTGTTTTTTTTCAATGAATTCAATATAATTTTGTCCAACTTAACTAGAAATATTACATGTACAAATTTGTAAAATAATTGCTTAAATTTTTTTTAAAAAAATTGAAATGCATGATGCATAAACAGTAAACTTCATTTCCCAAAACTCTCAGCAATATATGTATACAAAACAATAAAACAAATGTAATCCATCGTTTATTAAAAAAAATATGTGAAATTATTGAATAAAAAAATTATCAAACAGAATAATCATGGTAAAATAGATTATTTGTGTTAGAAAAATTGCACCAAATATCCATGTTATATGAATTCAACTCAAACACCTAAAACACAAACATATAAACTATGTTGAAATATAAACTCGAGATATTATATTTCATTTCATTTCAGTGCTTCAAACATCTTTATAAGAGATGGTCAAATGGAGGAAAAGAACTCTAAAAACCACTTACCCATTTTTCAATAACCAAAATCATTTAGACATTTTTCAAAAGTTGATATTAAGTGTGCAAAGAGGAGAAAGTGAATCTACCTGGGAATTGGTTTTTTTTCTTTTTTTTTTTTTTAATTTAAACATCCATATGGGAGATTTATTTCCACTTTGACTTCTTATCCCTTTCACTTCTATATATTTTCTTCTTTAAATATTTTAGTTTTTTATTTTTATTTTGATATCTATTGTATTTGTAAAATTTAATTAAATGTGGTGGTTTATGGTGTGAAGCCTTTACTTAATAAAAGTTGGAATAATAATATGAATGTTGAGTTAAATTATTGTAAAATTCTTGACAAGCACAATGCTAAAAGAAAGTTTTTTTTTAAAAAAAAAATATAAAGGTAAGATTGTTCACATGCATAAAAACAAAAACCTAATACTACTATTTTATTCAGAGATGGGTTAAAGTGCATGTTATAAGGCTAATTTGTCAAATCATTTTTTAGAGATATAATTTAAACATTTTAATTCATCTCCAAGAATTTAATTACACTAAGGTGTGGTGTTACATATGATTGACTTGACCATTGTGAATCAAATTTTCAATCTTTGTTTCATAGGGGAAATGGCCAATGATTACCCTCTAGTTTCACTTCTTTTTAGAAATAGCATTTTTTATGACCAAATTGGACATGATAATTTCAACACCAATTTTTAAAAGAATAACAAGAAAAAGACAAAATGACCTCAAAATTCAACTTTAAATCATTCTTTAAGGAATAAAAGTCAAAATAAATGTTGTGAAATATGATCCATTTGCTCCATCAACTTGACTATTTGCAATGTACTTCTTCCAAATTTCTTCCATCTAAGATGAAAATAAAGTAATTACTAAAGGCATATAGGCAGATCACATAGTTCCAACAAAATCTTGCCAAATCTACTTTTAAACTATTTTATTATTAGAAAACTTTATTTATTTTGAAATAATATATTTTCTTTTTATTGTGTGTGTTTTAAAGAAATATTATGGGATCCAACCCCAAGTTCATGAATATTAAAAATAAAAAATTAAGAAAGATTGATTAAATTTTCGTCTGGTTTTTTATTTTTTTAATTTTTTATGTTTTTTTAAAGTTAAATCTATTTTATCTAACTTTCTTTTATAATAATTTGTATATTTCCTCAATAGAATAGTTGAATTCTCAACAAAATTCTAAAAACAAGAGCAAATTCCTAAAAACTATTTCTTTTCTTTTTTTTTTTTCAGAATTTAGTTTGGTTTTTGAAAACTATTTTTAAAATAATAACATGTAATTTTGTAGGGTTTAGAAACATGGAACGTCTTCAATTTCGCTAGAAGACCATCCTCATGTGTGAATTCTTTTTTTAATCCTAAATTGTTGCTCATCCTGTTTTTGTTTTCTTGTATCCTTAAGAAAAAAAAAAAAAAA
>QLSR01000005.1:3128337-3142675 GCA_031780015.1 Citrullus colocynthis | reverse complement strand
TCCTGTTTTTGTTTTCTTGTATCCTTAAAAAAAAAAAAAAAAAAGAAAGAAAGAAAGAAAAACTACACAATTACACTGTAGGCTCTTTGGTGTACTTAAATTAATTATTAATAATTAAAATTCAACTAAATGGTTAGTTGGTAACTACAATTATTTATACTGTTTATAGATATATTACTAAGCAAACTTTGAACAAATTTTTAAATTGAGGTCGAATTTCTTTGTCTACTACTAAATATTTATTTTTGAAAAAAAAATGCTAAAAACGTAAAATTACAAATTTAATTTTATTGAATTTCTAGTTGTCAAATTTTGAACAAATTTTTCAATTGTGTTCATGTGTGTTAATCTTATAGTAAGTTTGTAAAGTGTCTTCAAAAAGATAGTAAGAGCACAAATATTATAGATTTTAAAGAAAATCGAAAAATATAGTGGTGAGAGGTCAAAACTTTTCGATATATTATTTACAAATGTATTTTGAATTGGCTAAGTAAAATAATCATATATTTACTTAAATTTTGTAGTAGATATATAATATATGAATTTTTTTTTTAAAGAATACAATCGCTTATCCCCTTCACGCATGATTCTTCTTATTATAAAAATTAAAGACCTAAATTTATATTGGCTTGAACTGTTTACAAGGAGATTTGATTTCCATCTAATAAGGTATGGGTTTAATTAGTTTATTATAAATATGAAGCTAAATAAATATATGTAAATATAAATAATAATAATAATATAAACTAAGAATACAAAAATATTCCTCAATAATTGAAATGAAATGAAGTAAACTTTAATCATATTACAAATTATTGGCGAAGTACATTAATAAAGACATTCTAAGGAAGCATTTATTATGGATTGTTTTACATGTCATTTATAGTTCTTTTAAGAATTAGACAAAACATTCCTTCGTTGGTTTCATCATAAATATCATGCAATTAATGCATGAATTAAATCTATCCCACCTTCTCACACCAGCTAGACTTTCAATCTCAACAAAATTAATTAGTGTAGTGTATCTATATTAAGCTATATTCTGATTGAATTGAATACATAAGGTATTAACATGAGAGTTAATTAAGTAGACTTAGATGATTTCACTAATGTCATTTTATAAAATTGAAACCGGCAACAATGATGTTTCGGAAGATTCAATACATTTTGATTGAATCTACTTTGTCTCAGTAACAAAAGGGTTGGAACAAACTCCCCTTATTTGAACGAACGATGGTTATGGCTATATCAATGGTCAATTTCAGCCAAAAAAAAAAAAAATAATAATAATAATAATAAATAAATTTAAATTTAAATTTAAAAAAAAAAAATTCACTTCATCACGTTTAAAACTATTATTCAAACTTCATAGACTAAAAGTTTATTTTTGAGACTTTAATGATAAAAAATACATACATAGATATATATATATATAGTTTACCCTTAAATTTTTTAATCATTCACAAAAACTTATTATGAAAAATATAGTTTATCTAAATTTTGGCTAAGGAAAGACACACCTGATCTCTACGTGCCATCAACGATAAATTTGTAATTTAGGGAAGAGAGGGCCTGCAAAACAAAGAAAAAGAGCTTTGATGGCTAAGTTAATAAGAGAACTAGATAATAGAGAAGAAGTAAGAAGTTTTAAGTTACCTTTGGTGGAGCTATTATGGTGTATTTATAGAGGATTTGATCTACGATTTACCTTAACTCTACCGTATAATGACCTGAATTTAGGAGAGAAATGTGGATGAATTGATATCACATTCGAATGAGAGGGATCCTGAGGATATGATAGTATGGTTGAGAAAGACTTAAAAGAATTGAAAATTACTACTTATACCAACAAGGTGCACCTTCATTTTCAGTAGCACCTTCATTTTCAGTAGCTCAATCATAAGAACTTCATAGTTAAACATGTTTAGCTTAGAGTAATCTTATGTTTGATGATCTCCTAAGAATTTTCCTAAAATATTTGTGAGTAAGAATAAAATATGCTGAAAGTGCTCGTGTTGATTTGTGAAGACAACTTTAAGCATTCAACGCAACCATCCTCCTTTACCAAACGAAAAGATAAAAAGAAAAGTTAGAACAAAGTCAACGGTCTTGGGACCTTGCGGAACCCACGCACTCTGAGTGAGTCACCGACTACCAATACGGCCAATAAAACCAATGCGCAATTTAGGCAATGCATAGTGATTTTCCGTCTTCTCACCAATGCGCAAGTTAGCAAATGCTATCTTTTAAGAAAACAATTTAAGATAAATAATGAAAAGGCACAGTCAAAACTGAGCTACGTGTCAGCCAATAAAACCAAAATATTATACGCGGCAGAGTCTGATTGGATTGATTTTACAACGGCTACTCTCTTCATTTTGTCGAGGTGAATTACGCGGGCCCCACTTTTAGCGGGCGTTTCCATAAGGTTAGACGTATAAAGTTTTTTTTCTTATTCTTTTTTCTTTTAGGGGAAGGATCCATCTTTGACGTTGAAGTAGTAGCACGAACTTATATTTAACTAAGCCACGGCTCGAATTAGTGTAAAAAAATAGAAAATTAGTAAAAATGAAAAAAATATTAAATTAATTATAAATATTATAAGAAATAAGCAGTTGGATTTTATCCCACAAGAAGTCTATTATGGTCTATTATTAAAAATTACTCTAATGAAACATTCTTTTTGAAGGTTGATGAAAAGAAAAATAAAAGTCTAATTTTCATCTCATTCATACATTTTAAAATGTTACTCTTTCATTCTAAGTTCTATGTTTAATTTATGTTTAATTTATATTTAATTCAAGTTTCAATATATTATATTTCTATTAGTTTTTTAAATTTAATTTTTATTTGAGCTTTAAATTTTAATATTTTATAACTTTCAAATTTAACCAATTTTGATAAACATCAGACTAAATTTAAGATTTATTGAAAGCATAGAGATTAGAATTGGACAATTGAAAGTATATGAACTTTTTTTTAGCAAACTACAAAGTATAAGGACTAAAATGCTAGTTTAACCTTAATAAAACAAATACAAAAACACATGGATTTGGATTTGATGGTAACAATAATATAGTTTGAGAAATTTATTGGAACAATATCTATATCTATATTTAAAAAATTAGTCTCTAACTATTGTATTTTACAATTTGTAATAATTTAGTTTTTATCATGAAAAATTCCATCAAAATTAACTGTTAGTTATTATTATGTAATGACTTAATCTTTATAGTATAAAAATAACTTTGATTTACGATTAGCTTATCAATCTACGTATATAAAATTTCATTAAATCATTACTAACACTTTTTAAGATAGAGAATACATTATTGCAAATTGTAAAGTACAAGAACTAAATCGTTAAGGACTAAATTATTACAAATTTAAAAATATATTGATTAATTAAATTGTTATTATTATGAAAGTTCAAATATTGAGAATACTTTTAGTTATTTTATACGAATTATTTAAGGTTTAATAGTAGCAACTTCGTAAGTTTAGGAGAGTGATCAGTTAAAATGAAAGTTTGAAGTATTGCTTGATGGTACCTAAGCTCTGGAGTCCATAATATATTTTTGCAATTCTCCTCTTTTTTTCCAAATTTTATTTAACATAATATAATATTGTCTTTTAAATAATCCAGGCACAGCTTTATGAATATAAAACATATTAAAAGTTAATTATTCAATTTGCCTTTGACTTCCTATGTGAACTGTGGTATACATTTAAAAAAAAAAAAAATTATAAAAAGTATTCTATTATTTAAATAATATTGCAATATTAACCCTAACCTTTCGTAAACGTTTTAAAACTACCAATATATAGAAATTCTTTAAAATTTTGAAATAAAATTAGAATAGACAATTGGATCTCCATACTAGTCCTTTATTTGTTATTTGTTATTATTGTTATCATTTGGAGAAAGAAAGTGTTTTTATAGACATATAATCATGGATAAGTACAAAAAATGTACCTATACTTTAGGTTTTTATTATTTAATATCTTTTTACACATTGTAACACATTCTAAAATGAGTATTTAGGTCATGTTTATGGGCTGAAATGTAAATGTTTAGAAGTTACATCATGTTAAGTCTCTAAATCATAATTTCTTTTAAGCACAAGAAAAGATTAAGAATATAATTTAAATATAACTTAGAAAGTAAAAATCTAAAAGCAAAATTATAATCAAACTAATTTAGGATTATGTTTGGATTAACTTGCTTAAAAACACTTTTTTAAAATTAGAAAAAAATAAGCATTTAAAATGAATCCAAAATGTTCTTGATTAATTTTCATTAAGTTAGGAGATTCCAAGAAAAAAAAAAAAAAAACTTCATCTTGATATAGTTTTGACAGAAATTATCACATATAGAAAAAATATCAAATTATTTACAACTATAGAAAGTTTTTAATAAAATTTTAAAAGTCTATCGCCGATAAACAGTGAAAATTTTCTATATCGGTAAATAATTTGATATTTTTCT
This sequence comes from Citrullus colocynthis, assembly GCA_031780015.1. Lineage (NCBI taxonomy): Eukaryota > Viridiplantae > Streptophyta > Magnoliopsida > Cucurbitales > Cucurbitaceae > Citrullus > Citrullus colocynthis. Next base: position 3,138,186 of record QLSR01000005.1, on the reverse strand, counting down.
ATTTATAATAATTTTCTTTAGAACTATATCAAAATGAAATTTAAAAAAGAGTGATAAAAGTCTCTCTTTGTCTAATAGACAATGAAATTTTTCTATATTTGTAAATAGTTTGACTCATTTTGTTACCTTTGATAACAACCCTAGTTTCAATTTAGTTCTAAAGTCTTTAAAGTTTCATTAATGTTCATGAGTTTCAAATCCTATATTTTCGTTAAACTTAATTAGTTATCCTTGTTTACAAGAAAATCTCATTTGTTTCTTTCTATTGTCTTACTTATTTCTACATTCAATACCATTAACTAAATAAAATTAAAAAAAAAAAAACATAAAATCATTACCACATTAAAAATATTTGTTCATATATATATATATATATATAATGGCGTTAATATAGATGATTATGGGGTTTAAATATACGATAATCGTCACGTCGAGCATAACTCAATTATTGTGATAACAATTCAGAGATCTTTTATTTGAATCCCTTCACCTTCGAAAAAATATATATATATACTATAAAATCAAATTAAAACTATTAAAATAATCATTAGATCAAATTAAAAATATGTCCAAACTAATCTCTAACTAAGTTATAAATGAATAAAACAATTGTGAGTTTCTCGTAGTTTTAGAAGGATCCTTTCTTTTTATCAAGAATACAAATTGGCTAAGATAATAACTTTTTTTAAAAAAGGTATTAAATTGCAATAAAAAGAAGAGGACATCACAACGTGAAATCAAGACACAAATAAAATACAACCAATAGGTATTATTAAAAAACACAAATACACAATGAACCACACAAAAGAAAAAGTTGCACACAACTCAAGAAAAAATGACTCATAGAAAAGAGTCTAGTTGAATCTTTTCAATAGATGCTCAAAGACACTAAGAACAACAAATGAAAACCTAGACCAAACAACCTGATTAATGCTTGAAGAGAACGCATGGTAGCTCATAGCTACATACATTACACTGTCTCTAAACATTTATAATAAATTGACAAATGTTTTGAAATATAGCCCAAAATGAATATAATTGGATATAAAGCGTTAAGGTTCCATCTTTTTCTCAACTCTGGCTGTAAATAATATTTAGTTACCTAATTTTTCTTTCATGTAGTCGTACGTAGATTTCATCTCTTTGCTCTTATATAAAATGGGCTCTTTAGTTTATCTAAGCAACTATAATTAAGCCATAATTTTTTTTGTGAAAGAATAATTATTCTATAAATTTGAGCTCGTAAATATAAATTTTATTTAGAAAATAATAAGAAAATTTGCATGAATCTCGATAATTTCACATATTCCAACATTATCAAAAGGCCATTTTTCATTTGGGTCCCTCAAAAGAGACCATCCGTACAAATTTTCCTTCGATTCTACTACTCCAATATTCTCAAACAAAAATTCTATATTACATATTAAAACGATTACAGAGGAGAAACTTTTCTCTTTTTATTTCTCCATCTTAATAGTTAGCTCATGAAATATTGTTACGAGTGCATATAATATTACGTAAACATTACTAGAATAAACAATATTTGAAAAAAATTAATCAAATTGTAGTTGAGTCGATCATATCTCAGAAAAAAATGTTTAGTAAGTTAGCAACATTTATTTATTGAAAAAGATATTTTACTAATCAAGATCCCTAATAAAAGACTTGGTATGTCACCTACTAAATATATATCTCATAGTCCCTAATATTATTTTTATTTTCAATATTTGATATTTAAATCTTTTTAAATTATATAACAAACAAAGAGTAAACTATACGTTTAGTTTTTGAATTTTGAGATTATGTGTCTAATATATCTCTAAATTTTAAATTCTGTGTCTAGTAAATTCCTAATAAATTAATTTTTTTAAAAATCAATTGATCTATTAGGGAAAATTTGAATTTTAAATATAATGGAACCTAAATTTTTAATTTTGTGTTTAATAGACTGGCGAATAAAAAAAAAATGAAAACTCAAAAATTAGTAACCAAATAAAAGACTAAATATGTTATTTAAAAAGTTTCAATAACAATCAATACCATTGTTTACCAAAAAGAATTAAAAAGAAAAAAAAAAGAAGTAAATAAAATTGTGTTTGGAATATATTTTTAAGTGTTTAATTTAAACAATAAGTTAATTTAGAAAAAAATTTGAAATGATTGACAACCACTTAAAATAAAGTTTGAAGTATGTTTTAAACAGATTTTATCAAAAGAGTTTAAAGAAAAAATGAGTTTTGAAAACACTTTTTTCTCAGATAATGGGGCAAGTATGTTATTAAAAAATCTTGGAATTGCCAGCAATACCATTATTTACCAAAAAGTAGAAAAAGAATTAAGAAAAAAAATAGACAATGTTTAAAATATGATGTCAACATAAATGTTGTCCATAACGAAAGTTTTGGTATATTATATATCACATAGTTGATACTTTGATACTCCCTAATCTTCTTTTTGTTTCCAATATTTGATATATGAATCTTTTGAAATTATATAGCATATTAGGGTTGAATCTCATAAATTTTTTAGATTTGTTTCTATTTAAAATATCTTTGATAAATTCCAACATTTTTAATTTCAATAGAAATATCGATAAAATTTCAATATTGATGAATAATCCTACCCACAAGAAGTTAAAAATTTTTTTTGAAATTAACAAATAAACCTTATTTTTTAAATCAACTAAAATGTATTATTTATATTATATTCACATAAGTGACCTTTAATTGTTAGCATTTTATGTTTTATAAATTATGATGAAAATGTCGATTTATCCTTCACATTGATGTTAAACCTATACAAATCTAAAAAAACCGATAGAAATATAGGCACGTGGATGAAAGTTTGATTTAATGAAAGTAAAGTAGTAGTAACCTTACATTGTTAGCTTTTTATGTTTTATAAATTACATTCGATTTATCTTTTATATTGATGTCAACCTATAAAAATCTAAAAATGTTGACAGACGTATGGACAAAAGGTTGATATAATGAAAGTAGAGTGGTTGATAGTTTTTTATGTTGTACAAATTTTATTATGATAGAATGAAAATATTGATTTATCCTTTATGTTGATGCCAAACCTAGAAAAATTAAAAATGTCGATAGAAATATAGATACATGGACAAAAATTTGACATAGTGAAAGTGGCATAATAGTGACCTTTAGGGGTTGTGTGTTTCGCGAGCATCCTAAATTCCCACATAATGTACATTTGGATTATCATGTTTGCTTTTGGTATTGTAAGATACTTGAGCATTTGGAGATTCTCAAGCATCCTAGGATGCTCTTATAAAGGGCATTTCTAGAGTTTTGGACATCCTTCTGAAACATAGGGTTTTTAGATTCTTGAGTTGAGGGCATTCCTTGTTTTACATTTTTGTCCTTTTTATTATTATTATTATAAATTTTTACACACGCACACGCGGGCACACACACTCATTGTAATTCTTATTATTCTTTAAGCAAGAAATTTAAATTAAATTTATTTTATAAAAATGGTAAATTATGATATATTATTTGTTGAGATAAATAACATATAAAAATAATATAAATTGTATTAATTTAGAAAGAAATTCAAATTGATAAAAAACAAATACGTTATTTAGGTTCAAATTTATGAAACTAATTATAAATTAATAAATAATCGTAAAGGCATTGTTGAAACATGACGTAAATCAAAGATAGGAGCATGTAAAATTTTAGTTGAACAAAGAATAGGTGGTTTTAGTTGTTAGATGTTTTTGTGAATTTATGTTTTCATAATGTTAGATGTGAAATGTTTTTTGAGAAGAAAAATAAAAGTAGAGACTTGGTAATTACTACGTTACTAAGATTGGTATATGAATTGAGGTATGGTGGATTTTGTGAGTTTAATTTGGAATGTATATAAATATAATGTTAAGTAGAGTAGTTTTGTATAGTAAGATGGTGGGACCCAACTAGGAGTGTGTGAGAGAGACGGCAGTTTCATTTCTCTGCTTCCTGTTTCCTCCTCTGCCCTGCCATCTGCTCCTTCTCATCATTTCATTTCAATAAAATTTTTTACCCAAAACAAAAACCCCTTCTCTCTTCTCTCTTCATTTCTTCTCCTTCCCATTGTTGAAATCAATCAAAATTTCTTCCCCTTTTTCTTTTCTCTCTCTACAGATCATCTTTTCTGAAAAATAAAAGAAAGAAAAAAAAAAAAAAAACAGAAGATTTAAAGAAAGAGATGGATGGATGGTTGATGTGTGCCTTTTATTCTTTTGGGTCTCTCAAAATTCGTTTCAGTTTTATACTTTATTAATTCAATGGCAGAAGAAAGAATCTAGGGTTCCCATCCTCTGTTTTTCGATCCTGATTTCCCTCAACTCTCCCTCTACTTCTTCTTCTTCTTCTTCTTCTTCTTCTTTGATCGTCTCTTTCTCTGTTATGCTTAATTTCAGCTAGGTCTTTCAGATTTCGCGATTTTGCTCATTTGGGTCTTCTCTTTTTAGGAAGATGATGGAAGAGGTTGAAGAAGCTAATAGGGAAGCTGTTGAGAGTTGTCATAAAGTGTTGAATCTCTTGGCTGTGGCTTCCTCGTCTCAAGATCAATTGAAGCTTAGGAGTCGTTTAATGGCGGAAACTGGAGACGCTGTGTTTAAGTTTAGGAAAGTTTTGTGTCTTCTTGATTCTTCTGGGTTGGGTCATGCAAGGGTCAGGAAAAAGAAGGTCAAGAACTTTTTGTTTAATTCCTCTTCTTCCCCTTTTCCTCTTCCCCAATCTTTGTTCTTAGAAACTTCTTCCCCTAATTGCAGAATGGACCTTCTCCAGGGCAGGAATTTGCAGATGGGTTCTCTTTGTTTCGGGAACCCATCTTTGGAATTGAACTCTAATGCCAAAAGTTGTTCAACCCAACAAATACAATCTCAATCTGCTGCTCTTTATCATCATCATCATCATCATCATCACTTGCTTCAGAACAGGGTGTTGTTGAACAATAATCCTAATCCTAATCCTAATCCTAATCCTAATCCTCCACAGCCTGAAATGATGTATCTTAGGAGCAATAATGGCATTAACTTAAATTTTGATAGCTCTAGTTGCACACAACACACAATGTCATCCACTAGGTCGTTTATATCTTCCTTGAGCATTGATGGGAGTGTGGCTAGCTTGGATGGGAGTGCCTTTCATTTGATCGGGGCACCCCGGTCTTCCGATCAGAATTCGCATCATAAGAGGAAGTGCAGTGGGAGAGGGGAAGATGGGAGTGTTAAATGTGGAAGCAGTGGGAGATGTCACTGCTCAAAAAAGAGGTTGGGAAGCTGTGATTTTGTTTATGATGTCTTTAGGGGATGTTTTATATGTTTTTCTGATTCGATTTTGATAATGTTCTTGCAGGAAACATAGAGTAAAGCGATCAATTAAGGTACCCGCGATAAGTAACAAGCTTGCGGATATACCTCCTGATGATTATTCATGGAGGAAATATGGCCAAAAGCCAATCAAGGGTTCACCTCACCCAAGGTATACAAATATCATTTCACTTTTCAGCTTATTGTGTTGATGTTGCTTATTTATTTATAGATTGATATTGGTTTTCATAAATGTTATGCAGAAGATATTGATTATGTTCATTTGGCTGGCAATACTATGAGCTGATCAATTATATGAATCATGGGTTGCCACATCTTTTCTGTTTTTTGGATTTGGGAAAGGGATTGTAGGATTGCATCTAGGAATATTTCTAATCTTACATTTGGCATTACTTTGTGATTGAAAGATTCTTGAAAACTTGCTCTATTTGTCTGCTCGTGTTCCCGGAAAAGAATACGCCATTGAATTCTTCGCTGAGGTGGGGGAGTTTGATGTTGTTCATTTGTCAAGTTGGATTGTGTACTTTATGCATATAGCAAATTGTTTATGAGGGGTACATCCCATTCTGCAAAATACTTTAAACATGGCTATTGAAACTTCAACCTGAAATTTGGAACCTAGTTGTAGAAATTTGTAAGAGTTCCACAGATTCTCCATGATTTGATATCGTATATACTTTGTTCCTTCGTGCCTATCTTAATTTACTTTCAAACATCTGCAGAGGATACTATAAGTGCAGCAGCATGAGAGGCTGTCCAGCGAGGAAGCACGTCGAGCGGTGTCTCGAGGAACCTTCCATGCTCATTGTTACATATGAAGGTGAACACAACCATCCTAGAATACCTTCTCAACCTGCAAATATTTGAACCCCATGAAGGCAACTACCCAAAACGGATTCGAAAACCTCCGTGCAATGTAGCAGAACGGCGACAAGCGTGCCAAGTGTTGCTGTACATATGGAATACTTTTGGAGCAGCTTTGTAGCTTTTTCGATAGGTGGGTTTCCTTGCAAAAGCCTCTTTTAATCCATTTAGCAACAAGTCACGATTTAGGCAAGCCTGGTGGGTTAGACTGAAGAGAATTCTGTGGATTGGGGTGTGAATGTAAAATCTTGAAAACTTTCATCCTTCTCTGCAATTAGTGCTTCATCAAACAGCTTTGTTATTCTAAATGAATGGAAAAGTCCTAATTTGGAAATTCAGGTTTTTGTTGTCCCTGAGTTTTGGTCGTTTGATCCTCTGACATTTCAAATGTGCCGATCATTTTGTTCTTGGGTTACTGCTGACAAAGTTACTTTCATTCCTATGATTGATTTTTATCAACTTGTTTAATAGGAAGGGGGTGGAGGATTTGAACCTTCTACGTCTAGGATAGAAGTTTATGGCAATCACTATTGAGTTAAGCTCGCTTTGACAAATACTAGTAGATTTGAGTTCTTATTCATTGATGGACAGAAAATTATTACTACTTGAGGCACAACAGGGGCGGAATAAAGATAGTCGGATTCTTCAAATGCTTTTTTATTTCGTTAATTTAATTCGATTTTGAATTAACAAATATAGTATTTTATGTTATATTGGATTCTTCTAATGCTTTTTTATTTCGTCAATTTAATCAGATTTTGCTTTAACTTATGTTATAAATTCAACTGTTTTTGTTAAATTAAAATATGTATCATATTATGAATTATATGATACTACTGAATAATAATTATACAAAATAGGAAACAATTTCATAAATTAATTAATAATTGTTTATATTCAACGTAATATTTAATTGGAAAGTGTAATTAGTTTTATGGTCTATAAATGTATTATAAATCATATTTTAAATAATTGTTTAAATTAAAATTAATTTATGAATTTGCTACCGAACATATATATAAAAGCATGAATTACATCTTTATTTTTATTGAAAAAAATGTCTATGAAGTGATGTATCATTACGTCAAGACCTTTCTATTTATATATTAATTTAATGTAATTAAATTTATATAACATTTAATAATTTATAGTTTATCAATGAATTCGGTTTATATTAATTTTACATTTTTTTGAGAGGACTAAGTTTACTTTTTTTTTAAAGTACTATAAAAGACATGACATTAAATATGAACTTCGATTTTGATTTGGAATAATTGAACTTATCTTTAAAATAAGTAATCATATGGTTAATAGTCTTTGTTTTAGTGGATTATATTTATACATTATCAATATAGAGAAAACTACAGAGATGATATCAATTTGTGATATATATTCAAAAAAAGGGAAAAAAAAAATTAAAAGTGTTAGAATTTTACCTTTGAAATTTTTTTTTTTTCATAATTTTCTTCAGATGGTGTCGTCCTCCTCAATGAAGTTTTCTTTACTATAACTCTTGAGAATGATCAACTTGTGGCTTCCTCGAAAAAGTGATCGAGTGGAGAAGAAAGGGATAAAGAGAGAGTAAGAATGAGAGAGATCCTCTCCTTTAACATAATAGCCATAAGTAGGGTTAATTAATTAATTTTTTAATAATAATTTTAAGTAGGATTAATTAAGTTTTAACTAAAAATTAATTTTATTAAAATAAATAATTATTTGAATCATATTCAAATACAAATTTCTCTCTTATCCTCTCGTTTTAATATGAATCTCATTCGAATCATATTCAAATACATCAATCCTCCAATATTATATAATTTTAATACGAATCTAATTCATAATTAACCATATAATAATGTATTTAAATATATTACTACTAATATTCATTATATATAATACAAATAAATATATTTTTTCCTTAATTCATCACATCAATTTGAATGTTTCAAATTATTCTTTCAATACCTTGAACCTTGTTGGTCCGTTATGAGCTAGCAATGAGACCTTATGGACTTACAAATTATAAGTTCCAATAAGACGAGATTAATTAATTAAACTCTTTAATTAATATAAATCCATTCATCAACTATCAGGCAAACTACTATAGACCCGTAGTTGTACTTTTATGAACGGTAGAACAAGTCGTGTCTATGGATATAATCACTACATGTAAGTCGATTCTTTACGAGTTGCTTTTAATTATATTTGGGTCAAATGTCTATTTTACCCTTGTAATTGCCTATATGTCCTTAAGTACCACTGGTCCTCTAATGAGCAATTTGTTTATGATTCAACCATAAACCAAGTCCTCTCGGGCCAAGGAGAGGGTGGAGTCTCTTGTTTAAGTGTCAAAGTTAGCACTTAAGAGAACTATTCATCTACTTTACCCTATACAGGAAGGAGTGAGTTCCATCTTGTGAAATTACATTTTCAACTTCCTATTTGATCAAGTCTCCAAAATGCTAAACATATTGAGTCGGCGGCTTGGGCCACCTTCACCCATGCAAATCAATGACGAACCCTTACAAGCAGGAGTTCATAACTCACTCAAGATTAAGATTGAGTCACATATGATCATCTTGTGAAATATAAATCTCTTCTATTAACAGATTTATACAGTGAGATTAATTATTTCGGGGTTCAGTCTTATACAAACTCTTTGTATAGGATAACTTTACTTATTTGTCTCTACACGAACAATTTGGATCAAATCGTGTGTAACAATTACAAAATGGGTCGTATTCATAGTGTCACTAGGATAAGACACCAAACTCTATCCATATACTATAAACCCTTTAGGTTATTACTTGATGTCATTACTAGCCAGCCTAAAAAAATGCATAATTGGGACTAAAGTACTTATATACACTTTCCCTAACATGTCGCAAGTCCAAATCTTCCTTCCTACAAATCTAATAATGTATAAAAAATACAATTCAAACTTATTTATTTATTTATTATTATTATTATTTACCATTTGACTTAAGACTTGCTTATATCAATACTCATAAATAAAGTCATACATTATAACTGTAACGACCCGACTAATACATCCTAATCAGACCATTACTCAATGCATGCAAATTTCAAGAAAAGACCCGATGCTGAGTAATAAGAAAGAAACAATGCTACTTACGACAATTTCTGTTTTATTTAACCCATATAGAAAGAATTTTTGGTTCGGGGTACCCCTAATAAAATCAACAAAATTCCATGAACAGAAAACAAAAACAAAATCCATATACAAAATAAAAGACAAGCCTAAAAAAAAATGCAGTGCTAGGCGGAAGCTACTATGGGTCCCGTGAAGCCATCAAGGTTTCCTCTTGTCATTCGCCAGCACGTTCTTTCCCTTACCTGAAAAAAAATAAGATAAAAGGGTGAGCAATTATATTGCTCAGTAAGTGACCCCACTACCGGAGCCAGGCTAGGCACCCAAGTCCTTTAAGTGCATTAGTCATACAACAGGCATATCAACATACTTCAATAGGAAACTGGTTATACTGGCACCCAAGTCCTTTAAGTGCATTAGCCTTAAGACAGGCATATCTAACATACTTTCATAGGGGACTGGTTATACTCGCACCCAAGTCCTTTAAGTGCATTAGCCTTAAGACAGGCATATCTAACATACTTTCATAGGG
>QLSR01000005.1:3070791-3113183 GCA_031780015.1 Citrullus colocynthis | reverse complement strand
TTTTTTTTTTTTTTTTTTTTTTTTTTTTTTTTTTTTTTTTTTTTTTGGTTTTTTATCTTTGGTCCCCATCTGAACCATTGATGCACAAATGTTCTGCAACAGCGAATTTATTCTCTAGCATGTATGAACTGAAAAGAATAAATAATTTGGGTCACCTGCACATTGGTTCTAAATTTTGATTGCAGAAGCATTCGTATAAGGAAACCAGACAACGTGATAATAATCTTCATGCTCAATCAAGGGGAGTGAGAGACGTGGAGATAGAGATAAAATATCTACAACATAATCGGAGTGCTGCCAAGCGTGATAAGAATGCGCGCATAGCCCAGTCTAGATCTGTAGATTATAAGGTAAAGGAAATCAAGGATCAACTGATAAGAGCAAAAGCCTACCTAAGTTTTGCCCCACCAGGTAGTACTGCTCATCTGATGAAAGAGTTAAGGCAACGAATCAAAGAGTTGGAACATGCAGTTGAGGAAGTAACTAGGGATTCAGCGTTGCCAAAGAGGTAAATAGGAATTTCATTGCCACTTTTCACATTTTGATAGGAGAATTTAAAATACAACTTGAAACTGGTGAAGTACTTCAATGTCAAGTAGCTATGTTAGTGTATGGAAAATTTTATTCAGCTTATTATTAGAAGAGAAATCTAAACTAGTGGAATTTCACCTGAACAGCTGTTAAATTTATAGTGCTTTGCAGAAAATGAAAAATATGGAGTCTTCATTAGTTAAAGCGAGCAATACTTTCCCAGACTGCTCAGCAATGTCTTCAAAGCTTCGAGCTATGACTGAAAATGCTGAAGAGCAAGTTCGTATGCAAAAGAAACAAACTACTTATCTTCTAAATCTTGCTGCAAGAACCACCCCTAAAGGCTTTCATTGTCTATCAATGAGATTGACTTCTGAATACTTTGCTTTGGAACCTTCGGAGAAGCAGCTGCTTGAACACCAAAAGTTGCATGATACAAAGTTGTATCATTATGCTGTCTTCTCTGACAATGTTTTGGCTTGTGCAGTTGTTGTCAACTCCACTATTTCAAGTGCTGCGGTATATACTCATCATTTTTCCCATTGAATTTACAGCTTAAAGCATGCTATTTCTTGATTTGTACGAGGGCATTCTCAAGGTTGTATATCATGTGGATGTTGCCTCTTCTTGCAGTTTTATAAGGCCTATTAGGGACCGGATGGTTCATTCTTTGAAAATATGCGTAATTGTATGTTTTAAATTTACAGGAGCCAGAGAAAATTGTCTTCCATTTAGTGACCAATTCATTAAACTTACCAGCAATGTCTATGTGGTTTTCACTAAATCCTCCTGGAAAAGCCATGCTTGAGGTCCTGAGCATGGAAGACTTTAAAAGGCTGTCCACCGAATATGATTTAGGATGGAAGATGCAAAATTCAAGTGACCCAAGGTTTACCTCTGAACTCAACTATCTTCGGTTCTATTTGCCAACTATCTTCCCTTCACTGGATAAGGTCATACTTCTTGATCATGATGTGGTGGTGCAAAAGGATCTCTCTGGTTTGTGGTTCATTGATATGAAGGGGAAGGTAAATGTTGGTGTTGAAACTTGTCAAGAAAGTGAAGTTTCTTTTCTACGGATGGATATGTTTATCAACTTCTCAGATCCATTGATTACTGATAAGTTCGATAAAAAGGCATGCACATGGGCATTTGGGATGAACTTATTTGATCTCAGAAGGTGGAGGGAAGAAAATTTAACCGCTCTCTACCATAAATATCTACGGTTGGTAAGAAAATTGATGTCCTTGCTTTGGTTGCGTGCTACTTTTCCTAGAGATAAAATTATTTTCCCTGTTTATTAATTGGTAGTCACTATTTTAACTACTTTTCAGTGCGATTCTATCATGTTACGGCTATAATCATCTGAATGTGTTGATCATGTTTTTCTCTCTAGTATCTGCTAATATTTTAGGCTGCATAATCTCTTACAGATTCAGTTGAAATTTGTTTACTTGTGTTCTTACTTGTAATGTTTTGCTAAATGAGTCTTACCTTGTCTCCTAGCTACTTTCTACTTCTTTAGCTTATCAGCCAGATACATATCGGTATCACATTTTTCAAAAGATGTTACATTGTTATGCAAGGGCGAAATGGATGGCTAGCTCATCCTTCCTTTTCTTCCTTCTTCCTTGCCTCACTACGTGTTGAAACCTATGTCTGCCTAGTCCAAAGAAAATCAAGGCCACCAAAATTACTGACTTTCATCCTATTAGCCTTGTCACTGTTTCCTCCACAAACTAATTCAATTGTTTGCTAGCTTCTAGATTGAAGAAAGCCTTCTCTCTAGTCTTGTGGCTAATCATTTTGTCTTCGTCTCTAATTGGTGAATTCTAAATCCCATCCTTTTGGCTAATGAGATTATGGATCATTATAACTTATAAGGTGAGGAACAAGAAGGGAGGAGTTATCGAGATTAATTTTGGCAATGCCCGCAACATGGTCAATTGTGATTTCTTATTGGAAGTGCTTCTCAAAAAAGGGCTTTGGATCCAAGTAGATTTCATGGAAATGTGGCTGCATTTCAAACACCTATATTTTCTAAATAGAAAACAAAGAGGTTTATCTTAAAGTTTCTAACCGAATGACATTCCCTATCATTTGATTATGCTGGTAGATCATGGATCTACTCACCATTTCCTGTCAACCCTCTTATAATAGTTGATCACACTTTTTTCTAATGTCTTGAGTGGTTAGAACAAGCTCCATGATTTTCTTAAAGTACTGAACTTCTTCAAATTTAACTCAAGTATCAAGGTTAAGTTTGCAAAATCCACGTTCATTGGCATAACAATTAATGATTGTTCAGCCCAGAACCAAATTTGATATTGGGCGTACATTGAGGGACTTGACCTCTTTTTAGCCTGGAATGAATTTTAGAGGAAGGTCGTCCTAGTTCATTTTCTGAAAATGGTGGGAGAAAAAATTTTCAGCATACTTTCCCGGTAGAAGACCACTTTGATCTCTTCAAGTGGCAGATTCATTCTCTCTAATGCTTTCCTATCTAGCATCTCCATCCATCTTCTATTTGTTCTTAAGATAATCCTTCAAAGGTGTGTTGTGACTTGGGAGTTTGATTAGGCTCTTTCAATGGATGGTTGCAAGTGATGTTTTGGTAGTATTCTTTGGATTTGAAAAGTTAAAATTTGGACTTCTATGGTCCCTTTACTCATAATCCTCGTTTTCGTTTCTTTTTTATGTGGATGGAGTGATAATTGTTTGCTCAAGGCTTAATGGAAAGCTGAAGTTCTTAAAACAGGTGAAAGTTATTCTTTCCAAATCTTCATTCAAGAAAATTTCAGCACTTGCAACAAAGTGTGGCAAAGATTCCCTTACTATTCTGTGTATTCGACATCTCTCTTGAAGATGCGACTGCAATATGAGAAAGGAGCCTATTTGTTGAGTGGATCTGATGATAGTCGCCTCAGAGCCAACACAGGCAAAGATCATCACTTGAAGGCTTGAGGATAAAAGTGCAGTATCTAGTGTGTATTTAGGATGTGAGTTTGAAGAATGAAGTCTACATTTGGCTTGGCTTGATAGAAGGCTCTCCCAAAGTCCCAAGTGAAATTTGTTTCTTTCATCCTTGAAGGGAAATTCCTCCATCTTTAGTCTAGAGCGCATCTCTAAGAAAGTTTTAAAGGATTTTTTCAGATATTATTGTGGATCTTTCCCAATTTTTTTGAGCTTTGCAGCAGGTCCTTTGCCTAGTGTTTTTGTTTTCTCAATATTCCTCGTAATGGCTTTTAAGTTTGTTGGAGCAGCAGCCTCACTTGTAGCAGTTGTCATGAATATCTACCAAAGCTTTGTCTTTTGGGTTATGGTTTAGAAGCTAATTTTACATTTTGTTGTGTTTTTCTTAGCTTCAGCGGCATTTTTGTTTTGTAAGTTTGTTTCTGAAATTAGGTGCATCGTTATCCTAGGTACTGTATTGGCTATTATAACTTTTGGGGATTTTCTTTTTTGGTCTGGCTACTTGTTCTTCCCACTCTACCATGGAATTTGTATCCTTGAACATTTTTTTTTTCTCTTTTCATCTATCTAGTTTTTTGTTAAAAAAAGAAGTGGGAAGTATGCATTTGGTGTGTGCTTGAAGTTGGGAGGTGGAGAGTAATTGGACTTTTGAATCCTTCCCTAGATTTATGTTTCTCTATAGGGTTTCATCAAAAGTGTTATCGTAGTTGTTTGATTCTAGGGAATGGACCTAGTCCGTCGAAGAGGAAATGGCGGGAGTTAAAGTACAAATGAGAGAGCTTGTTGTGATGGTGTAGGTACTAATATTAGTAAAGGGCATAAGGGTAATTAGACATGGAATTAGTTAGTTAATTCGATTATTTGATGGTAGGATGGAGTTGGAGGGAATTTGGCGCATGGGAGAAGTATCCAGTGGAAATGAAGATCAAGGAGGATTGTGGTAAGAGGAACCGTTGAATCTTTCGGTATGTTTGCTGGAAGTTAGGAGAGGAGAGTCGGGGGAACTCTTGAATCTTTCCCTAATTATATTTATATTACTTATTTTGATTCTTTCTAAAGGATATTTATTTGAAGAAGTTGGAGATGCCAATTTTTTGGGGAACATGTATATCCCAATGGTTGATTGCCGTAGGTGGAACATTATTTTCTGGTAAATGGGTTAATAGAAGCAGAAAAACTGGAGCCTTTGTGTTTGTTTAGAGGGAGAGAGATTGTCTTTGGCGTCACTAGATGGAAGGAAAAGGCACCCTATGAGATGTTATTTGTTGCTCAAAAGATTTCAACCAATCCAAGAGGTGACGTGTGAAAATTCCTTAGCTCTTTAACAAGAAACCACCTTCCAAGAATATTGTTGTTGTTTGAGCAGATTGCTGCTCCATTATCGAAGGTGATAGAGCTCCTCATTTGGAGTGTCAATTCGTGAGCGAATTAAAGGAGGAAGTGCTGAGTTCAGCATGTTCCAGCCAGACGGGCTTCTTTGGAAGATAGACAATAACCCAAGGAGGAGCTCCTTTTGTTCCAAATATCTAACTTGTGAGCTATGGCATTGAGCTAGCACACATTCAATTGCAATCAACCCGACTCGAAAACTCATTTTGTCATAATTCTCTCCCAACAATTGCTGATGAGCCACAGGGCTAATCTCCCACTTTGGTGTTGAAAAATTCTACTTCAGCTTTTAATTATTCACACCGATGCCATGGATGGTTGTTTTGTATGAGTTAGTAACCCCAACACTGCTTCAAATATCTTACAAAGATTTTTAAACCTGTCCAGCTTCTCTTCCTTGTCTTCACTAAAAAATGAGAACATAATCAGCACATATACGATGATTTAGTTTAACTTTGTTGCTGCTCATAATATTAAAGCCTTCTGGGATACCTCAACTGCTAACCATCTACAAAAGCCTACTTGAAGCAAATCCTTGGACTATTTGGGAGGTTAGAATGTAATCAGGATTACTGAGAACCTGAGGAGCATTGGAATGAGGGGAGAATCAAAGGCGGAATAGGAATGGGTTCGTGACACGTGAAAATAGTGGGAAAGAGGGTTGGGTTGAAAACGGTGGGAAATGAATGAGTTCGGTATTATAAACAGGGCCCAAAGCCCTCAATCTAAACATGAGTTTGAAATTACAACCCATTACAAACACATTCCATTCCATCCTCCCATTTATAATGCACCTCTTGCCTACCTTCTCTATCTTTGTCTATGTCTTTTTCTTTCGGATACTTTGTCAAAAAAATTTATCAATCCACGTTATCATAGGCTTTTCCAAAAACAAGTTTGATGACCCATTATTTTTCTCTCTTTTCTTCATTTGTGATTAAACCCGTATAAAAAGTTTCTATTGTTGGTTATGTGAAATTTGTTTTGGATGACTTTTTGGATTCTTTCCATCGTCCATGAGAATGGTTATCGTCTGTTTTGGTGAATAGATACCTCTGGAGATCAAGCCAAATCAAAAATAGCTTTTAGAACTTAAAAAGTATCTACTTATTCCAAGCTTTTAAGAATTCCCCTGGAAACTAGATGGTCATGGCGATTTATGATACCTGCCAACTCTTTCACTTTCGTTAATTGTTATTTCAATTTATAGAACACTTTGTGTTTGTAGTTTGTATTAATACTGTAATTCACATTTTGGAAACTAGTTTTAGAGTCAGAAAATACTTTTCAAATGCACAATTTGTCCAGCCATTCCTCACTGCTACTCTTGTAATAATGCATGCAGAGTAACGAACGACCAATCTTGAAGGGTGGAAGCTTGCCTTTGGGGTGGGTTACATTCTATAACCAGACCACAGCGTTGGAGCGATGGTGGCATGTGCTCGGACTCGGCCACGACTCAACCGTGCCGCTAGACGTCATCGAGAAGGCAGCCGTTATTCACTATGATGGTGTCCGGAAGCCATGGTTAGATATTGGATTTGGAGAGTACAAAGAGTTATGGAGCAGACATATGGACTTCAACAATCCATACTTGCAACAATGCAACATCCACGGGTAATTAATAACCAACAAAAACAAACAAAGGTTAGACGAGGTTTGATTAGATGTGACATTTAGTTACTTTTTCTTAGGAGGCTGCATAATTCTCTCCATTCTTTCTTCTACTTCTATAACAATTCTTCATGTAAATTGCAACTCATTCTTTCCCCCAAATATGTATTTTCTTTTTACCATAACCTTGTAGGGAACTTGAATTATAGTAATGATTGAAAATAAGAAATTTCACCCTTCGTTCGGTTAGTCTTTTGTACCTAAAAGGAATTGGGAGAACTTTTACCAATTTGTACATATAATGTTCTTGTGTTGGTTGGTGGGATTATACCATTAGCCTTTGTAACTTCACCAATAACATTGTATTTTATTTATAATAACACAATCATAAACTATCATGCATTGTCTAATGGTAAAAGAAATATAGTCTTAATAAATAGCTAAGAGATCATGGGTTTAATCCATGGTGGCCAGGTACCTAGGATTTAGTATCTTACGAGTTTTCTGCACCAAATGAGTAAGAGACCATGAGGACATAATTTAAGTCCAATTCAAATTCTAAACTTATCTATTAATATATCTTATTATTAAAATATATTTATTTGGGGACACTACTTACATTGTTAAATGAGTATTTTACAATGTTGAAAATATATAATTTCATTTTGTTAAAAATTTAAAATTGTTTAATTGCAAGGTTAATTTATCAACGTTTGTGTCAATATAAGTCCTTAGACTATAAAAAGATATATTTTTTTGAATTATCTAAAGCTAAATCAATGTAAATTTTTTTTTTCTTAAAAAAAGTTAAATTAATTTAAATATAAATTGGGAAGTCATACATAGCCATGAGGAGCTCAATTATACTACGGTATTGAATTTTTTCTTTTTTTTTTTTTCAAAACACTTTTCGTTTTTTAGCTTCTATATAAATAATAATTTAGTCTCTAAATTATGACTTTATGGCCAGTTTGGATTAAACACTTGAAAAGAGATTCCAAACATATCCTTAGTTCTATCATAAGGAATATACTAACAAATTGGCAAATAGGATAGAGGTTTGTAAACTAGAGAAACTAATAGTTGGTGCATAATTAAACTTTACATAACGGGAATGAATATGAAAATATGATACTTATTGTGTCTTTTAGATGAAAGGGTATCATTTGAAACTTTACATGATGCAACTTTCCATCCAAAGTAATACGAACTTTACCTTAGCTTGGAAGTAAGCAATCAATGCTTCTCTTCACCATCGCAACTTAATCCCTTATCAGAAAATTATTATTATTATTGTTATTATAATTTATATCAAAGTAATAAAGTAAAGTAAGTATATATAAATCAAATGACATATGATTTAGTGAAGTTGTAGTTTATTGTTGGTGGTGAAACAGTCTTTACACGAACGTTTGTTATTATATGTCACTTCTCTCCTCATACAAAAACTGGTTAACTTTGGAGCTAAAATCAAAGCCAAAAACGAACGTGGTGATTTGACTAAAATTCAACTTCCTATAATTTGCTTGTGAATTAAGTTAATTTTATGTTTCTATTGATAATCATTAGCTTGGTTTAATTTAATTTGAATGCCATTGGTTTTTCTTACGTCACTCCCTTGCGCAAAAGGTGCTAGTCGAGCAATGTTATCTTTCTACTTTCTCCATAACCTAAGGTTCCGTTTGGTAATCATTTTCGTTTTTTTTTTTTTTTTTAATTTTAAAAAATTAACCATATTTCCTCCACATTTCTTACAATAATTTGCAGCTTTCTTAAGTGTCGAATTTTTAACCAAATTCCAAAGACAAAAGCAAATTTTAAAAAATTAATTTTTTTAGTCTTCAGAATTAGACTTGGATTTTTAAATCGTTGGTAAAAACTAGACAATAAAGAATGACATCTGGAGGTGAAAATAATGCCTATAGATGCTTAATTAAAAAAAAAAAAAATTTTTAAAGGGAAATTAAGTATTTTTTTTTATTTTTTTTTTATACTTTTCTCTTTGGTATTGAATTTTTTTTTTTTTTTAACTAAGCATGTATAGGCATTATTTTCACCTCCAAATGTCATTCTTTATTGTCTAGTTTTTACCAACGATTTAAAAATCCAAGTCTAATTCTGAAGACTAAAAAAATTAATTTTTTAAAATTTGCTTTTGTCTTTGGAATTTGGTTAAAAATTCGACACTTAAGAAAGCTGCAAATTATTGTAAGAAATGTGGAGGAAATATGGTTAATTTTTTAAAATTAAAAAAAAAAAAAAGTTATGAAAGGAAACTAAGTATTTTATTTTACTCTGTGTTTAAGGATCTTGTTTGCTAAAACTACAATTTTGTTTGGTGGTTTATTAGGTTGCTGAAAAACAATCCCATTTTTTCCTACCTTGTTTTGAATTTTAGGTAAATTCCAACCCAAAGGATTTTCGTAATTTGATTTTCGAACGATCCCTTGATTTATGGGATTTTGTTTAATTTCCATTCAATATCTAAATTGAATATTTTTGTAATTAAAATATGAAATGATGGTTTGACCATTTATCCAATAAACAATCCTTCTGGTAATATTTTTCCAAAAAAAGAAAAAAGCAAAAAATCTTTTAGTCGTGTTTCAAAATTGATATTTACATTTGGTCTGAATTCATATTATCCTTGTTATTGTTTTCGAAAAATAATATAGAAAAATTATAAATATAATCTTCAAACCTAAAGTGCTAATAGATATAATATAAATAATTGACAGATATCAAATATAACATTCAAACTCAAAGAACTAATAGATATAATATAAATAATTGGTAGATATTACAAAATTTAATTATAAATATAGATATAATATAAATAATTTGTAGTTATTACAAAATTTAGATATAATTTTTAAAGTTTATTAGTGATAAGAGGAGGCTATTATTATTGATAAATTTTATTATACTTCCGATAGGAAACGTAATTACGGAAAAGAATATGGTGAGGCCCGTTGATAGGAAGTCCAACCCAAAAGGCAAAAACCCAATCTTAGAGGTGAATTAAGACAGAGAGCAGCCATTCATTTTGGAATCTCATCATCTCCTCTTCTTCTCTCTCACCCACAAACACAAAACTTTCTAAAAACCATTACCATCTATTCTTCAACTCCCTCAATCACCATCCCCACTTTTTCCCTTCTCTGTTTCTTCCCCCCACTGGGGCCTAAAGCTCACTCTTCTTCTCTTTCTCAGCCTCACTCTCTACCCCCCCCACTAGTTTTTTTAGCTATTTCCTCTGAATTTCCTATCTGGGTTCCAAACACTTAGTGGTGACATGGGTTTTGCTGCAGCCTTGTCAAAAATTGCTGGTTGATATGGGGTTTTTGAATTGAGACAGGATCGGGAGCAAGATAGAGCTGAAAGATTTGGTGCACAATCGGGGAAGATAGCAAGAGGTGAATGACAATTCCTTGTGCTAATTTTAGTGCTATTCAATCATGAGCTGCTCTGTTTTTGTGACTTGTAGCTTTGGCTAAGGATTGTAGAATTGTTTCTTTGGTTTATTTAAGCTTTTGAAATGAAACAAACTTGGGTTTTGACTTGATTTTATGATAAAATGGCGGTGGGGGGAATAGTCAAACTTTTGTCAGAAAGTAAGGGGGAGGGAAGGCGTCAGTTCGTGAGTGAAATGTAGAACAAAGGAGAAGGAATGCGTTTTGGAATTACAAATACAAAATTAGACAAAAACTGAAAGTAAGGGAGAAAAATAGGATTTAAACTCAGGATTAAAGAAGAGAAGATATATGGTTGGTAAATTTAAATTTGGTGTGGATATATGGTTGGGAAATTTAAATTTGTTAAATACTGTTTCAAATGATCAAAGTAATCTGAATACGACAGCAACATGGTTATTGAGTATCTAATCCATAGCTTGGTACATTTCATTTGCACTATCACTTTTAATAATTAATTCACCATTCCTTCTCTTCAATTTATTATTTTCATCTAGTAATTGAAAAGGGATCCTTATGTTTCTCTTTTTAAAATAATTTTCATGTTGAGAGGAAATCAGGGGTTCAGTAATGCACTCAGGGAGGAATCCAAATCTCATTTGGGTGCATAAAAGTCTTAGTAAAAAAATGTATTTTTGTCCCCAAATTCGTGTTATGGAGCCAAGGATGTTATTTCTTCACATCCTGAAGGGTTCATAAGAAAAGAAAGAACAAAAAAGAAAGAAAAAAAAGAAGAGGAAAGACCTACTTTATTACCTATAAACTCACAGAAATAAACATGAGAACAAAGATAGAGAAACTGAACACTGCTCATCTTCTTTAAGTTGATGGACCTGGCCTATTTGGTTTACTTATTTCTAGTTTCAAACTTATGGGCGACTAATAAGCAGATACACTTGTGACTATTAACTGTTGTGGTAGCACAAGACTTGTAGTTGTATCTTTGTCTGAGACATTATTGCCTTAAATTATTTGGTATCAGCACAGCAGAAGGGCACCCACCAATGAGCATATGAGAGGATGTTGATGACTATTGTTTTGTTGGTTTGAGAGTGGAGATTTTATTTGGTTGGAGAAAAGTTTTGAATAGACCAAAAAGCCTTTGGAAACCAATGCTAGTGCTAGATATTGAAGCTTATGGGTATCAATTTTGAGTTTTAGCTGTTATCCTTGATTTTCATTGGCTGTACTTAGCTGCAGACATGCATTTGGTCTAAATGTGGAAGACTCTGGCCACCTTAGATCAAAGTTGGGCGGTCTGTACTTAGCTGTATATGAGAACTTTTTTATGTTACCCACCAACAGTTTCCTGATCTCCACCTTGAGGACAAGTTGTGAGTTTCAGTGGGGTAATACCAAGGCTCACCTTTTAAGTTTCACATTCTCTGGATGTAAGACCGGGTAAAGGGTTAATTGTGTAAGTGTAGGAAGTTGCATTACCATTAGAGAGGTATTTACAATAATATAGTTGGTGATTGTATGAATAAATAGGGCATGTTTTGATCTGATTAAGGTCTGTTTTTTTTGGAGGAATATACTTAAAACATAAGCTGGTTACAACTGAAGGAAACTTAGTCCAGGGCTGTCAAACTCTTGGGGACAGTTCATTTTGAGTCATAATATCCATAGCTCATAGTTGTCCTTTTTTTTCCTTTCATTCTCTAGATTTCTAAGCTCATAGCACAGTGGCTCTGTTTGTTATATCAAATTCTCTACATGTGTTACAGTATATACTTATGGCGATTCACAGTTTGACTGCAATAATTTCTGCTTCAACTGGTCTATGGAGGCCCGGAGGCTTGCCATTCTCTGTTCACATCTGTGCCCAATTAACTTGGGACGTAACCCAGCTCCTCTCTTAAATCTTTCCTCTTCGAGCTGTGCTTCTAAATCCAAGAGTGAGCATGTAATTTATGATTCTCAAAAGGGGGGTCTGCAAGATGATTGTGTTTTCTGCAGGATTATACGAGGCGAGGCACCTGCTTTTAAGGTACTCGTTTTATCCATTTAAACTTTTCATGCCATTGTTTACTGTTTACTTTATGATTTATATGTGGGATATTGAAGTGACCAAAGCTCCTCTAATGCAAAATATCCACCTCTTATGGCTTGCTTATAGTTAAGTGAAGTTTAGGGGCTGTTTAGGGAGCTGAAATGTAATAGGATTACTGGGAATCAGAGGTGTATTGGAATGCGTGAGGAATCGAGGACAAAACGAAAATCAGATCATGAAGCATGAAAATGGTGGGAAATAGGGTTGGGTTGAAAACTGTTGGAACGGAATAAGTTTTGTATTACAAATCAAGCCCAAAATACTCAATTCAAACATTGATTTTGGATTACATTACATTACAATCCCCTCCCATTACAATCTCATCTCCTAAGTCAATTAGAGAAGTCCAGATTCCTTTCTCATGTTTGATTAAAAAAAATCCCGTTAAATTCAGTTGACAATAATGAGGAATTAGTAGCTAGTTTAATTCTTCATTTTCTTACACCTAAATTATGTTAACTTGCAGCTCTATGAAGATGAAAGTTGCCTTTGTATATTAGACACAAGACCACTGAGTAATGGGTAAGGTATCATTCATCCCATACATATTTAAAGCGATTGTTAAGTTGGATATTAGCTTAAGCTTACTTTTCTGATGATTTAGTTGCACAAGACCATTGTATATGACTTAGCTTAGACAACCTTTTGCATTAACAATATCTTGAGTATGTGGTGCAGTGCACAAAAGAAAATAATTTTAGTGCTGATAAGTTACATTGGTACCTCAACAACTTGATGTATTTGATCATGTTCAAAAATCTTAACGTTTTGGCACAACCGATCGTATTTATGACAAGGGTACATAGCTGAGGGAGATTTAGAGATCTCCTTTGTATCTCTTTGAGTACAAGTTAGTTTAACTAAAGAATATATACCCGCGAATTTGAGCATAGCTGGATCAAGTATGTATTCTCGACTTAAAGGTTAAAGGTTTGAATCCCCACCCTACTAAATAATATATACCCTAGTTCCTAACATACATGCTAACTGGACAGTCATGTTACGGGCGCCTCATTCTCTTTCACTGCCGGAGGCCTACCACTTCTATCCTGTGTAATCATTCATTTTGACTCAATGATATGTTATTGGCATGGCTACTAGATAACATCATTGCATTTAGTTGACCTTCTTTGATCAATTTAAGGAGGTATATACTGTATTATATTCACTTAGAGAAGCTTTATTATTAATTTCGATCTTTGGATACTTTAAAATCTTTTACCTAATTGTGCAAACTACTTTGAATTAAGCTCCGCTTGAAACCATCCAAGTCTATATTCAATTTCACAATTTCAAACCATACATGTATCATGGATGTTTGTTGGATTCACAACCCCTTGTTGATACGCCATTGTATAATTGGCCCATTAAATGTAAGTCGATGCTTCCTAATCTAACTAAGATTAATGTTGAATTGGATTGTTTTACCCATTGAAGGCTCTATTTTTCTTTTTCTGCTCCTTCATTGTTTATATTTCATCCAGGCACTCTCTAATTATACCAAAATCTCATTATTCTTCGTTGGAAGCTACACCTCCTTCTGTAAGTAATCATCCACTGAATCTATCTGTTCTATAGTAATTGTAAAAAAAAGTGTGTATATATATATATATATCCATGAAATCTGTGTTTTTATTTGATAACTGATAAGGCAAGCCTTCAATAAGCATCAGAAATCACCTCTTATATAATAATTTTTATTAATTTTCTTCAATGTTTCCTAACGGAAAGACATGTTGGGCCAAGATACACCTTGAATACATAATTCAAATGTGGCATGGTTGTCTGTTGAGTTGACTTGTTTCTAGTATTTCCTAAATTATCCTCATCTTCACATTTTTCTCACCTTATACTTGCTCTGTTGTAAGCTTTGCTTTCTCCTAATATTTTTTTGGCCTCACATGGCTTTATTTTCTCTCATTTGTTTTTGTCAATATTCTGATGTTATATATTTATTTTCTTTATCTTCTATTTACTTACCTAACAGGTGATAGCTGCAATGTGTTCGAAAGTTCCCATCATTAGCAATGCAATCATGAAGTCTACTGGTAGTGGTATGAACTGACATCTATTTGTATCGTTGTATGATTTTATCTTCCCTCCATTTTTTCAAATATTCAGTTTTTCTATGTTGGAATCCATGTATGTTTGAAATATTATTTTGGTGCGCGAATTAGGGCTTGAGAGTGATCTCAAGAGGGAACGGTAAGTACCTCAAAACACCTGGTTTGTCTTGTAAGCTTTCACCCTTTATATTTCAATATAGTATGGTTTTGTTTTAGTTCCTATTAGAACTACACCCATCATTTTCAATCTTGTCCCCAATTTATTGTTAATTATGTTTTAAAATGTGCAAGGTTTTGTGTTTAACAGGAAAAAACGATGTCAAGAAAAATGGTTCTTTTAACGTAGTTGCATGACTACTATGTGAAAGGGTGGTTTTAGCCAATCATTGAACACTTATTAAATATATAGAAATGAGGTATTGCATTTAGATTTAAAATCACGTAAAAAATACCTACCAAATTGCAAGGAATTTTCCTTGCCTAAGGATAATATTCCCCTTTATTCACTTTAAATTGAAATATATATAACTTTTTTATATATAACCTATAAAAAAGTTATATATTCCAAGGAATAATTCGAGAGACCCCTTCCTCCCTCCTGACTTTCAATCTATCAACTACTATAGGACTACCTTCTCACCACCAAAGAACCTCAAAATACTTGTTGGAGTCACCTCTTGTTCAAGAATACCTAGAAAAACTCTAACCACTTAACAAATGTACCCCTCCTTCACTCCCTCTGATGACGACTTCCATAATGTTGATGGTTGGCCTATCAGATCTTGAATAAACTGCCTTCATATAAAGTGCTTCATGCAATTCTTTAGGCTGAGTCACTTTTGACATTGACTTTGACGATGAAAAGGAAATCCAAGTCCATAAAAAGGAGATTCCCACAAAAGAAAAGGAATCCAATCGAGTAAAATCAGACCGAAAGAATTTGACATTGTCACCCAAAGAGAAACATAGAATTTAATAAGGGACTACACATCCCTACTATCCCCCTCCACCTCTAAAGATCCTATCATTTTTCTCTCCCCACAACCCCCACAACAAAGCAGAAATGCCGGCAAACCATAAAAATCTTCTCTTTTGAATCGGTGGATGGACAGGGAACTCCTCAATTATTTGGCTATAGTCTCCATGATGGGCAAACTGAAAGCTAACCCCCTAAAAAAAATAACTCCAAACAGCCTGAGCGGCACTACAGTTCCAAAGAATATAATCCGAGCGGCCCTCCAATAAAGAATGCAACAAAATTACTCAACCAAAGAAGGCTTATTTCTCGGAAGCTGATCAAGAGTATTTTCTTTGTTCTCTGTTCTACTAAAAACCCTTAACTCCATGTAAAGTTGAGTACACGTACTGTTATACAAGTGCCACAACGTTTGGAACCCATCTGATGAAAAAACAATATAGCTCTCTAGATTTCCTATTAAATGCAAGTTGCCTCCTTACTTAACCTTCTATTTCTAGCGCAGGACCCTTCATTTAGAATGGATATCCTTGTCTAATTCTTTTTTTATGTTGCATTGTGATGCGGGTGATGTTTTTATAGAGTTCTGAAACTGACATCATACACCATCAATCTGAAGCAGGAACATGTAATTAGAATCAATATCGATGTCTAGTTTTATCCATTTACATTTTTCAATCTGTGGTGGATATTTTTTGCTTCGAGTATGTCTTTGTAGTCTTTCACTTTTTCTCAATAGTTCGGTTTCTTGCCCAAAAAACCAAAAAATGAAGTAGGAGTTTAAATGACATGAAGAGAAACTTACCTCATGCAGATTCATTCAACTTATTAGTTAACAATGGTGTGGCTGCTGGTCAAGTTATATTCCATGTAAGTTGTATTAAATCTTTGTTACTCTTTTTTATTCCCCTTGTGGAACAACATAGGTTTCAGTAATAATGCATCAGTGAAGATCATAAACTCGTGCATTTAAACTAAATTCGACTAGCCTTTCAATTTTTTTTTTTTTTTTTTTTTTTTCTACACCGAAGGATCCAGGCTAGTTTAGAAAACAAGCATGTAATTTTATAATATTTAGCAATCAACAAACTTGTAGGACATGTGTATATAGTTGACAACGTATAAATTCCAATCTTTACTACTCTAGTCCAACTCATGGTGATGCAGACTGGCTTTTAAGTTTCATATATATAAGAGCAAATCTTTGCTAATCTTTGTGTAACCTTGAAACTTTCAGACTCACATTCACATAATTCCACGCAAGGCGAGGGATTGCTTATGGGCATCTGAGGTATGTTTGACTATACTGGTAGATCTTGTATGGTGTAGGATTGAGTCTGAATCATCGTTTCGAACACGTAGACTATAAACATTGAGATTATGCAGAGTTTGGAGAGAAGAACGCTAAAATTTGATGAGGAGGCATCAAGGCTTGCAAAAAGTATACAAGAAATTTTACACAGCACCAAAGAGAATGATGGCAAGGTTCAAGAATCAAATCTCACTGAAAATTAGTAATGTAATTAGCCTGCTGTTCCAATTTTAGCTTGTATTATTTTGTACCATATTCATGTATGTGAATTACAGTTTATTCTTTTTAAGCGCCATACAATTGGATACTTAACAAACAATAAGGGAGGAAAAAGAAAGGTTTTCTTGTAGATCTGATTGTAAAGTTTACTTGATGTTTGGTGTGGTGCAAAGTTTATGAGAA
Organism: Citrullus colocynthis; assembly: GCA_031780015.1. Classification (NCBI taxonomy): domain Eukaryota; kingdom Viridiplantae; phylum Streptophyta; class Magnoliopsida; order Cucurbitales; family Cucurbitaceae; genus Citrullus; species Citrullus colocynthis. The sequence goes on along the minus strand of QLSR01000005.1, from coordinate 3,096,394 downwards.
ATCCCATTGGTTGGGGGAAATTTATTATTTTCACTTCCTAGATTGATGATGTAATGTATTTTCAGTTTATACATTCAAGTGAAATGTTTGTCATTTAACAAAACTAGTTGCTACTCCTATTTGATGCAGTTATGTTTTACTTCATATTGAAAAAAACTATCTTAAACTATGTTTAATTAATCTAATATGGATTTAAATTGTTTTTGTTCGGGTATGCTTTATGCTTTAGTATAGTGAAAAGATAACCTTTTTTTTTTTTCGGATGGAAATGTTGCCAACTTTGAAAGTAAATAGGAAAATTAGGTTTTCTAGTTTCTGTTTCTAATATATTTGTTTGTTTTTCACAATTTCTTCTTTACTATGGTTGTAACTTTGAAGAATGGTTTGAATTCTTAAAAAATTCTAAACACAAAAAAGAAGTGTTTGAAAACTTATTAGATTTTAAGTAAAATTTTAGGAAGTTAATATATATATATATATATATATATATTAGCTTAATTTTTAAAAAATACAAATAATAAATCAAATAGTTATCAAATAAAATTTGAATGTTTGTTGCTTGTTTTGTATTGTCAAAATAAACATAGCTCGAAAGTTATTGACGTATATTATTTCTCATGAGATCAAAGGTTCAATCTCTATCTCCATATTTTGGTAGTGTTTTGTCTTTTAACTTTTGACTTCTAAGAGAAAGAAAATTAGAAAATTGCAACCATAATATGGATCCTAACAAGGAACAAGTTAAAGGGTGAAATGATGGATTCCATTTTCAGAAAATTCAATAGATATTTTCTTTTCAATTTAGTGAGAAGAATATTTTTACTAATTAAGCTACAACTTGATCTTCTTGACTTACATTTGTAGAATTATCAAATTATTAATTATTAATTATTAATTGCCAAACACTTTTGTTTTTCATCCGTGATGGACATAACCTTTCGTCCTATAGATGAAATGTACGAGTCCCCAAACCTCCAATTATTGTACTCAGGTGTAAGTTGAATTATTTACCCATAAGAATTTCAGTGATAGTGCAGTTGTTGTATTCGCATCTTTTCTTGAGGAAGTTTCAGCCGTGTTTGGTTTCTTTCCCGGTCATTAAGCTCAAGAAATCTTGATACTCTTATACCAATTAGTGCAAACGAGGAAGGAAAAACTTTATTACTAATGAATACTTTTGTTTCAAAATGCTAGCAGCCCTTCATATAAGGCTGGAAAAGGAAAACCCACAACCTATTGTTCAGGTTACAAACTAAAATTCACGTCCTAAAACTAATAATACAAGACTCAACTAAAACAAACCAGCTTAATTACAAAACTCTTACTAAACAAAAACATAAAGAACTACATCAATTAGACTCAGAAACAAGTTCTAATGAGGTAAAAAAAAATAAAAAAAAAAAATAAAAAGTTACAATTTAAATTTATTATTCGTTATATTTAGGTTGGTCATAATTATTTTTCTTATTTATTTATTTATTTTCAAGTGCAAAGACACATAAAAGTTGAAAGCATCTTTGTAAGATATGAGCAAAGTTTTAGCAAAATGTCATTTGGGACATTTGGGAAGTCCAGGTAGGAGTAAGCTATTGGCTAAAAAAGGATGATTGGACACGTGTATAAACCCAATTGGTCAAAAGTAGATAGAGGATATGAAGGAAATGGTTGGCCCTCTGTCTAGCTTTGTGTGGTTGCCACTCAAAACCAACAAATAATATTAATCTTTACAAACCCCTTTGATCTTCACTCTCCAAGTTGCAATTTTTTTTTTTTCCTTCCATTTTCCTTCAGAAGTTCAAGAGCAAATAAATCAAATGGCCGCCGTCACCTCCGCCGCCGCTGTCGCCGTGCGCACTTCTCTAGTGCATAACCGCCCACTGCCGGCGGCTTCACCCGCCCCATTCCTTCTTGGTGAGTTCTTTTGTTGCTACTACTCGTTTTATTTTTTCTATTTTTGGATCTTGTGTTTTTAGTTGGCTTCATCTTTTTGCTCTTATTATAATTCCAAAACCCCAAATACACACAGAAAAAAAAAAAGAACTTTGTTTTTATTGTAATCAAGATTTGGTTGGCTTTTGGTTTTTACTTTGATTGATTTGTTCCTATAAACATATCGGGCATATTTTTAGAAATTCTTAGTATTTATATATTCTTTTGAGCAATTTAGTATTTTTATATTTAAAAAAATTTGAAGGATGTTAAAGTTTGACCTTATCTTTTGATGGGTTTCACAACTAAACAACTCCATTCTGTACCACAAACGCCCTTTATGAGTATATTTGAACATATTTCCATGGTCACCTCTTTGATGTAGGGTTGCCTGCCTTGGGAAAGAAAGGAGGGGTGAAGTGTTCAATGGAAGGAAAGGGAAATAATGGAGAAGTAGAAAGCAAGTCAAACAACTTGGGGATGGGGGCGTCGTTGATAGCTGCGGCATGTGCTGCGACGATGTCGAGCCCGGCCATGGCTTTGGTGGATGAGAGACTGAGTACTGAAGGAACTGGCCTTCCATTTGGTTTAAGCAACAATCTTCTTGGTTGGATTCTCTTGGGGGTTTTTGGTCTCATTTGGGCATTCTACATTGTTTACACTTCTACTCTTGAAGAGGATGAAGAGTCTGGCTTATCTCTTTAAGCCATCTTATTATTATTATTATTGCTACCTTTTGTTATTGTTGTGGATATTTGCCTTTGGCTTGAATTGTAGAAGCTTTTGAATTCATATCATTCGAGCCTTTTGTTGGGTATCAATGTAGAAAGAAGTAATTAAATGTGGTTCAAAACTACTCCGTTTCATTCCTTCGGTATTTTCTTTTGCGCTGTCTTTCTTTCTAAAAAGTAACTTAGGTTTCGTTTTATAGTCATTTACAAAATTATTACCATGGGGGTGTTAGCAAATAACAAAGTGTGTTGGATGTGTAATTCATATGATCTAATTTGAATGGTGTACTATTCGATACATATAAGAGAAAACATGATAAAGACATCTTTTTATACATCTTGGTGAGTAGAGGATTTGAGCATAACAATGAATCCAATGTAGTCTCAAACCCTCCTTTGGATTGAGGGCCTGGTTTGTAATCTCTATTACATTTCTTTCCCACCATTTTCAACTCAACCCTCTTTCACCCAATTTTCTTGCTTTATAATTCCATTCCGTAACCCTAATTTCCAGTAATCCCGATTACATTACGGCATTCCAAACATGCCCTAAGAGATAAGAAGTGACATTACACATATTCAACGTCAAGAATCACATTCTCATTTTGATTCCAACTCATTTCTATTACATTAGCCAACAAGGTCAAAATGAAACATTTTTTAAAAATTTGAAAGTAAAAGTGAAAGATTTTAAAAATCTTTGATTAAATAGGAATATATTCCAAACTTGATTAAGGCCAAAATGCAGATAATTTAAGCGCTAGTTAACATGAAATCTTTTGCTTGAGGCGGAGGTTCAAATTCTCAAACTCGTTATACTAAGAAAGAGTTAATTACTATACAAATGATTAAATGAAAAAGTAATCTTTTGTTATATGGGGCGGATTAGCATTATGTCACCTCATATATGCTCTTTTCGCAACTATCTAAAATTTCAAATGTAGCCCTACGTGACTTTTTAGGGTTTATTATTATTTTATTTTAATAATAGAGATTTTCCCTTGTAGTAATATTCTCTCTTTTTAACTCAACAATTTGAAACAAACTTTGCACGCGAACTAAATCCTAAAAAAGAGGTGCCCGAAAAATCTAAAAAATAATGTTTAAATTTTATATAATTTCAAAAGTTGGTATGACGTTTAAATTGAAAATATCTTTCAAAATTGAAATAAGAAAAACAAGGGTAAATAATCCAATTTGAAGTTTGAATTAAAATATTTGTGGATAATCATATATGTTTAGATAAATTAAAAGTATTTTTAAATATAATAAAATATCTCTATCTATCATTGATAAATTATTGATTGAGGATAATAATAATGACATCTTATTATATTTGTAAATAAGTTAACATTTATATATATATATATATATATATATATATATATATATATATATTTAATTTTTTTTAATTTTTTTTTAAAAAATAGATTTATATATATATATATATATATATATATATATATATATATATATTTAATTTTTTTTAATTTTTTTTTAAAAAATAGCTTTATATATATATATATTTTAGGAAAAGTAAAAAGTCATTTTTAACCCTAAGGATGCCACGCGCGGACAGCCTCCTCCCCAAACAGGTAGGCGGCTTCTCCTCTCACACTGATGATGAAGAAAATCGTCAAGTATCCATTTATTATCCAAAACCCAATTCGTTCAAAGAAAAATTCCCATTTTTCTTCTCAAACAATCTAATATTTAATCCATTTTCTACCATTGTTGATCACAGAGAACAAACCCAAGAAGAAAACCATTGTACAGGCTCTTTGTTGAGGCCAAAATGGCCACTTCTCTTTCTTCTTCACAAACTCTTCAAACCCTTCTCTGCAAAAACCTCCCCGTTTCTCTATCCTCTTCCTTTCTCGCAATTCCCAAGCCTTTATCCCCTCTTCCCCTCTGCCACCGCTTCCTTCCTCTCACCCACTTCACTAACAATCGTCTTCACTGCCGCCGTGGCCTTGTAGTTCGCTCCCAGTCTGAAAATGGCGCCGAAGCGCTTCGCCCATATGATTTTGACCTCTTCACTATCGGTGCAGGCAGTGGGGGTGTGAGAGCTTCCCGATTTGCTGCTACTTTTGGTGCTTCAGTGGCGGTTTGTGAGCTTCCTTTCTCCACCATTTCGTCGGATATTGCTGGAGGTGTTGGTGGGACGTAAGTTTGAAATTTCTGCTTAAATTTGCAATTTGAGTTATCTGAATTAAGGTGTTGTCATTGTATACTGGCTGTTTGAAAGAAACTTTTTGAAGGGTAGGGTTTTGAAATGAGAATTTAGGAATTGGTCATACATGGGTTGTTGTTTCTTTATGCTTACTAAAACTATGTGGTTAGTTTTTGTTAGATTCAATGTTTTTATTTGGACTTGGGTTTCTAAAGTTGTTTTGTAATTATTTGGTCCTGTTTCTCTTTTCTGAACCCTTCCGTGTAGTTTGGCTTCTTTTCGCGAGGTTTTTCCCATGTATTCTTTCATCTACCTCTCAATGGAAGTCAAGTTTTCTCATTAGAGAGAGAAAAAAAATACATTTGGGGTTGTGGAGCTTGGCTCAGTTGTCTTGCTGCTCTGCCAGGCAGTTTTGTGTGTGTGAGAGAAAGAGAGACAAATGTGATAGGTTCAGTCCCCCACCTCTAGTATTTGTAATATGATAGTCTTAGTGAAGAAACCTTAACTCAACCAGCCTTCCCATGTTTGCTTCTTATTTTTATGGAAATTGATATGTTGCTTTGTCTGTATGATACTATGCTTTTAAGTATGAATGTATTTCAGTTCCTATGTGCCCTATCTTACTATTAAATTACCAGGTGCGTTATTCGTGGATGTGTACCAAAGAAGTTACTCGTATATGCATCAAAGTACGCACATGAATTTGAAGAGAGTCATGGCTTTGGATGGAAATATGACACTGAACCAAAGCATGACTGGAGCACCTTGATTGCGAACAAGAATGCTGAGTTACATCGATTAACTGGTATCTATAAAAACATTCTGAAAAATGCTGGGGTCACCTTGATTGAAGGCCGTGGAAAGGTGGGGCAACACTGTGAGTTCATGATTTTAGCACTTAATTTTAATGTTCTACTTTCCAACTCTGTTTTTGCTCAGAATGTTCTTTTTCCCTTTCAACTCTTGAGATCCAAACTTGTACAGTTTTGTACAGTGAACTTGTTTAACCATTGTTAAATGCATCCATTTCAACAATATCTACAGATTCTGGATGAACACACGGTTGATGTAGATGGAAAGATTTATTCAGCTAGACACATTCTAGTGTCAGTTGGGGGGCGGCCTTTCATTCCTAATATTCCTGGCAGTGAGTATGCTATAGATTCTGATGCTGCCCTTGAATTGCCATCCAAACCTGTGAAGATTGCCATAGTTGGAGGTGGATATATTGCTGTAGAGTTTGCCGGCATCTTCAATGGTTTGAAAAGTGAAGTTCATGTATTTATACGACAGAAAAAAGTGCTTAGAGGCTTTGATGAAGAGGTGAAACATTGTTGATGATTTGATTCTTGCTTGCTTGGCAATTTTCCTTCACGTCAAAGCTCTCATTATTGTGTTTTATTTGTTCTAGATTAGAGATTTTGTTGCAGAACAGATGTCACTAAGAGGAGTTGAGTTCCACACAGAGGAGGTACCACAAGCTATCCTTAAGTCGGCAGATGGGTCATTATCTCTGAAGACTAGCAAAGGAACAGTTGAAGGTTTCTCACATGTTATGTTTGCAACAGGTCGCAGGCCTAATACAAAGGTACAGTATTACAGTATTGATGAGTGTTTCCTAATGCAATAATAACATTGACACATTGGATATGTTCTAGAGGCATGCTTAAATATTGCCCTTAGTTTTTTTTCCCCTCCTTCCTGTAACCATCTTTATCGTAAGTGAGTAAACCTGGGTAAAATTGGAACAGAAGCGGACTATAGTTTTGAACTGTTGTAAGCTTGTAAGCGTAAATATTATCTCTGGAAAAATAAACTGTATTGATTTCTTACTCAAACGAAGATGTATTATTGACTTGTAAGAAGAATCCCGTCTAAACAGAAAAGGAAATGATACTCTAACTAGCATAATTTCTAACTTACAGCTAATTAATTCAAATATACAGAAAAGTTATTTAAAGATGTAGATGTGCAAGTTTTGATCCTTAGTGATAAAACTGATTCTGCTTGCTATAACAGAAACAAAATTGATAGGTAACTTGTCCAAAGCATGAATTAACTTTTTCAACTATAGAAAGTAGTGTACAAATTTCTAGGTGTAAATAATCGATAAGGACGGAGCATGATATAAATCTTTAGTGTTTTAATCCCAATGGTTTCTTGTTCCTCTCATAAACAGCATTGGATGCTGTTAATGGAACATGTATGATATTTTTCTCTTCAAACAAAAAATAAAATGAATATATATGATGTTTTCAGAATTTTCTGTCTTCTCTAAAAAATGTTTTTAGAATTTTCTGATTATTCCAACGAACAATGCAGTCTTTGCTACTGTCTTATCCTCTTATTGAAAGGGTTACAAGTATGTCATGCATTGCTGGTTTAGTTGATGCAACTCATATTTGTTTGCAGAACTTGGGATTGGAGGAAGTAGGTGTAAAAATGACCGAAAATGGAGCAATTGAGGTAGTAACTGGTTTTTTTAGCTTTCGTTTCTTTTGTATAAGTTGTTAAGAACCTTATTTTCTGTTTCTTCAGGTTGATGAATACTCCCGCACATCAGTTCCTTCAATTTGGGCTGTTGGAGATGTTACCGATAGAATAAATCTGACTCCTGTTGCTTTAATGGAGGGAGGAGCATTAGCAAAAACTATATTTCAGAATGAGCCTACAAAACCTAGTTATAGGTATCAATCTTATGATAATTTGTTAGCAAGTGGTGCAGTGTGATCTGACAAAATCTCTGGACTCTTGTGATAATCTTCTTATGGCTCTCTCTTTTTGATGGTGATATTTTCTTGAACATCCTACTCTTTACGTAGTGCTGTTCCTTGTGCTGTTTTTTCCCAGCCACCAATTGGAACAGTTGGTCTTACTGAAGAGCAGGTAAGACGAGATAATATGTTTAAAATATAGGTGTCAGTATCCTAGGTTACACTCATCTTTGTGCATCTCACCCAATTGTCCAATCATGGTTTTTCATGTGAAAACTTTTTTAACCTCTTTTAATCTTCTTTTATGTGTGATTGGATTGAGATGCACAAGATGGGTGCATCTTGGGATGGACCCAAATATTTCTCTTTTTGTTATGTCGTTAAACATTTCAATAATTGTGATGCAGGCCATACAAGAACATGGTGATGTTGATATCTACACAGCAAACTTCCGGCCCTTGAAGGCTACGCTCTCAGGGCTTCCAGACCGAGTTTTTATGAAGCTTATAGTCTGTGCAAAGACGAATAAAGTTTTAGGACTTCACATGTGCGGTGACGATTCACCAGAAATTGTTCAGGTGTCTGTTCTACCTTTACATTGGTATCCTTATCAATGTCTCCTTCTTTTACTGATATTAATTTGTAAGCTCACAACGCATGAGGTTTTAATGGGCAGGGGTTTGCAGTTGCTGTGAAAGCTGGTCTGACCAAGGCAGACTTTGACGCGACTGTGGGTGTTCATCCTACAGCAGCTGAAGAATTTGTCACAATGCGGACTCCTACAAGGAAGATTCGCAGAAGTCCTGAGGTCTGTTGACAATGATAAGGCTGTGCTAGTTGACCACTTTGCAATGTTTGATGTCTTGGACAAACAAATAATGAATCATTGCCTTTTAACAACTTAGAATGCACAAATTGGCTTGGAAACTGATATCATTTGGGCTACATCTATTAGGAAAAGTCAGAATCTGAGACTAAAGCTGCAGCAGGGGTTTAAAGCTGATGCAAGGTTAATCAATTTGTCACTCAAAAACTTAGCCAGTCCTTTCAGGTATCCACCCTCTTGACCCGTATTCCATTTATGTGAGTTCTTTACAAGTGTGATGTAACTTTCATTGAATTTGTGTCCATGAAACTATGATATCTTGTTACATCAGTGAACCTAATTGAACTATTTATATGACTATTGCATAATCTTGTAATGTTGTACGCAAATGTGACTGAAGTAATTGAACATGCTGACGCCGTGACAGCTGGCTGTCCACATAAAAAGGTCCTTCGATAATAAGCTCCTCCCTTTTTTTCGGTTATTTTATAGGAGATCTTGATACCAAGAGAGAGATTCAGAATGATGTAAATTCACCATTCCCTTATCATTTGCAGCCTCAATATGTCTATTTTTCAGTATCTTTAACAATTCATTCTTCCAGCTTACGACACCAATTACTATTCCAAAGGTCGATGGTTTAATCTCCAACACCCACAAATTTTGAGCTAAAAAATAACAATTAATTAAACTCATTGAATTCATGATCAATTAATATTCCAGCTCTCGAGGTGACCATCCCAAAATTCAAAAACATCTTCCTCCTAGTTTCCACCATGTATAGAGAATTAGAGATTTTGACACTTCAAGAACTCCCCTAATTTTTCTTATAGAATAAATTTAAATAAATTAAAAAAAAAAAAAAAAAGAACTCCTAAGATTGATATTTTTCCCACCCCCTAATCTCTAAAGCCCAACCCCTTTAGCCTTAGGAAGCAATATCAAAGAGAATGTAGATTGAGATGAGAGGCCAACCACATTGCATTGCCAAATGGTAAAATCTAGGATTGGCAAAAAAAACCTGTGGACCAAAATCTCATTCATAGGAGCGTGGAGGTTTTGAATCCCCGTCTATCCCTTCCTAAATTGTATAGCCTCCTTCAACTCTTCTCTAGTTTCTGTTAGCATTTCCTTCCAACCTAAGAAGCACAACACTTAGTCTAGCTAGCATGTCCATGTCTAACATTTGTTGGACACTTGGACATACCATCACTTACGACCTTGTAGTGCAACAGATGTGTTAGACACTAATTGAACATGGTCAAAGTGGGACTAACATTTGTTTTACATATCATCAAACTCTTGTGAAGTATACTAAGTAGATACATATATGACAAAAATAATAAATTTTGAGAGAAATATACATCAAACTAATTTTTTAAGCATATAAATGCATAAACCCATTGACTTTTAATTCCTCTTGTTTAAAAATGATATATATATTCTAATTAAAAATGATATATATATTCTAATTAATGTGTCCTCATCGTGTATGTGTTCTAAATTATTTAGAAAATGACATGTTGCAATATCCTTGTTGAGGCGTATCCATGTCTTGTATTCATGCTTCTTGGCTTCCAACATTTCTTGGTATTACTCCGAAACATTTGCCAAATTCTTGTTACTCCCCACCGTATCAGAAATATAGGTAAGTTACATAAAGTTTTAACCAAAGGTTCAGATTGCACGATCACAGGTTTTCAGAGTAGATCAAATTTCTTTAAATTTACGCATAACAATGCAAGTTGAACAATTCCATTCAAAGCCTGGTGTGCGAACTTGGAAGTTTCCTTCTTTTTCCTTTTTGATAGCTCAACATCTCATTTTTGGCAGGTTGACTATGAAAGGTACAGAAAGAAACAGCCCCAACGTCGGATTGATTAATGGCGATGATAATAATGATGAAGAGCCTGAAGAAGCTGGTCATAGAACGTCGATAACTTTACAAGGATGCCAATTCCAAAGATTGCAACTTTGAAGAACAGTTCAATATGTTTTGATCTTTTTTTCTTTGTTTTGTTTTTTTGTATTTTGTGTATTAACTTTACAAGGATGCCAATTCCAAAGATTGCAACTTTGAAGAACAGTTAAATATGTTTTTTATCCTCTTTTTTTTTTTTTTTTTTTTTTCTTTCTTTGTATTTTGTGTGTTTTCATTAACATCTTGAGCACAGCACAGATTAATCTGGGATTGTCATTGAGTGGTTTGTCTTATTGGTTATTGCTGTACATTTTTCATTATTTAAGGGTGGTATTTCTCTTTTAGTTCGTCGTTCTTTTTTCTTTCTAAATTTTACTGTGTGGGGAAACACATGTAAACAAAACAGCTTTTTGGTGAGAAATTTNTTTTATTTTTTTTTTTTTTTTTTTTTTTTTTTTTTTTTTTTTTCTTTCTTTGTATTTTGTGTGTTTTCATTAACATCTTGAGCACAGCACAGATTAATCTGGGATTGTCATTGAGTGGTTTGTCTTATTGGTTATTGCTGTACATTTTTCATTATTTAAGGGTGGTATTTCTCTTTTAGTTCGTCGTTCTTTTTTCTTTCTAAATTTTACTGTGTGGGGAAACACATGTAAACAAAACAGCTTTTTGGTGAGAAATTTGATTCTCATTTTTTTTTATGGATTCTCATTTTTATTACAACTCTAATGTTGTACAAGCTTATTGGATTCATCTGTCAGAAATAACACAAAAGGTTTTCCACCTTTTTCTAACGGTATGGCCAATTATTTTAATAACTTTGTCTTAATGTCATTTAGTGTATTAATATCTCGAGACCAAAACAAAATTTTAACTTCTTTTATAATATTTTTTAAATATATGCTTTCACGGTAGTTATTCGCACCAGGATGAAGGCCGGGATTTGATTGACAAAGTCTTTGTTCCACAAGAGATAAGAACTCCTCTGGATTTGAACAATTTCAGATTCGTTGTAAATTGATTGAAATTTTTGTGCAGTTCACCTTCTTCATGGGAGCTCTCGAGGGCTGCAATGGCAGCTCGTAAAATAACCCTAGTCCTTTCTCGACTCATTACATCGATGGAATCGATGCATTTGGGAAGAAGAAGAAACAATTAGCTAAAAGAAAAAAAAAAATTGATCCATAAAGTCTTAGTCTTTGTTCTAGCCAGGAAAATCATTCAAAAAGCACATGAATTGGAGTTAAAATGTGCCATAAAAAGAAGTTGAAATTTTGTTTTGGTCTTGAGATCGATCCGACCAAGATGACATAAGAATGAGCCATTAAAAATAATTGGCAAAAAGAATGTACTATTTGTGAAAGGTGAAATATTTTAAGTTAATTACGCTAAATGTTTAATGACAATGTCTTTAGTCCTTATTTCTCGTCTCTATGCTTTTTGTTTTTCCCTTTCTAATCAAAGTAAAACAAAATTGCATTTGATAATTGATTTTTTTATTGTTCTATTATTAATGATTTTGTATTAGTTCTTTGAAATTTTAAATTAAAGACGCAAACATTTTATGTGAAAATTAATTTTTAAAAAGTTATATTACGAATGTTGTTTCTAAGTGGGAAATTGTATAGTATGGTCAAAATAAAAGCGGGTTTTCAAAAATATCCAAAAATAAAATCTCTTATTTATCATGAGTGTGATCTAAGTTGTAATATTGAAAGAAAAAAGTGCCGTGGTATTTCAAGATTCATATTTAAAATTGGCGTTTTTTTTCTTATTCCAAATTTGGCCATTCAAACTATTACTCCTTTTTGAATCTACACGTTTTAATTTGAAAAATTATTTTAAATGATAAGATTGTTAAAATATTTACAAATAATAGCAGAATATCATAGTTTATTTACAATAGACCGTGATAGATCGCGATAGACTACTACCTGTGTCTATCATGACACAGATAGACACAAATAATAGTCTATTACAGTTAGATAGTGAAATTTTGTTACATTTGTAGATATTTTGGGTCGTTTTCTTATATTTGAAAACATCCCTTTTAACTTTTCATAGTAAATGTTTTTAAATATTTATTATGCATTTGATAAGTAAAAATAATAAACAATATTATTCTTCGTCCATTAAAAAAACTTGAAAGTAAAAACAAGAAGTGTGATTTTTGTTAGACGACACCAAAAAATGAGAAACAAAAAATAAAAAATCTACCCAGTACTTTTGATTAAGAAAAAACTAGAATAGAGAAGAAACCAAAAACAAAAACGTTATCAAATCATACATCGTCTAATATATTTGAGTGTTCCAGTAATAATACTCAATCATTAACCCACAAAATAAACACATATTATTTCTCATTACCCTCTTTGTTGTTGCACTCCAACAAACATCTTTGTCATTCCCCCCTTCACATCCCCATACTTTAAAATCCCAACCCTATAATTCATAAGGGTAACAATGTGATTCCCTATCTAGAAATTGAATTAACTAATTAATAACAAATTAAGAAATTAGGAGTCAAAAGTTAAGCCTAATTGCTTAAGATGACGGTTTATATCTTGAGGATGATCATCAAATTTTGATCTATCAGGTTGTATCCAACGACCATCCTTGTTCCTTATCATACCTTTATTTTCATCCTGCCTCCAATTTGGTGGGACTAAGTAATGATCTTTCAAAAAATCACAACTCTTGTTAACCAACGCGGGATCTCTCCCGCTCGCTAACACGAACCTACTACTCTTTCCATGGTACCTGTTTCACTCATGTAAATTTAAAATGACATAAGACTTAGTTTTATAACTATTTTAATTTTTTTTTTTTTTTAATTTCAAACATGATAAATAATATTTTTAAATGTGTTTGATTAGGTAGAAACACAATATGGTTTAATTACAAGTTTCATACCTATGTACAAATATTCATGGATCGGATAGGCTTTCCTGTTCTTGCCTCCATTAAATAGTAAACTTTTTCCCAAAATAAAACAAACATCTAAGATTATATAAAATCCGAATTCTAATATAAAATCACTTTTCCCCAAAAGTTATACCAATCTCAAACATCTTATCACTACCATATTAGATTATTTCTTCCATTTAACGTATTCGTGGTTGATGGGAAAAAATACGAAAACAAAAACACATTCATAGTCAACTGTCGTTTTCAAAAATATGTGTATCAGGACCAAAAAAATATATAAATATAAATAAAAAAAATTATCAAACTATTTATGAATATATAAAATCTATTACAGGCTACCATTAATAGACAATAAAAAATTTTTATTTATAAATATTTCGATTCATTAATAGACAAAGAATCATATCTCAATCCTTGGTTTTTGGTCATATTATAATTTATAATCTATTATCTAAATCAAGTTGTATCTAATATTGTCTTTGTTTATAGAGTTTGTTTATAGAGTTCATATTACAAGACAAAGTTAAAATGTTATTTTAGTTCCATTATTTTTAAGTTTTTTTTCTTTTATTTAGGTCGCTTATTTTTAAATATCTAACTTTAGTTCATGTGCTTTACAAATATATATATATATATATATATATATATATATATATATATATATATATATATATATAGTCTCTTTATAATTTGTAAAAATATATATTCATACCGTTAATTTTTGTCCAAAATGATTAATAATATTAACAATTTTAACTTTGAATGAATGAATGGCTACATTTAAGATTTATTGAAAGAATAAAGACTATATTAGTACATAAGCTAAAATGACCAAACTGCTAAAACTATTTTTAAATATAACAAAATATTATTGTCTATCAGTGATAGATATCGATAGGCATCTATCTAGACACTAATAGATGTCTACCGGTATCTATTATTGATAGATAATCGCTATCTATCATTGATAAATAATAATATTTTACTATATTAGTAAATATTTTGATTCATTTTGCTATATTTGAAATTAATTCTTTAAAATTTATAATTAAAATAAATCATCTGTACCTATACTATGTTTCTTTAAAAAATTATTAAGTTGGTGTTATTTGATATTGATAGTTAAATGCAAACATGACACATGCATAAATTAGATTAATATTGATGATTTGGCTTTAGATGAGTACGGCGGTCACAATATAGCGTATTAATTAAACAAAATAAGGGTGGTCGAGCCAATTCATTATCAATAGAAAACTAAATTAATTACATTCTAAAGTTCAAGGTAGAATAAACCTTTTTAAAGTTTAGAGTCTTCCTTAATTGAAATCAATACTAAATTCTTAGGAAGTTAGTATTTTTTTTAATTTATTTTTATTTATTTTTTTTTTTTTTTAGGAAACAAGAAAATAAGAGATAAAAGGACAAAGTAGGAGGAAACTTACCCATCAAGTAAATGTAAGAGAGCTTCCAAATTATGGGCACAAATGGGATCGTTGGTTTGTTTAAGAAATGGTGAATTGGTGTGATCCAATTTTAACTCCACTCCCACGTGTGAATAACTCCACGGTAATGCCTCCGCAAATTTCATCACCGCCGTTGGTATCCTTTCATTGAATAAAAATCCGGGTGTTTTTGGCACTACGTCGTGAATATTTACCACTCTTAATACCTGTTTTCATTTTAATTTCCTTTTCTTTAGATATTTTCACACAAACAAGATTATATGTCATTTGTTTACGTAATGTTGAGGTTGAATGCCCCTATTCCATAATGTTGTCAAAAATAAAAATAATCAATAAACTTAGCTACATCATTATCTATATTTTTAACCCATTCTAAGTATTGTTTAAAATATTAGAACAAAATTTAAAATTTTACTAATTAATTTATTATTTCACGAATTACTTAAATGTTAATTTAGAAAGGGTAGAAGATATATCTATTTCCGTTTTTTTTTATTATTTTCTCTTAAAAAGACACATTAAATCTCAATGAATCGAACTTACCAATTAGAGATGAATTTGAAATTTCAAAGCATTCTTAGAAATAGGTTGTTTCAAATGCTCTAATTATTTATTTATGTATTTATTATTATTATTACTACAAATACACTAATTACGAAGATGAAGGATCATACTTCCAATCTCTGAAGAACGAAAACTTATATCAATTATTGTTGAGGTTAAGTCCACTCTTGCTATTTTCTTTTTAAATTTAATTTTAGTTAAATGGAGAATGTTGTAATCTATTTTTATTTTCATACTCATTGATTATTAAATCAATTTTCTTGCCTTAAATATAGTTGAATAGACATAAAACATGTAATCTCAATTAAGAGATTACATGCTTAGATTTTTCAACTTACATATTATTGAACTCAAAAATAGAGGAAAAAATATATTTTTGTTCCGTACAATTTCGAGTTTAATTTTTATTTGGTTCTTAAATTTCAAAATATTGTACTTTTACTCCTAAATTTTGAGTTTGATTTTCATTTGGTTCATCGATTTCAAAATATTACATTTTTATTTTAAATTTTGAGTTTTTGGTTCTATTTAATTCATCGATTTCATAATATTTATATTATATCTTTGATTTTTCAATAATGACTTGAGTGATATTTTTTAAACGAAGTTTAAAATATGGTGTACATTAATATTTTCTAAAAAATATATATAATAATAATAAAATACCTTAACTCCCAATTCGTGAAGGCGTTCCTTGAAGGAGATGTTACCAACACGGGGCCCCGAGAATGAGAAAACACAAACCGGCACAACCCGCCCATTTCCCAACCGGTTCAAACCGGTTTCCGCAATATCGAAAGCACACAGAACCGCCAAAGCGCTTCCCAAACTATGCCCAGTTATCGTAATACTCATGTCCTCCTCTCCGCCAAATCTCTCCGACAGCCGCTTCACCTCCGCCATCATCTGCTCTCTCGCCGAGAATCTACTGTATCTACACCCTTCCTCCTTCTCCGTATACAGATCCAGAAACCCTGATTCCACCTTCACTCCTAAATTAGGGCAAGGAATCTTCGCCGCCGCAACAGGTTTCAGAAAATCCATCAGATCCACAATCCATTCCAGCCGCGTCACCGTTCCTCTCCACGCCACCACGATGTCTCGCCGCCCTAGCTGTTTCGATTTCTCTTCGTTCGATACCGCCACGTATCCGATCCAGTTCGCGTTCTTGCTCCACACCTTTGGCCATCGGGATTTCTTGAAGAAATTAGGCATGTTGATGTTTGATGTTGCGTACAGGTACCGCGTTACTTCATAGCCTCCGTTTTCCATTCCGAGTCGCTCGAAGAATTTTCCGCGACTGAATCGGCAACTTCCGCAGTATTTTGAGAACGGATCGTAATCGAAGGCGTCGTAGCAGGATTGCGCCATTTCTCCGTATCTGATTAACTCGGAGCGGAGGAGATCGTTCATCGGGTCCAGCAATCCGGTCCAATCGTTGCTGCCGTGGATTTCTCGCCAGGAATCGGCGACTTTTGCTTCAGGTACTAATTCTTCCATGTTTCTTTGAGTTTCGAGTTCTGTGGAAGAGGATGAATCTTTGGTTCTTGAAACTAGTTGGCATTGTGATGGTTGCTCTGTCTTCCTTGTATTGAACAATCTGAAGCATCGAAACTGAAAATTTGAGGTTGAGTAATGGAGTGGAGAGGAGGATTGTCTGGAGTGGTGTTGTGTTGGAATTGGGAAGAGAAGGTTGGAGAGAAGAATCGCCATTATTGATTTATGATTATAGTTTTTTGTGATGAAGATGAAGGAAATGAACTGGGGAAGATGATGAATGCAATCAAGTTTGTTTATAATAAAATAATAGATTGAAATAATAAGAGTTGGTGGGAACATATATTTTAGATTCAAATACCATTCGTCCAAAAAAAAAAAAATCTTGATTTTTTTTTAAAATAAATTATAGCAACATTTGAGCTCGACTCATGTATAATTCAACCCAGTATAAACTATTTACAAATATAGAGAAGTTTACTGCATCCATCGTTGATGAATAATAAAAAAAAATTTTATTTATAAATAGTTTAATATTTTTTCTATTTATAATAATTTTCTTTCAAAATATCATAGATCGCGATAGACCAGTATATGTATCACGTGACACAAATAGTAGTCTACTGCGGTCTATTGCTGTCTATTGCAGATAGACGGCCGAATTTTGCTATATTTGTAAATATTTTGATTCTTTTACTATATTTGAAAATAGCAATTTTTTATTTGATTTTTTTAAAAAAAGTAATATGATTTTATTAATTTATTTGTTTGTTTTTTAACAAAATAATATAGATAAAAAAATGTAAAAAGTGGATGCCCTCAACACAGAATTTCAAAAAATTCATGTTTCAGGAGGGCATCCAAAACTCTCAAGATGCCCTCCATGAGGGCATCCTAATTATGCTCGAGAATTTCTAGATGCTCAAGCATCTTATATTACTGCAAAATAAACGTGATAATTCAAATGCTTATCCCATGGGAATCTACATATCATGGGAATCTTGGATTCCCATGAAACAAAAAATCCCTTAGCGGTCGTTTGTTTTTTCGGGAATGTAGATAACCGAAGTCTTAGATACTGAAAATTATAGATATATAGAATTATAGATGTCAGACAACTTTCGATTACCATGTTTGTTTTGTAAGAATATTTTTGCATTTATCTATGAATATTTTGATTTGCATGAATTTTACTTGGGAATGTCCTAAATTTACATAATGTTCTAAGAATGTTTTTATGACTATATATTAATTTATAATTAATTTGATATAATTTGAATTTATATAACATATTTGTTTTTTTCATTTGAATCTCTTTTTAAATTAATACAATTTATATTATTTTTTCTGCTATCTTTTCAACAATTTTTTTTTATAAAATAAATATTAATTTAAATTTAGATTTAAATATTTTGCTTAAAAAATAAGAAGAAATACAATATAACAAAAAATGATATATATGGTAGACAATATTTATTTTAATTATATAATACAAATGAAGATTAATATATGTGTGTAAATTAGAAAGAAAAAAAAAAGATAAAAATGTAAAATGAGGATGCCCTCAATTCGAAAATCGTAAAACCCATGTTTCAGAATGGCATCCAAAACTCTTAAGATATCCTCCTTAAAAGCATCCTAAGCTGTTCGAAAATCTTTAAATGTCGAGACATCCTACAATACCGCGGCACTGATTGAATATAGAAAACCTATCATCATTTCTATAACACTCATTTGAAAATGTCGGTTACAATATTTTATTTAAAAATATTGTATTATTCCTTGGTCTGAAAAAATATTTTGTAATTGTATTATTCCTTGGTCTGAAAAAACATTTTGTATGTTTTACTTTTAAATCTCTAAAAAAATATGAATTTACATTTAACAACAAAGATATGAATTAATAATGATGAGAGGCCATTATCGAAATTTATCTTGAACTTCAAAATAAGTTACTCAACAAGATTTTAAGAGCATTCGAAGGAAAATAAAAAATTACAAAAATAAATAATAATAAAATAAAATTCCTAAGTTTCATCATCGATTTTTTTTTCTTGAAAATTTTTATGTAATTTTAAGTTTGATCACTACTAAATTTCCTCAAACAAATGTTTGTTTAAAACAAATTAATTTTGGAGAATTCTTATTTTAAAAGTCCAAATTTGAAAAATTGGTCATTTATTTTATGTTAAAATTCATTTCCATAAAATTACTTTAAAAGAAGAGACAATTTATTTTATTACAATTTCCATTGCCAAAATTTTATTTTGAAAAAAGAAAAGCTATTTTATTTCAAATTCTATTGTCAAAAATAAATTTTGGAAAAAAAAAAACCTTACAAGGTGTTAGGCCCAAAGAGTTGAAAAATATGAAGTTGTTAACTCTACTCTTTGTTTGCCCGAAAGAGCTTGTGGGTCCAACAACTAAAAAATATCAATTTTATACTTTAGTTAACTTCTTACACTATGGGCCCCAACGGTTCGCAATTTCATTCAATCACCTCAAACATCCCCTAAATGAAATAAGATCAAACTTGACTAATTGAGGGGACATTTGACACTCATAGTCAGTTGAGTTGAGTTGATAATTATTATGTGGATTTTATAGATCTGCTCTATTTTCTTCCTTTTAAAAAAAAAAAAATTGATTGATTTTTTTGTGCAAGTATTCAATTACTCACATATTTTTCTAAAATTTTCAACACTCAATCACTTAACATAATTTTTTTCTTCGTTCTTAAAAACTTGACATATTCTTAAAAAATTAACATATTTTGAGCACAAATTACGCTCAATTAACATATTTTTGTTTCATTCTTAAAAACTTAACATATTCTAACACACAAATTTTCAATACTCACTCAAAAACTTAAAGTGGTTTTTTTTATTTTCTAACACACAAAGTATGTAGGCTATTTTATTTTATTTTTTTTATTTTTTTTATTTTTTTTTTGCCATGATACGGAATAAAACGTGGATTAATGTTAATTTTGCTGAAAATCAAGACTTTTCCATCAATTAGTGTGTATGTTTTTTAAAAGATTATGTAGTTTTGTTTTTGTGATATTATTTTAGGTAATGGATATATTGAATACATATTTAACTATATTGTATATTTTATTTTTATTGATAAAAAGATTTCAGATCTCCAAAGGATATATGTTGTGATTTGAATTTCTATTCATTTTAATTATTTCCGGGGTCTCTTGGTCAATTGATAATTCAAAATTAATGTTTGAAAATTTTGTTTGCCCATTTTTCGAAAGACAGCTTTCTATTTGGTCATTTCTCTTGTTACCTCAAAAGAAAACAAGAAAACATTAGTTTTTTTCTCTTCAGACAAACTAAATATACAATAGTATATAAACTTTAATAATTAATTTAGGATTTAACTATTTTAATAATAAATAAATATCATAAAATAACTTTAACATGTAGTTTTTATAATATTATTTATTGACTACATGAGCAAGCCTCTTTTAATCAAGTTAATCTTTTCAATAGACGAAATTTGTTCAAAAACTTATTTTTCGCCAAGAGAAGAACTTCCCTAGAAACTTAAAAAATAATAATAATAATAAATAAAAATAAAAATAGCCTTCCAATAGAAATTTAGATACCATATATTAAATTTTTATTGACATGTCAATATTTTCACAGAAAAATTTTCAATACTACGGAAGCATAATTTTTAACACTACCTTCATTGATTGTGTGCGTCAATGTCTATTTATAAATAGAGTGAGACCTACTAATATTAATGTGGAGTCAAGGTCAAATAATATTTATGAAAACAAATTTATACTATGAACAATGGTAAAATAGTACTCTCGTAGTATTAGAAAAAATTTCACATTTTCATTGATATTTCCACATTTTCATGAGGCAAATCAAAATTTTCATTGTATCGTAAACATGAATCAAAAAAAAAAAAAAAAAAAAAAGTAACAAATTTTACTAATATGGATATAATATAAATGATTAAAAGTTTGTTTGGTAGGCAATCTGTAGAAAAAAAAAAATTGAAAACAAAAAATTCAATAAAAAAATAGCTATTTCATGATTTTAGATAATATATTTATAATCCATAAAATTTAAAATAGTTGCTCATTCAAGATTTGGTTGAATAAAAATTATTATTAACTAATTTAGGAACATGGTTTATTTTAAACTTTTTTTCTTTTTTTTTTATAATTATTAATTATTAATATCATATAATTTATAATATATAATTTAACTTAGGGTTATTTTAAAAAATAGGAAAATGAGAAAAAGTATTTACAAATTTAACAAAATTTTAGATAGATCGTGATAGACTGCTACTTGTATCTGTCACGATGGACCTAGATATTTTGCTATTATTTATAAATATTTTCAACAGTTTTGTCATTTAATATAATTTTCTTTTAACTTAACAAAAATAATTGATATAATTTTTTTATGTTTTTATTATTTTTGATATAATTCTCTGTACTAAAATTTCAAACTCAAAATATAAATAAATTGAAACTAAAAATATTGTTTTTCAAATTTCATGTTTTTACTGTTTGAATCACATAATTAAGATTGTCTACCAAATTCGTTGAATTAAAACGTAATTTGCCTAGCAAACATGTCCGACATTTTAGCTTGTTTTAAAAAGCATAGAATATATATTTATTGATCTAAATATTTCGTTTTTTGTTTTCATAATATTTCTTTTAGAAATATGAATCAACATCAACATTTTATTACATTTTTATCGACATTTTCGTAGAATTGATCCTTCTATCTTTTCCTTTCCTCCGTACGTAGAAGACCTTTCTATTGTTATTATTATTATTATTTATTATTGTTATTATTTTTTTGGCATTTTAATTTTTTTTAAACCAATAAGCTTTCCTTTATTTCTAAACCCTATTTCACGTTCAGCCACTGCACCCCGGCCCGCCGTTCGCCGCCGTTCCTTCTCGGCGAATTCCGCCGTACGCTGCGCTCTCAACTGCCGCAGTCTCAGCCTTCCGACGAAATTGCTGCCGCCCCCTCCCTCTCACACTCTCTCGCCTCTGCGAGCAAACAAACTTACTTTTCTCTATCTCTCTTTTTCTCAGAGACACAGTGGTTCAGCCCCTAACCTGTGCCGTTGGTGGATCTCGCTGCCGCCGCTCATCTTTCAGATCCATAAGGTTTTTTTTTTTTTTGTTATATTTTTTTCGTTGGTTATGGTGGGTTATTCAAACATTTTTATTGTGTTAATTTCTTCCTCAATCAATGTTCAACTAGTCTAAAAGAAAGCATAAAACTAAGAGTGCATACATCAAAAATTAGAAAAAAAGAAAAAACAGATTCAATAAATAAAAGGTACAAAACAGACGCATTATTCTTATCCGAATCAATAGAAAAGGAAACAAAAAATTGTTTTGGAAGATGCAGATGAACAAACCAAAAAAGAAAAAAAGAGTCGATTATAGTTTTTGTTGGCTAATAAGAAACTTGTTGGAATCGAAAAGCTGTATTTGTAATTGAAAAGATTGGGATAGAAATACAATGGAAAAACAATGTAGTAAACTAACGATGAGTTCTCTTGAATATAGAAGAAACTATAGATGCCTATGGGCTAGGCATAATTTGTTTCTTAAAATCTTTTATTAGTTGTTTCTTTGTGCAAATTAGTTAATATACCATTTTTCCTGTTTCATATAAACTTTTCGGGGTCCCATTTTGTATATGGATAATTTTGTCTTGTTTCATTGCTTCAAGGAATCTTTAATGGACATATTCATATTAGAGAAAAATCCGACTTATAACCATTATCAAGATTCTTGGTGCTAGTTTTTAGATGGCTTATAACTCCCACGCTAAACCAGCTTATGTATCCTTTATGACTGTAAACGCATTTGATTTTTGGGAGTGATTTCATACGCTTCCTTTAAGAGTTGGTGGGTTTTTCTGCTTGTACTGGTGGCCTTTTGTCCAATTGCTTTGACATACTTCCAATATGGTCAGGAAAGTTCGAAGTTGAGTATCATCTGTTGTATTTGCATTGCTTAGTTTAGTGCGAAGGCCTAATATGCATATCGAGTGTGTCCACTTCTGATAGAGATAATAATACTTCTTGGACTTTTCTTCTAGGAATCGTTTTTGGTTAACAGTTTGTTTGTTGAACTAGAAGACAATAAAATTATAAACATCCAATTTAAGATATACTCTGAGATGTGTTCAGAAAGTTAAAGGCTACTACCGATGCTTTGCCATTTTGCCAACTTCTATGAGATTTAGTAATATAAACATAAAAGGGGTATTTGGGGCGCACTAAGTTGGTTATTATAGTTGGTGGTTATTATAATATGTGGGTTACAATAATTTGTGTTTGGAGTGTAGACTATTTCAGTTTGGGTAGGAAATAGTAAACACGGGAACAAAGAGGGAAAGAGAGGATGAGTAGAAAATAGTAAATACTGAAACAAATAGTAAATATTGTAGCAATGAGGGATTTGAAATAGTGATATTGTAGGTAATTGTAGGTTATAATAATTAGAAACACCAACTATTATAATTGGAGCCCCACCACTCTACCCACTTGAAGTTGGGGGCCAAACACCTCCAAAAACATTTGACATTGCTATTAGGCATCTGCTGTCAACAATGATTACCAACTGCAGTTTTCTTTCTGCCATCTGTGCAGTATCTATATTTTCTATCTAGTATCTACCTTGGTTATGGTCAAATTAAGCTTCATGTCATCCTTCTAATAATTTGCATGTAAAGTGATATCTTTTCATGATGGTTTATTCATCTCTCATTTGCTATTGCCCCCCAATATCAATTGTCTTAGTGTTCATTCACTAGATACTTTCCTGTGAGTGATATTTTTCCATTCGAATATAATTGCCTGTATGTGTATGGTATAGGATAGGCTAATGACTGACTGGGAAATATGGTAGTATGAGATTTTTTGAATCTTGCTATATGGTTAGTTTTGTTTCCAAATTGAATGCTATATAGCTTTGCTTCTAAATTTAAGGACACTATTTGAGATGGGGATATCTATCTGCTTGACAATTTGGCCATCATCTGTTAGGTGTAAGGTTAAGCTGGGAAATAAACCTTGCCTAAATTCCTGTTTCCCTCTTAAGTCTGAACTTTGAGTTTCTGGAATTTTTCTTATTTTGGATAGTCTTGATGCAGATTATTTTGCTATGGATTCTTCAACCCAGACATTCCAACCTCGTGTAATGTCAATTAAATTATGGCCTCCAAGCCAGAGCACTAGGTTCATGCTCATAGAACGAATCATCAAGAATCTTACAACACCCTCCATTTTTTCCCGGAAGTATGGCTTATTAAGTAAAGAAGAAGCCGAGGAGGATGCCAAGCAAGTGGAAGATATGGCTTTTGCAACTGCTAACCAACACTTTGAGAAGGAGCCAGATGGTGATGGAAGCTCTGCAGTTCAAATTTATGCCAAAGAATCTAGCAGGCTTATGCTGGATATATTAAAAAGAGGTCCTAGAGTGAAGGAGGATGGAGAGGTACTAATATCTGAGAAGGCTACTACTCGAGGAACAGTTTTCGATATATCAGGAGGACGTAGAGCATTTATTGATGCAGAGGAGGCTAAGGAGCTTTTAGAACCCCTTAAAGATCCTGAAAACCTGTTTACTAAGATCTGCTTTAGTAATAGAAGTTTTGGCTTAGATGCTGCTCGTGTTGCTGAGCCAATCTTGTTGTCCATCAAAGATCGGTTGACAGAAGTTGACCTGTCAGACTTCATTGCTGGAAGGTCAGAGGGGGATGCTCTTGAAGTCATGAACATTTTCTCTGCAGCATTAGAAGGTTGTGACTTGAGGTATCTGGACCTTTCAAACAATGCCATGGGTGAGAAGGGTGTCCGGGCATTTGGGTCACTTTTGAGATCACAGAAAAATTTGGAGGAGCTTTATTTGATGAATGATGGTATTTCAGAGGAAGCTGCAAGAGCAGTTTGTGAGTTGATTCCATCTACAGACAAGCTTCGTATTCTTCAGTTCCATAATAACATGACGGGAGATGAAGGCGCAATTGCAATTTCCGAAATTGTCAAGGGTTCTCCAGTATTGGAGGATTTCCGTTGTTCCTCGACAAGAATAGGTTCCGAGGGAGGTGTGGCTCTAGCTGAAGCTATTGGTACTTGTACCCGTCTCAAGAAGCTTGACTTGCGCGACAACATGTTTGGGGTGGAAGCTGGAATTGCTTTGAGTAAATCTATATCTGCCTTTACAGGTCTAACTGAAATTTATCTTAGTTATCTGAACTTGGAGGATGAAGGAGCCGAAGCATTGGCTAATGCTCTTAAAGATTCTGCTCCTTCGCTTGAAGTTCTTGAAATGGCTGGAAACGATATAACTGCAAAAGGTGCTGGTTCAATAGCAGCCTGTGTAGCTACAAAACAATTCCTCAGTAAGTTATATTTGGCTGAGAATGAACTGAAGGATGATGGTGTGATTTTAATTGGCAAGGCACTCCAGGATGGACATGGTCAATTGAGCGAAGTCGACATTAGCACAAATTCAATTCGAAGGGCTGGGGCAAGATTCATAGCACAAATATTAGTGCAGAAGCCAGGATTTAAGTTGCTAAACATAAATGCCAATTATATCTCAGAAGAAGGGATCGACGAAGTGAAGGAGATATTTAAGAATTCTCCTAATACGCTCGGCCCTTTGGATGAGAACGATCCAGATGGAGAAGACTACGATGAAGATGCTGAAGAGAATGGTGATCACGATGACGAACTCGAATCAAAACTCAAGGGCCTCAACATCAAACGAGAGGAGTAAGAATTTCACAGGTCTGATTCGATCATTCTCTGATCTTTGCCTCCGTTTTTTTTTTTT
>QLSR01000005.1:3056390-3070405 GCA_031780015.1 Citrullus colocynthis | reverse complement strand
TTTTTTTTTTTTTTTTTTTTTTTTTTTTTTTTTTTTTTTTTTTTTTTTTGCTGTATGTGGTAGTGTTCGATACCAATATTTAACCAACCGTAACAAATCTCTGTTTTTAGCTTAGGTATGAGAATCCTAGTTTAGTGGTTTTTTTAAGCAAAATTAGCTGCTTGCTATTCTGTAATTTGCCGCCATGTTATCAATCTCTATTTTTTTCTTTTTTTTTTTTTTTTGTTGGCGTTGATAAATTGATACACAGTTCATTGAGACGTTTTGCCATTAGAATTTTTGTTGTTTTTTTTTTTTTTTTTTTTAAAAAAAAAAAAATAATAATAATTTGGAAATGAATGTTCATCCCTTTATAGTGGACAACTTGGATGATCTGTTTACTGATGGAACTGAAGGTGTCGTTTGGGGGAGTTGTTGGAAACCATTTTGTAAAAATATAAGGTGTCCAAATATTTTAACATGGTAAGCTTATTTATTAAAAATAATTTAAAATAGGGTTTCAATTTGATGGCAAGAATAGCTTACTTATGATTATTCACATTTATGATCAAGTCTATGTCTAATTTAGAAATTAAAATGAGAATCTAATTTGTAGAAAGAAACAACCTATATTAGTCTCCATTGATATAATGTATCTTTCTCATCCAAGTTGATGGACGATAATTTTCACAAGATTTCTACTTTTGGAAGTTTAGGTTTCTCTTCTCCTTCACGAAGTTAGTGGTAGTGTGTCCACGAGAAGCTACAATTTTAATTAACATCATATTTCTTTAATATTAAAAATAAAACTTTGACAATTTACTCTCTCTCTCTCTCTCTCTCTCTCTCTATATATATATATATATATATAATGTCTCTTAAATTTGATGAAACAATGTTCAAATATTTTTACAATTAAAAAGGAATATAAATAGTATATGCTAAAAAAAGTTCCAAAGTTGAAGTTGGGACCTCTATAAAAGTATAATATATTATATTAAAACAACCATACTACCTTAAATAGTTTTAAAATAGGGTTGTTTTTTAAATATAACAAAATGAATTATAAACTATTTACATATATAGAAATTTTTTACTGTCTATGATCGATAGACTGGAATAGATATAAAACTTTCTCTATATTTGTAAATAGTTTCTTTGTAAACATACATAGTTGAGAATAATTAAAATAGAGGCAAATTTCTTTCTTCTCCCTCCTTTTCTTTTCCATTTTACTTTCTCCAAGAAATTAAAATAATATATAATTATATATTTGGTAACATTTAGAGATCAAATTTATTATATAACCTTCATTTAAATATACTTTTCTGAAATAGTATAAATAATATGTGTTATGTTTACCTCAGAACAAATTAAAAGATATATATTGCAAAATTGAGAAATAAAGCTAAAAGAAAAATCTTACTCTAACAAAATTCAATTCATAAAATCTATTGAAGACGTTCATTTGAGGGAGATAATCCACCCTTATTAAAAGATACATTGATTTGAAAAAGATAAATATGATTTGTTCCATCCTGCATGCTTTGTCATATATCAACTACTATAGGAATTATATTAATAAACCATGTCTTATTTCCATAAATATTTGGGTCTTTTCATTGGGGGAGGGGGAATTTAAATACATATAACTTCTGTCTTTTCTTTACAAAAATGATATTTGTAAACATTTATTTTTAATAGAAATTTTAAAGATATTGTTTTTAAAAATTGTTACAAAAATGATTTTTTTTTAAAAAATGATTTAACTTTAATAAAAAAGCAATATATTTGTATTTTATATGACCATAATTGGTTTACAAAATCCATGATTAGCCTATATATACGATTGAGGCATTAATTATTCTATGTATGATGTTTGATTGAGGGGTAATAATTATCCTTTAATTCGTGTTTTACCTTTGATTAAACGACTTGAGTCTTGTGTGAGGAACAAAACATCATTATGGAGAAGACGTAGGATTCGATCACTAAAAGTGAATCCTCATATGTTTGAAACAATTGTTTAGAATGCTTCGTCTATATAGATCAAATCAACGTAAATAAATCGTATGCTACTGGATCCTTCTTAATTACATTCATAATGGAAATGAAA
This sequence comes from Citrullus colocynthis, assembly GCA_031780015.1. Classification (NCBI taxonomy): domain Eukaryota; kingdom Viridiplantae; phylum Streptophyta; class Magnoliopsida; order Cucurbitales; family Cucurbitaceae; genus Citrullus; species Citrullus colocynthis. The sequence goes on along the minus strand of QLSR01000005.1, from coordinate 3,068,310 downwards.
TTGATCTCATTGAAAAATGAGTATGATCAAAATCTTGTAATTGAGGCAAAGGAATGGTTCTTATTTCAATCAGATAAATCTCTGTGTTGTTTGCTGCTTGGACGTATCATTATTTTCGATCAAGTTCAACCTTTCTATAGTATGTAAAACCATTAGAATAGGGATGTCTACAAAACAACACATATAATTATACCCCGAAAAGTTTGTTAGATCTAGCAGGGGGTTACTTAAGTTCCCTATCAAGAGATATATATGATTGTTTCCGTCGGTTAAGTTTGGATAACATTAATAATTTGATCAGCATATCTGAACTTACATAAAGTTTATACTATCGATCCTACTCCACATGTCATTCAGAAATAAAAATCAATCTAAAAATAATAAAAAATTGTAGAGCAAAGACATGTTTAGGATATGTGAAGGACATGGAAAGAAGAGAGGGAAAAAAAAATCTTTGGTATCTTAGAAGGAGAAAATATGACAATTTATTGATGGACCACTTTTAAATAATAATTGAATATGCTTCATACATGTGTATGTTGTATGTAAGTAGGCTATTTATTAGAGAAACTCATTTCTTTTAAAAAGTACAAATGGACTTGTCTTTTATCCTTTACAAATTCAATGGTTAGAAACAACATTGATTTGTTTGATATAATTTTTTTTAATTTAAAATTAAGTTACTATTACTGTTTTTTTCATTTAATGGAAAACAGTTGTAAAAATAGAAGAAAAAAGAAAAACCATTTTCTTTTTTCATTTTCTTAAATCCAATTAATGTTTTTTACATTCATAAATTGGTATCTCTGTATTTTCTCATCTCTTTTCTAAATTTGACTTTTTTATTGTGTCACGAAAGACTCAATTTGTTGTACTGCTTGTGTTTATAGTGGTCCTATATATATATATGTACAATCTTAAAAATATCAATGTACATAATTTATTTATAACATTATAAACGTATGTTGTTTAGAGTTTGAGGCCTCATAATAACTTAAAATGTATGATCACATATATTATTTAAGTTCAACCACATGTAGGCCAGGAAGATTCTTGAATTTTTTTTCAAAGTTATTGCTTTTAATCAATTTAGCGATATGTGTATTTAGATTTGGAAGACCTATATCCTATCGAGTTTGTCGATACTTATAGTGGTCCTATATTGTCCCACATAATGTTACATTTTTCTGTATAATTGGACAACATGTCACAAATTTTTTTTATTTTATTTTATTTAAGAAGGTATATTTTGACTTTATTATTGTGAGTTCAAAAAATATGTTCTTATGATACAAATGCCTCCTTTGGTAAGTCCTAAAATCTATCATTTTGTTTAAAAAAAAATTGAAAAAAAAAGGCTTTAACCAACCTTTTCATTATAGATGTATTTGTAATCAATTATTATGTTTTTGGAACTTTTACAAGCGGCCTTTAAAATTAAAATGTGTGGTGGATAATTTTTAACATACCAATTCTAGAGATATAGAGATATTATTTTCTCTTCTAATTGATTGATGAAAAAAAACATGCATAAAATATGTGGTGGATCATATATTCTTAATACCAATCCGATAGTAAAATCTAAAAATTAGAAATTAATAAAATAAAGACTAGTATAAATTACACTTTTTATTTCCACCAAATTTAAATGTATTTGATCTATAAGTTTTAAAAAGTTATGATTTACTTATTTTTCAAAATAATTTTAATTTATTTTTTTTAAGTACAAAATAAGAAGGTGAAAAATTAGAATCACAAAATCTTTTAATGTTGACAGATTGATATGTTTGTTGAGTTTATGCTCACTTTGGTAATTCTATTTTAGCTTATACCATCATATTCTAACTTGTTTAAAAAGTATAAAAACTTTTATATATATAATGTTTTTTTAGAATTATCTACTACATCGACAGTTTAACGATATTTTCATCAATATTTTCATGATATCATCGACATTTTAAAACTGAGTAGAATCTATCAAGTTTTGAAAGAAAAAAAAAAAATCATTACACTTCTTTTATATATAAAACTAAAGTTATGAAGTTGTTTTTTTAAAAAAAAAAAAAAAAAATTAGTGCAATTATTCCCCCCATCGTACATCCTATTTTCCAGTTGGCTGACAAGAGATGTTTCATCTTAGTTATCTATCATATGTCCTTTGTTTTTTCCCTGAAAAAAAGTCCTTAACTTATTTTAATTTTTTTAAAAAAATTTATATTTAATCGAAAGTAACTTAAGACATTACATCATACATTTAAGAATGTTAATTAAGTTATTGGATATACCTTTCAATCCCTTTCCTCTTTGTTTTTAGGAATTTTTTTTCTATAAGCATGATGAGTTAAGGTCTCGTTTGATAATTATTATCGTTTTTTGTTTTTATTTTTAAAAATTAACCCTATAAACATTATTTATACTTCCAAATTTCTTCTTTTGTTGTCTAGTTTTTACCAATAATTTAAAAAACCAAGTCAAATTTTGAAAACTAAAACAAAGTAACTTTTAAAAACTCGTTTTTTGCTTTTAGAATTTGACTAAGAATCCAACCATATTGTATTTAAGAAATATATAAATAATTGTGAATGGGAAGGAAATAAGCTTAACTTGTTGTTTGTGAAATTTGAAAAGATCAATATCTATTGAATTTATTCACATTTATTTAAATATTATTTTATGTTTTTTCCATGATTTAAACGTACAATGGCAGAATTCAACCTCACCTTCCCTTCGCGCCTAACAAAAATACGTCATATTCGATAGTTTTACTTAAAGACAAAAAGGGAGGAAAAAAAATAAAAAAATAAGATAAATGTGCCATAAAACAAGAACAAGAAACTAAGAGAATCACAAATACATAGCAAAGTAGAGAGAAACTAACGACAACAAATGTCATCTCTATTGTGATGTATATTACAAAGACACCATATAATACTATATATATATATATATATAAAAGATGTAAAATATTGTAGGTTACGAATTGTCTTTCAGATTTTGTAACTCGGGTGATTATAGATTTGTGTTATCGATGTAAGTTGTGTGATATCTACTAATTACATATTATATTTACAGTAAAAATAACCATAATGATTAAATAAGAGTTATTTAGGGAAAAATACTAAAACTTTTGCGTCCTTAAAAGTTAGTTTTCGGTTATTGTAACTGACATGAATTTGACTAGATAATTTTTTTAATTATTATTTTCTTGACATTGTTTTTAAATTGTATGGCTACATTAGTGATTAATATTTCATTTATTCAAATATGGGGAAAAAATACTTGTTTTACTCGATCTTGAGTCCAATTTTAATTTCAAAATATTGCACTTATATTTTTGTGACTTTAGAGCTAAATTTTTATTTAATTCATAAATTTTAAAATGTTATATTTTCGTGTTTGAGTTTTGTGTTTAGTTCTATTTTAGTTTCTAAATTTCAATATTTTATACGTTTGTCCCTCCGTTTTCATTTCACTAATGGTTCACATTTGATCTTTGACATTAACTTATATTTATTTTTAATCAATTTTCATTGTAATAAAAAATTAGTGAAAATTAACTTAGTTGAATTTATTTAATAATTCTTTTAAATGAATTAATATAGACGTTCTACTGTCAAGAATCAAAAGTGAGTATTTAATAAAAAATTAAAGATAAAAGTGAAAATCTGAAAACTTAGGTAAAAAATGTACAGCATTTTGAATATAGAAACAAAATAAAAATTATACCAAAAATGATATTTTCCTTTGCCCAAAACAAACAAACAGAAACATATCTCCCCCCTTCAATATATTACCAACACGCAATAAATATTCTTCAGCTTCTTCTCCTCCCATTTCCTTCCTAAACAAACTTATAAATTCATTTCACTACAATAAAACCCCACAATATGTATACACACACTTGAAATAAGGCGTAAAGTCCATAGGCAGGTCCCAAGTCCATATAGTCCCAGAAGAAGGTATAGGAGAATGCGCCTTCTATAAGGCCGACCAGTCGAGTTGGTGAATGTATATCAATAAAAATATAACTAAGCTACACTCAATCTGGCACCCTAGAATCTCGAGTGTTAGAAACAATCCGGCATCGCCAACTTTACACACAACTAGAGGCAAACCTCAAAAGAATGGTCTATAAATAGCCTCATTTGGGCCACATCAAAAGGAAAAATAAATTAAATAATCTCCAAAAGAGAATCCTAACCTTAGTTACTTCTGGTGTGTTAAACTATACACTCTCTACACAAAGTTAACTTATAACAATTTGAGATTAGACCAAGAGAAGCAGGCCGAAGATCAAGTCTATATAATACTCGTGGCATCATCCAAACACGGATAAGTTCCGAGCACCCACAATTATATGATGAAAAGTGTGAAGGGTAGAAACGGGTCAGGGTCAGAACCCGTGTTCAATCCCACCACCATCGATCTTTTCCAACCAAACGAACCACAGAGAAAAGCTAAGCCTTGTGGGAAACGTGCCATAAAAAAAAAATAAATAAATAAAAAGAAAGATAGAGATAACTGAGTACTCTTAATTTTATAAATAACCATATCCTTTAACTTACAATAGGGCAAGAAAGAAATATCATTACACAAACACATTATATTATCATCAATGGCGATTCCAATAATGTCTTCTACCATTGTTTTACCACTTTCAATTAAGTCTCAGCTTCCTCTTAACCAAACCCTTTTCTCCAGTCATTCTTCTAATTCAGATTCTCATTGTTCACCTTGGAGATGGAGAACTCAACTTCTTCTTCTTCTTCTTCTTCTTCTTCTTCATCAACCATGTTTGGCAGTATCTAAAAGAACAACAAAAAATGTACTGTCCGCCATATCCACTGATTCGGAAGTATCAACTCAGACTCAGACTCAGACTGAGTTGGCCAACAAATGGAGAGACATCCATGGAAGCAATGACTGGGTCGACTTGCTTCAACCCATGAACCCTATTCTCCGATCTGAGCTAATTAGGTATGTACGCATGTTTAATTTTGAATGAATTTCTAAAGGTTTCATAATTATCGGTGATGATTTTGTTTTTAGTTTTCTGTTTTTGAAATTTGTACTATGATTTTTATATTCTACCTAAGTTTTTGAAATTTTTTTTTTTTATTAATTTTTAGAATTTGACTCGACTCTTGAAAGTATTGGTAGAAAATGGATTAAAAAAGCAAAGAATTGTTTATAAATGGAAGTAATGTTTTTAAGTTCAAGTTTTAAAAATTAAAAGTGTTGTTGTTGGAACTTTAACATTTGTGTTTATTTGGTTTCTAAACTTTTAAAAATATCTAATAGTTCTTTAAGATTTAAAATTTTTAAAATAGTTCTTTTCAATTTTGTGTATGGAAGATTCGTGAAATTTAAAATCTTTAAACATGAGAATTTAATTTTTACGATTGGATAAAACTTCATAAATAGCCTTTATAATTTGATAAAATGTTGTTATGTATCGGATTTTGTAGGTATGGAGAAATGGCTCAAGCATGTTATGATGCATTTGTATATGACCCATATTCCAAGTATTGTGGAACCTCAAGATACCCTTTGGAAAGCTTCTTCCAAAGCCTGGGCATGGAAAACGAAGGCTACCAAGTCACTCGCTTCCTTTACGCCACCGGCAATATCCAAATGCCTAATTTATTCATCAAGCCTCGTTGGCCCAAGCTTTGGAGCAAGCATGCCAATTGGATAGGGTATGTGTGTGTCTCAAAATAAAACTATTGGTGTTTGAAGTTTTAAGTTTTTAAGCTCCAATATTTACAACTACTCTCTTATTTCTATATTTGTTCTGTCTCTAGGTACGTGGCAGTTTCCAATGAGACGTCGAAGCGTTTGGGAAGACGTGACATTGTTATTGCGTGGAGAGGGACAGTCACAAGGTTGGAATGGATGGCAGATTTGACAAATTATTTGAATTCGATTTTGTCTAGAAAAATTTGATGTCCTGATCCGGCCGTGAAGGTGGAATCTGGGTTTCTAGATTTGTATACTGACAAGGAAGATGAGTGTAAATTTTGTAAGTACTCTGCTAGAGAACAAATATTGGCAGAGATGAAACGACTATTGGAAAAGTTTGATGGTGAGGAAGTGAGCATCACAATCATTGGTCACAGCCTTGGTAGCGTTTTGGCTATGATCAGTGCTTATGATATTGCAGAAACAGGCTTGAACAAAACAGCAGATGGTCGCGATGTACATGTTTCCGTTTTCTCCTTTGCAGGTCCTCGAGTGGAAAACAGTCGGTTTAAGGAACGATTGCATAACCTAGGCGTAAAGGTGATTAATTTTCTTTTTCTTTTAAATTATACTTGAAAGAATGAAATAACTTAAATTAGCTAATTAAATAATATGTGAAACGTCAAACAAAAATGGATCAATTGGTTAGTTGATCAACACTATACACACCCTCTCAAAATTGATTTTCTTCCATCAATGTTACAAACCCTCCAAAAACCAATTACGACTAATCGACATAAGTCGATAAATTGGTTCTTGGTATTGATTTGAGTTGATATTGACTAATGAGTGTATACCCCTAATTCGATTTGATACTGCATAGGTCATACAAATAGAAAAAGTACTAAATGGAACTAAAGTCAAATAAATAATGACGTGTATAACATATCACCCCTTCTCAAATTCAATGTAATATAGATTGAGTTGCCATACCATGTCAAGCCAAAACAACTTATGTAGTTTACGAAAAGTTAATAACAATGATTAAATATAGAATCAAAATTCAAAGCTTAAAGACAACCATAGTGTTTAGCAACTAAATTAATAATTTTTCTGAAAAAAAGTTTATTCAATCAAATAAGTCCTAAACTTGAATAAATCATAAATTCTCTTTTGTTTTGTTTTGTTTTTTTTTTTTTTTTTTTTTTTAATTTAAACAAACAGGTATTGAGAGTAGTGAATGTTCATGATATAGTACCAAAATCACCTGGACTTTTTGTTCAATGAGAACCTACCACTGTGGCTATTGAAGTTGATCGAATGGCTTCCATGGACTTACTTACACGTCGGTGTTGAGCTCAAATTGGATCACTTGGATTCACCATATCTAAGACGTTCTACTGATGCTGGCTGTTCACATAATTTGGAGGCTCATTTACATCTACTTGACGGGTANTTTTTTTTTTTTTTTTTTTTTTTTTTTTTTTTTTTTCTTTTAATTTAAACAAACAGGTATTGAGAGTAGTGAATGTTCATGATATAGTACCAAAATCACCTGGACTTTTTGTTCAATGAGAACCTACCACTGTGGCTATTGAAGTTGATCGAATGGCTTCCATGGACTTACTTACACGTCGGTGTTGAGCTCAAATTGGATCACTTGGATTCACCATATCTAAGACGTTCTACTGATGCTGGCTGTTCACATAATTTGGAGGCTCATTTACATCTACTTGACGGGTAAAAAGAAAACTTATATCCTTGAACTAGATCGTTTGTATCAATTTAAATAACTTTTTAGAAGTCGTGATTCCAAAGAAGTCTTTGGTTGTGATCTCAATTTACACACAGTTTCAATTCGATTGCAGATACCAAGGAAAGGGTATGAAGTTTGAGCTTGCAATTGGGAGAGATCCTGCCTTAGTGAACAAATCATGTGATTCCTTAGAAGACAAGTATGTGGTTCCACCAATGTGGAGACAAGACGAGAACAAGGGAATGATATATGTTGATGGTCGTTGGGTGTTTGCAGAGAGGTCAAATATTGATGGCCACCATGAAGATACACGCCATCATCTGAGAAGGATTAAAATATCGTGGTGGATGGAATAATTCAATCTCTCGATTTTATGGATACGTCGATAGTGATTAGATGTTCTTGAAAAAGGAATATGTAAATCAAGAAAGACTTACGAAACTTTAAAAACTTCCCTTTGCATTTTGCTCCGTCATATCGATGATTATTTTTGTTGGGAAAACGATGTATATGAATTAAATAACACTAACAAACTAATTATACATCAACAGGATATAGTAATTATTTACATTTTACACGCTATATACAAAAATAATGTTTAAACTCAAAAGTAAGTCAGATGGTGTAACAAGGCTTATAAGTTGAAATAATTAAAATTAAAAACCTCAACATCTTGTGGAAATTAAATGATAATGGATAGTCGAGGCAGGCTTCTAACAAGCGTCGTGTTGAAAGACTATTATTTGCTTTGCACATTCTACAAGCAAACTAAGATCGTCTCAACAGGATGCAACAACTAATATTAGTTTCGGTAGAATATCAACCTCCAACTACTCGAATTTGATAGAACTCTTTTATACTTGCTCTTAACTCAACTTAAAATCAAAAGAAAGAAATGAGAGAAAGAATTTTTCAAATTGGAATGAGATGCTCCAGATGAATAAACAATTTATTATTTATAGGCTAATAACTTAATAGCTCTCCAAAATACAAAATAAAATCATCGATGAAATAAAAATAACAATTGAAACATATGCCAAACATAACTCAATTGAGTTGTTACTTGACCAAATACAAACAAAATTACTCATCAAATGGTTAGCTGCAAAATTAACTTTTGTATGTGTTAATTTTGTAGTTCAAACATCATCAAATTTAATGATCTCAATCCAATTTGAAAGTTTTACCGATAAATTTAATTAACATAATAAATCCATCCAAGTTTAGAATACTTAAAGAAGAGGTTGTTTGGCATAAAGAGAAGGGTTGAAGGAGTTGGAACAACAAGCAAAATACGAAGAAGAAGAAGTCAGTGGAAGTAGGACACATTAGTGTCTTGACTCTACAAAAATGGAAGAAAAATTTATGTGTGTGCAACTGAGTAATTGAGTAATTGCATGCTTAATGCTTTTATTTTTCTGGCTAAAGAAGAATAATTGACTCTTGATTCAAGCTTTTAGTTCGATAGAGTGATCCAAATGTTGCTCGTTCTTAAAAACTATATAAACATGTTATGTTTTATTTTATTTTATTTTATGAAATCCATGACATGAAAACTTATAATGCACCAAGCTAGTTTATTTCACCGTTTTTCTCATGCAATTTCAAACAAATATTAAATATTATTGTTTGTTTTATAGGATTTCACTTTTTAAAACTTAGGTCGATGTTATTATTGAAGAAACTTTAAAACCCACGTAACATGGATTCATATATGTGAGAATTTTTATACCTGGGAGATGAACAGTAAAGATATAGCACGATTAATTAATAAATTAATATTAGTTAATTATTATTATTAATTTTAATTAATTATTAAATATAGTTATATTATTTAATAAATTTTCTATGTTATCTTAACTATTTAATGTAAAAAGTTATTATTAATCATTAATGTTTTAATTCATTCATATTTATTAAATTAAATTATTAAATAAATGTACGACTTATGAATCAATTTAGTCTTTAATCAGAATTTCATTCGAGAATCATTCATACATCTACTCTAATCATCTAACTTATAAAATTGACATTTTAAGAAGTTTACACGTGTTTGAAAATTATGCATATATAACTTTCAAAAGTAATCATAATGAAATGTCTAAATTAATTAGTATAGTTAGTTTTATGGTTTATAAATATAGTATCAAACACATTTTGAAAATATATTTAAATTAAAATTTAATTTATGAATATGTCATCTAATACATGTATTAAACCTGAAATACAACTACATTTTTACTAGATCACTCTTTTTTAAATTGTCGGTCAAACATATCCTAAATTGACAGGTTTAATTAATATAATCTTCAAAATTTAAGAGTATAAATTGATATTTAAGGTAAAGTAAATATTATAATTAAATTGATAACTGGCATAAAGTAAATATTATAATTGATAATGTTATTTTCATGCGTGTAAATGAAGACAAGTGGCTATAGACATGGAGTAAAAGGACGGGGAAGCATTGTCAGTTTGTAATAAGAAAAAAGTGGCACGTGCGAACTGACACGCCGTTCCTATTTTTGGCAACCAATTCCCAAAACAATCCCTCAATATTGCCGTTGAGCTGCCACATTTTTCGCTCCCATGTATTTGACTCGATTTTATTTTATTTTGTTTTATTATTTTTTATTTATTTTTGGGAAAGTCTTTGCGGAAGTTTTAAGCAAGCATGTTAGTTTGTTCCTAAATACTTCTATTTGTTATTATCGTGAGAATGAAATCAATATGAACAAATTATTGCATTTTTAAAGTGGTTTTTTCTCTCCTTAATCTTTTTAGAGTGCAAATTTAAAACTATTTAGTAACTATTTTAGAATTACTTAATTTTTTTTTAATGATTTGAGCTCAGTTTTGTTTTAATATGGATGTCAATTATTGACATGCATTTTTTCTCTTGAAGTCAAAGGTCGTTAGACTTTATAGTTTCGTTATATTAAAAATATGATAAGATTATTTTTAAAAGAATTTTAAAGCCCTTAGAGAACCATCATCATAATTAAACTAATCAAGTTAGAATAAGTGAATAAGAGTGTATTTGGAATACATTTTTAAGTGATTATTTAAAAGATAAATCATTTTGAAATAAATTTAAGGGTTTCACAACCACTTAAAATAGATTTTAGAAAAATGAGTTTATAAAATAAGTTGGTTTAAGATAAACTCTTAAAACTAACTTTTAGAAAATGATTTTTAGCATTTAATGGTTAATCTTTCCCTAAGTTGTATGAGAAACTCCGGTCACCACCTTCAAAGCTACTATCGGCAAACTTTCGACGGTCACCTCTAGTGACCCCACCTTCGACGTTGCTACCGACAAATATTTGTTCTTATTAATTTGAATTTCTTTTTAAATTAATATAGTTTCATAATTTTATTTGTTATTTTTTTCAACAAAAATAATGTATAGTAATTTAATATTTTTTATAAAATAAATATTAATATAAATTTAAATTTAAATTTAAATATCTTTCTAAAATAAATAAAAACAACCACAGTAACCAAGGAGGGTGAAATACATAATTGATAGTATTTAGCTTAATTATAAAAATGAAAATAAAGAAAAGAGATTAAATATATAAAAAAATGTTAAAAAAGTAAAAAGGGGATGCCCTCAACGGGAATCCAAAAAACTCATATTTCAAGAAGGTATACAAAACTCTTGAGATGCCCTCCGTAAGACCATCCTAGAACGCTCGAGAATCTCTATATGCTCACATCTCACACAACTGCAAAACAAACACGATAACCCAAATGCCCACTCCATGGAAATCTTGGATTTCCACAAAACAAACAACCTGACATTAACAAAAACACTTTTAGTATATAACAACACAAGACAAACTTTTATATAAAAATATTTTTGCAAAAGAGTTGCCAAACATAGATGTCTTTTTATTTTAAGGAGTTTTTTTTTTTCAAATAATAAATTTTTAAAAAATATTTTTCTTTCAAGTCGTTTCAAGCAGACTGTGACTCTTTTGTGCATTAGATTTTCATGGTTGATTATAAGCCAATATCTCGTTTAATTTCAATAATTTTCAAAGGCCGTCAAGTCTTGGTCCTTCATGGACCTTTATAGGCTTCCTAAAACTCTTTATTCTAAATCCATTCGTTATATTCTCAACTTCGTTAGAAAAATAAATAAATGAATAAATAAAAGAAAAAGAAAAAGAAAAAAAATGTTTTCAAATAAATATAAAAATTGTTGAAAATAATTATAAATATAGAAAAAATTTACTTTTTGATCTGTGATAGACTATGATAGACCCAATAGACATCTATAACTTTAACTTTAGCAATAAATATAGATAGATGTCTATCTGGATCTATCAAGGTCTATTACAGATAAAAGTAAAATTTTGTTATATTTATAAATAATTTGATATTTTTTCTATTTATAATAACTGTTTAAAAAAGAAGATCATTTTCTAAACTACTTAATTAGCTTAGTGCAAAAAAAAAAAAAAAAAATAAAAA
>QLSR01000005.1:3044649-3056094 GCA_031780015.1 Citrullus colocynthis | reverse complement strand
AAAAAAAAAAAAAAAAAAAAAAAAACTATGAATTATGAAGTTAATTTCAATTATAGCTGAGGGCTTCGAATTTTCATTTTAACTTTTGGATTTTGGATTTTTTTTTCTTTCAAAACAACCTTGTATTTTCAATGCTCCAATTTATTTCAAGAGTAAAGTTGACCTCCTAAGTTAATTCATTATCATATTATTACAAAGTCAATGGCGAGTATTGCGTGATTTCGTGGAATGAAATACCGCAAGTATACAGTGTTAAGTTTTAATATAGTGATAGAGAATGACTGGTATCATCCTCAATGGCGGTATTTTGGTTCTTTAATTACTATCACTCAATTTGATTTGTTATGTGTTAATTCTTGCTTTCAATATGATCTCTACGTTCACAAACCTTGAATCTTTTCCTTAGTTTTCAAAAGTCTCCTTAGACTCACATTTTTTCTTTTTAGAAATTGAAATATTTTTTTCTCTCCAAAAAGTGTCTCCCAAAATCAAATGAAATAAGATGTATATTATAGGTGGAATCATCGTAGTGTCAAGATGTTAAAGACAGTGTTTTGACGTTGTCCTATTTTTTCAAAATTTTCAAGGCTTGTGTTTTTAATTCACAGAAACTTAACGTTCCTAGCATCTCGACATTCTGACAACATTTCAACTCTATTGCCTCAAAATTTATGGCTTGTTTGGTGTATTTTAGGTGTTGAGACTTTGTTGGCAACATTTAAACACTATCTTTCGAGTCTATTGGCAACATCCCCTTTGATTTCTTCAAATCTTCAAATTATTTCAATTGGCTCATTATTTTATCAAATACTCTGGTTTGCTCCAATTGCTTGAAATCTATATTTCATGCAAACAATCTTATAAGATTCATAGTTTAAACCTCGAAATTAACTAACCCATTATATGTGCTATCAATGAGTTGTATCACAGAGTTTCAATATCACTTCATCTTCAATTAAATATTTTTTTTAAAAATCTTTTTCTCTTTTTAGTCTTCAAAGTCATTTTTTAATAAAAGCTATATTAGAGATGAAGGTAACTATAAATCCAACATGAGTATTTGATCCAATTTAGCTTCCTTAGGAAATAAAATAATGAGAGGTGGTCTCTATTGTTATCCCCATAAATTTTTTTATTATTTATTTATTTTTTTATAAAAAAAAAAAAAAAGAAAAAGGAAAAAAAACTCTTCAATTGACTTAAATGAGCTAAAATAATTTGCCTAATTCTTTCAACTACTCCAAGATTATGGTTTTGAACTTGTATACCAAGACTATGCCTTGCTAGCTACCTTTTTTAATGCCTCAACTACTTAATTTCTTTTTTAATTTTTTTATTATTATTTTTTTAATATCCCTATTTAATAATAGCACTCAAGAGGGTTACTGGTTTAAATACAGCTTGGCTCATTTTATTGACAGCATGTATTTGGTCTTTTGAACTTAGGATTCCACTTCAATTTCTATTACCATACACAAAGTAAAGTTAGCAAGATGGTATTCCATCTTACTTTTGACTCATATCCCTCATTTCTAAACCTTTCTAATTCACTCAACCAATCAAATTACATATAACTCAACCCATAAAATACTTCGGGTCAATTCTCTAATCAACATGTTATTAAACTTGAACAAACTACAAAAAGAATACACGAAGATAACTATAAAACTAAGTCGATAATTTTTTTAAACTTAATTACAAATGTCATACAAAAATAATAGGGTGAATCGTTTATTTTTTTCTTTTTAAAGAAAATAGACATCAAACAAATAACCAATTACATAGACGACAATGCAAAATAACCTACCTAAGCACAATGGCAAAGCCAAAGAGAGAATGCATCCCACCAACAATGAGAAGCACTCCTAATTCACAATTCAATGAACTATACCATCTACCACTAAATTTTGAGATCATCGAATGTGGCGAAACTGAATCTCCTTGTGCGTCTCCACGGACAAAATATCCTCCACCATAAACTCATTGGACTTAACACATCTTCTTCTCCTACCAGTAATCGAATAGCAGTCACACTATTTGACTTCACCACCACAACAAAATTTAGTGTTTCAAATTAATGAATATATTAAAGTTATAAATCTAAATATATGCAATGCATTGAAGTAGACATTAAACTTTAATGGCTTATTTTACATGATCCATCTATGTGCTTTTAAATATTCTATTCTAATTTATAAATTTTAGATGATAACTACTTTACCCTCTAACCTTCATTTTTTGTATAGATTATTTATTTTTTTATTTTCTTTTAAAAAATAAATCACGTATGCAGATACATATTCTGGTTTGACGGAGTTTATGTTTAAATTGGCGAGTCCTTAAAAATCACATGTCCTGAACTTGACCTCGAATTTTGAAACTTTAAAGACTTTTTCCCCTTCAAATTAACAATAAAGAACCTATTTTAGTCTTCCAATTTATTCAATTATTGTCTAATGTACATCAAAATATATATATATATATATATATATATATTTGTAAGAATACATAATAGTATTTTGATCTTACCTTTTAATTATCTTTAACCAATAAATGCTATAATTTGAAATACATACATTAATATACCAACATGAGTATGCATTAAAGTCACATAAATCACCACAAAATCTAGTATAAATTAGATACATATTAGCTACTCATACCATATTTTCTAAGTTGAAAATCTAAGGGCGTACATTTAAAAAAAAAGTCCAAATATTGAAAATAAACCAAAATCTGAAAAGAAAAGTAAAAGAAATAAAAAGAGGTAAAATTTCTTTCGATTTGAAAAAATGTCACTGAAATGTTGATATTTTGACAAAACTTATATAAAAAAAAATTGCAATAAATAAATATTATATAGTTTTTAAATGTTTATTATGTATATTTGATTGAAAATGTGTGAAAATATGGATGAAAATTTAATAGGAGGAATAAAATAAAGTAATAATAGTAACGGATAGATTTGAGGGAATAGTAAAATAATAAAAAGAAGAATCCATGTCACATGCTTTTTCTCCAAATTCCAACTCATCGAAATCAACGGAAATGGGCAATTACGTAATTTCAGTACGAAAAAAAACCAAAAACACGCTCCACCTATATATATCATTTTTCCCCGAAATCTTTCAAAATAAACGCGCGAAATCCCACCCTTTCTCCCGCGCCTTTCCTCTCTTTTATCCCTTAAATTAACCCCTCTTTTAATCTCTCATTTTCTCTCCCATCCCCCGCCGCCGCTATGGAGCGCTTCCACCACCCCCAGTCCGCCGCCGCCGCCACCTCCAACTCTGACCTCAAGCGCGGCAAGAAGCGTGGTAGCTACAACTGCGGCCGATGTGGCCTCCCCAAGAAAGGTCATGTCTGTAACCTCACTTCTTCCACCACCACCACAACCACCATCACTGCCGCTGCCACTTCCACTCCCACTACCGATTCTACCAATTCCGCTCGCGGTTCCACTATTGATCCCGCTTCTCACTCCCACCTCCGTCGCGCTCTCTCCTTTGACGAGGCTGACGATCTCCGCAGCGGCTTCCACTCTGACCTTGACGATATTGACGAGGGAGAGCCCGTCTTTGATTATCCCGATATCGATCCGGACTCGTCTGGATGTTTACCTGCGACTTGTCTTTGGGAGGTTCTGAGGAGGCTGCCGCCGACTGGGATCTTATCGGCGGCGAGGGTTTGTAAGGGCTGGAGAGAAACGACGAGGAAGATTTGGCGAGCGGCGGAGGTGTTGAGATTGAGAGTTCCGTCTAGGGCTCAGGTTGGATTTGTTGGTTCGTTGCTGCAGAAGTGTTCTGGACTTGTGACCCTCTCGCTTAGATTGGAAAGGTTAGGGTTTTTGATCGGACGGTTTAGATTTATCGGTTTAGTTGACGATCTGGTTCTGATGACTTAATGTGATAATGAGTTTAATTGAAATGTGAGAAATGAACTGGATCCGGATGTTGTTCAACTAAATGTGACAAAAATTAGGTAGATGAAATGATTTGGGCTTTGATCTGTGATGAACTAGGGAGATGAGGACCTGATCTTTTTATTCCATGGTAATAGCACTCGTAGTTGATGACTTTGTTGTTCATGTTCAACAATTTCCCCCTAAATTTAGCTTGCAACTACTGACTTGCTAGCTGGCTCGTAAGTATTTATTTTACTTGATGACTTCTGTTTACTCTCTAAAAGTAAGATTTATATGGAATTCTAGTAATCGACCTTAATGAACACTGGTAGGTAGTGAAGTTTGAAGGTCGGATTGTTTTAACATGTGAGTTTCTTGATGTAGCAGTGACTTGGATTCGATGATGTTGGCTTGCATTGCGTTTTCGTGTCCTAATCTTGAAGTTCTGGAGATCACCAAGTCTCAATCATCAATAAATCGCATCACAGGGTAATTCAATATCCATGTGTCTTACCTTATCTTTTACTGATTTATTTTATTTATTCTTTTTCTTGATCTGTGAATATAATTGACCATGTAAAAGTGGTATAATGAGAAGAATAATGATAGCTGAAGTTTATAACAGAAAATGTGTTCCAATGACTGATGTTTGGCCATTTCATTTTATTTCTAATACACAGTGGTGAACTTGGTCGATTTGTTGCCGATAAACGCTGTCTTAAGAGTCTTAAGATGGAAGGTTGTTCTAGTTTGGGGAGTTTTTCCCTCTGTTCATCAAGTCTTGGCACACTTTGGCTTTCTGATCTTTGCTCCCTCTCTAAGATGGTTATATCTCTTGTCCTTTTATCTCTTACAATGACTACCTCTGTTGGAGAAGTAAGTTTGCTCATTCATTTACTGTTTCGACAGGGTTTCAATTGCCCCAATTTAAAGGAGATTTCTTTGGAGTTTTCTCGTCAAGAAAATGATAGCACTGATCTTGTTTCAATGGTTGATGGCATGGGAAGGGGTTGCCCAAGATTACAAAACATACACATTTCATCTTTCCGTCTTTCTCATGCTGTAGTACTAGCACTCACAGCTGCACAATTGAGGTTTGTGCTACTAGTACTAATTTAGCCTTGCAATGAGCTTGTGCCAAGTAAACTTTCATCCTTTCTTGAATGTTCAGGGTAGACCCTTTGTTTTCATAAATATTTATTGTGAATTTTTCTTTTGTTTTTGCACTGCTCAGGGGATTGCGGATGCTTTCACTTGTTCTTGGAGCTGACATCACTGATGCATCAGTTGCTTCTATTGCTTCAAGCTATCCGAACTTGGAATTGCTTGATCTTAGTGGGTATGTATTTTTTTTTTCCTACTAATCTCACACGCCATTGTAATTTTGAGATTAATCTAGCAAGTGCTGAAGTGATTGATCAAGGAGTCAATGTTAAGGGTCACATGCTCGAGTGAATAATAGAACTGATCATGCAGTGAATTGCTGGAGAACTTATCATCTCTCTTTTAAATGCTTACTTAAAAGTTGAATCTCTAAAGTGAACTTATTGAGATGAAATGATTCTGATTCCATAATTGGTATAAAGAGATCATCTGAATCGACCATTGATTTGGATTTCAGGTCTAGCATCAGTGACAGTGGCATAGGAATGATCTGTAATGTTTTCCCAGATTCATTGTCTAGACTTCTCCTTGCCCTCTGTCCTAATATCACTTCAAGTAATCACTCATCTCTATATCTGACTTTTGTGTAGTTTCATCTTTGTATAAACTTTTTAGTATGCTGGCCCTCGGTTTCCAATTACTGATGAAGTCGCATCCTTCTCTTCAGGTGGCATACAATTTGCAACGGCTGAATTGCCACTTCTTGAACTCATGGATTGTGGGATGACTATTTGTGACCCTAACGCTCAGGATTCTACATCTGAAATTGGTGATCACGAGTTATCAAAACAGCCGAACTCTAAGTTTCACCTTATTTACCAAAAGCTGATCATCAAACACAACAACCTGAAAAAGCTGAGTTTATGGGGTTGTTCCGGTCTAGATGTGAGACTCCAGCCATTTACTATCAAATCTATACGTCATTATTTTCTCCATTCTTATTCTGTTCTTCACATGCAGGCACTATATCTTAACTGCCCACAACTAGATGATCTCAACCTGAACTCTTGCAAAAATTTGCATCCAGGTGATTTATTTTTTTCTTACCTCTTAACTAATGATCTCCTTGAAACTGACTACAATCCATATATCTGACAAAAAGTTCTGCACCTAATATTATTGAATATATGCCTACTCCCAGAGAGATTGTTACTTCAGTGCCCTGGTTTACAAAATGTGCACGCATCAGATTGCAAGGAGTTATTGGTTGGAGCTATTCGAAGTCAGGTATACAAATCGATTACTTGACTTTAGTCTCCTATTGAATTTGAGGATTAGTTATCTGGAAGAGTGGGAACGGTCCATGTACATGGTAGATTGCTCAAAGAAGGATTTGAATTCTGATGTTAATATGTATTTCTTGTCCATTTCAGCTTAATAAGGCTGCTGCACCCGAGGAGAACTTACTATCGTGCAAACGCTTGGCAGATGGCTCAAAACGTATTAGAGTTCCGCCTCTTGTTAATTCACTGGTATGTCGGAACTTCTCGTTATTTGTATAGTGGTCTGAACACAAAGGTGGTTCCTAAGACACGTAAAAAATCTAATACACTTTCACAATCAGCTTTAAAATTGTGTGCTTTAATGGTATTACGAGTTTAGAGTATCTTAATATGGTATATCATTATAAGAAGTCCTATATTCAAATTCATATGATATAATTTCTTTCTCAATTGATCAAAATATGTTTGGCTTGATATCCAAACCTACGCATGACATGGACATTAATATATATATGCACAAAAAATACACAAACTTCTAGTTTTTGAATTCAGTAGTAATTTAACAGTGATCCCATTTTCTTTTTCCTGTTTTTGTTGACAGTCTTCTGATAATTATACGAAACGAAGAAAGGTTGGAAGCCATGAGTGTAAGATTCTTGTGTCTTAAGCAATTCAGAAGTTGTGATTGTTTTTCTTCTGGGTGTACACTGATGATATTTGAGCATTGTGAATTAGCCAATGAAGGCAGAGTGCGCCTGCTAGCCATTTGGGGGTTAGGGGCAGAGTGCCTCGCCTGTATAAACATTTCGCTTTGTAACATTGCCACTCCTAAAAACCATATTTTTCAGTATGGAACTGAGTCCAGTACCCAGAGCCAAGCCATACTTGGAAAACTTATCAAGGTTTATTAGTTCATTTTTTTCCAATAAAGAATAATAATTATTTATATTTTGAGAGATTCTTCATGTTCTGGAAGTGAGTTTAGTGCAGGACTTTGGGATTTACAGTTTATTATACTAGGCGCCCTTCATTAGGTGATTGCTCCAAATTCTCGGATGCGTTGTCAACCTACAATGCTTTTTTTACTCAATGGTAAAAACTATCAGTCACATTTATTCAGCCTCGAGTAATTTCTTGGGGTTGAGACAGTTCTCTTGACTGATTTTTCTAAATTCTGATGATGCCTCAACTGGTGAAGCTCTTGGATTCATCATCTTCATGCTTGATTAATTGATGCATATGTCAAAGCCGTTGTGGAGACTAACCAATGCCTTAATTCAATGGAGTCCAGTGAATACATTTTATATATATCTAACTATTATGGTGAAAATTCTTAGATTAGCTATTTAGATTGATGGTTCATATTTGAAACTCAACTGTGTTCAGCTTGACCTTTGTTTAGTTTGTCATATCATAAGACAATGACTTGGTTACTCAAATGATCCATTTCTCTTCCTTTTAATGGAAAGGTGGGTTGGAAGAAGTTCTGCTTTAAACTTTGAGGCCATTTGAATATGCTACAAGTCACCCTAAATTGAGAAGGATAAGAAGTGAATTAAACACAAAATTCTGATCGGCAGCAGGTGTCAAAACCTAATGGAAAGTAAATGGTCCAGTGGATGAATGACCTAAAATGGGGAAAGGGTAAAAATGAAATATCCCCTACTTTTGAAATTGAGGATTTTTGACCTTTTGCTTGTCATATTTGCATGAAATTACATAGTAAAACAAACTTTGTGCACATAGATTGGCCTTTTGCTCTTGCTTACATTTTGTTTTGCTCTCTTTCTTGCTCCCTCACTCACTCTCTCCTAGTCTCTCCTCTCACTTGATCTCAACCCCATTGTATTTGACATTTTGAGCAACATTTTGATCTCTCCTAGTCTCTCCTCTCACTTGATCTCAACCCCATTGTATTTGACATTTTGAGCAACATTTTGATCGCTAGCAATGACATCTCTGCAACATTTAGTTGGCTGGCAACGAATGGAGTAAGGAAAAATGGAGAATGACTGGCATGAATGGAAGAAGAATTGAGAAGAAGAGGGAGAGTGAAAAAGAAAATTAAGGGTAATTTTGTAACTTTGGTTAATGAAGATGTAAGCAAGAGGGCAAAATTCTTAAATTAAAAAAAGAGTGGGGCAACTATTTTGGAGTTTGAGATTTAGTCTATTATACGATTACCTCAAAGTAAATCATGGTGAGCCTAGGAGAAAAATATAGTTAAAGAAGTTTAATTAATACTAGTGTGGTATTTGTTGGTTAACAACTTCAACCAGTAGTGTTACCAAATGGAACTTAAGTAATGAGCATTGAGTGGAGCATTTTGGTTTGTTATTAAGAAATGAAAATATAGTCGTTTGACATCACAAGATTTGTATATGTTATTCTAGCAATACCCTTACAAAATAACTAAAAACATGGATGAACCTAAAATTAGTTAGAGTAAATTCATATGTCAAAATGGTACTTTCAATCTAAAAGTTAGAGGTTCATTCTCCCCGCTCACATATTGTAAAAAAAGAAAAAAAATTAAAGTTTATGCACAACATTCTCCCAAAACAAAAGTTAATATATTAATTAGAAACATAGACATAGCACTCATCTCATGATCAATTAATTTTGAAACTAAACCACGACAACCACTTGCTTCTCCAATATGGTATCATACCCCATCAATCCAAACATGTATTGGATAAAAAAAAAAAAGAAAAAAAAAGAAAGATCTAATCCGAAATTGGTAAATCCAAAAAAGCACCATCTTGAGGATATATATGCGTTTGCATCCCTTTTCAAGTGCTTATTCATTTATTTTTTAATGTTTTTTTTATTAATTAACCACTCAAAATGACTTCTTTTTGTAAAATGAGTTTGTGAAATAGATTGATTTGTAGGAAACACTTGAGATTAGCTTTTGGAAAACGATTTCTTCTTTTTTTAATTTTAACTTTTTGTCTTTTTTTTTTTGGGTTAATAATGATAACAAAATTTTGTATATTTTTTTTTTCAGTATTAGGAATTTAATTTTAAACTCATGTATACCATTTCATAGAAATTTTATGCAGCATTTCATAGAATAAATAAAATACAAATCGTTTTATTTTTCTTTAGTCCAAATTTTATTTTCAAACTGTCAAAGAGATGGTCTCTCTTACGAGAGAGATAAAAGTTTTTTCTAGAAAAATGAAAATTAAAGGTTTTCATTTTTTTAAAGAAAATATTGGATCATGTCAAAATAGAATTTTGAGGATCCATAAACTTATTTTCATTGATAAAGAGATAATTTAAAATTTTATTTTAATTACATCACATCTACTTTAATTTTATTAATCCATATATATATTAGCCTTTTCCATCAGTCTATACTTTTAATTTCATGTCAAAATATCTAAAATGTAAACTTAATTATAAGAGAATATTTTTTCAAAAATCTTATTTTCCCATTAAAAATTATGTCTCAAAGTCTTCTACCACTTGCAACACATTTTCATTTACACGGTAAATAAACTTACACCCAGAAATGCATAGTTTTATAAATACTATGTTATTTAATTACTTAATTTTATAATAAAGATTTACTAATTAAACTCAATAAAAAATAAACCATCAACAATATATTATCGATAGATTCGTTCTTATATTTTGAAATTTATTCCAAAACTTTATAATAGAAAAAAATATTAAACTAATAGGAAAAATATCAAACTATTTATATATATAGAAAAAAAAAACCTTTTAATTTTCTCTAATAATAAAATGTATTTTCTAATAATAAATGTATTTTGATGTCAAATCATCATTTTTTTTTTTAAATGTCGCATAAGAGCTTTAACGTTTATGGTACGATAAAACTTGATTAGAAAAATTAAATATACCAAAAAATGGAAATTCAAACTTTTAAAATATTAAAAATAAAAAATAAAATCGAAAAGAATGACCCATGATTCAATTCAATCGAATTAAAACAAAATTAAAAAAATATATTACAGATGCAAAGACACTCGAAAAACGGGCACATGCGACACATAATTAATCGATCACGAACACACATAGTCACAATCCACATGTGGATGAGAAACAAAGAGGGACACACAACTGTGATTAATACACAAAGTTGTAGTTTTTAATTTTAATTTTTTGAGTACTTGAATTTTGGTGTTGTTTAACAAAATTTTAAAAGCTTAGCCGTTGCATTATCAGCATAAAAACAGAGACATCTTTCACTATATATATAACATATAAACAGCAAACTCAAAACATAAATGGGTCATCCAATTAAATGCCTTCTTCAACCATCCACATGATCTTGTTCCCTATATATACTCAACATGCCATTGCTACATCCATATGGAACATTTCCATTTAATTATTGGCCCTCTCCTCTATTTTATATCAGCCATTGAAATTACTTTATATATATAATATAATATGTAAGAAGAAATTTCAAGAATCAATCATTGAAAAATTATTATATATAAATTAATAAAACAAATAATATATATACATATATAACTACAAGCAAACATGGAGTTTATATTATTTAAACGCAAATCCAGCCATACTTAAACAAAGGTTGTTAGACAAATCAAGCCAAGTCTTGGAACTTAAGCAAATAATTAAGTATGTATATGACAAATATTAAACTACCACTTAAAAGGGTTTCACATCTTGGTATAGAATAATATTACAACTTAATGATATATATGCAACACCCAAACAAGCAACCTGCATTCTTTCCTCAAATCTTTTCTCAATCTAAACTTTTTCTAGATTATCGATAATGTCTCGATAATTAGGCTATAAGTTAAGACCCGAGATTGAGTCGAGAGAAGGCTGCAGGCCTTGAAGCTCTAGCTTTTGCTTTTTCTTGCTTAGCTTCTGTTCTTGCATTTCTCCATGGCCCTTGGTGCTGACAAATGAATGATTTATGTATCATTTAGAACATAAATACATTTTACATGAATATATATTTTTAAAATGGTTATGCTCAATAGATCGAATTTACCCTAATGATTATATTTCCATTTTAGTCCTATTTATAGCTTTTATTTTGTACCAATCTTTATCCTTTTAATTTGAAAAGTTACTATATCTATCCCAACAATTTAATTAAATAAATCTCTCTCTCAAAAAAAAAAAAAAAAAAAAAAAAAA
>QLSR01000005.1:3013544-3037064 GCA_031780015.1 Citrullus colocynthis | reverse complement strand
AAAAAAAAAAAGCATTGTTCTCTAATAATAATGATGATGCCCCCACTTCATAAAAACCATTACTTTAATTTGCTTTTCAATATATCAACCACATGGATGATGGATATATATAGGTGTTTAATTGGATGGTGAGAAACTGAAGGGAAATAATGAATAGGAGAATTTGTATGTGTGTTTTTAAGTTGGAATGATAATGATGATTTTGAAGGGGAAAGAACAAAAAAGGAATATGTCACTGTTGAATGATTTGATTAGTTAGGTTTTGATGAACTTAAAATATAAATATTTAGAAGAAAAAGGGTTTTGTCACTGTTTGTTGCCCATGCTTGGTTTTTTTTGGTTTCCATAATGCTAAACTATATCATGTTTTGCTTTTAGAGAATGAAAAAGATATGGAAGATTTGTGAAATCTCATGCAAGTGCTAAGAAAAGTTTATAAGGGTGATATATGATTATGGTATTGATTAGTTGAGGATGATGGGAATATGGTGATATATATAAGTGCTTATTGAAATTTAAGATATTATTGTGATAGGAATTTTTTTTTTTTTTTTTATCTCATAATGATTCTTTGAAGTGAGGGTATCACTTTAAAATTATAAATGACTTTTATTGAGGTTATATATATTCTTCGAGATGAATGACATATGAAAAAAAAAAAAAAAAGAAACTTGAACATTCTTTGTGATTAATGACATATAAGAAAAAACAATTTGAACGCCTTCGATACCTCTAGCTGAAAAATACATGTCTTAACAATTAGTTGAATTATACTCAAATTGCCTCTACCATATAATTGTACCTTCACAACAAAATCTTTTTTATAGAACTTACTAGTACATATATTCATTTTAAACCATTAAAATGGTGAACCTACGTGCTTCATTCTTTAGACTCTTTAGACTTGTAACTAATAGATAAAGTGTATATAAAGTTTTCAAAACTATCACTTTATATTTAATGTATAGATATTTAACAATCAAAATTCTCTAATATATATAGTTCTTTAACGTTTTTCAATTCTCCAACTAATAGATTATCACTGACTTATTAGACATAATTTTAAGATGCATAAGTTATAAACGTACAAAATTGAAAAATTAAGGTTCTATTTTAATAAAGTGATGATTTTTTAAAATGAATTAGGGACATTAAGCAATATAATATCGAAAGGTTATGAAGTTAATTATTAAATATGTATATATCAAACAGTAAATTGAAAATCTTGGGACCTATTAAATACTCTTACAACGAAAGTCACGTGTCTAGATAGGTTCCTTATTTAACTTTTTTTTAGTTCTTTTGATTGCTTTGATGAATGGAAGTTTGGCAATTAGAAACCTTCAAATTCTAGAGCCATCATGTTCTAGAAATTCATAGCACAAAATTCAATGACTACCATCAAAAGAATTATGTTGATCATAGTAAGATTGATGATCAAATAAAAGTATTTTAATTCTTGAAGGTCCATGCAGAAACAAATAAAGAATTTTATGTGTATATATATCAAGAAGATACATTCTATCATTATTGAGATGAGAGCTAAAAAGGGTATATGAAGGAAGACAGTTATATTGAAATCCTTCCAACAAGAGTATATAAGTAGGTTTTGTGCACTTAATTTTGTCAAAGAATGTTGTTCATAATGTGGGCAAAGGAGACAACCAGAACTATGCAAGTTGTGTCTAGTGAACCATAGGAATGTTAAGGGAAGAGTTTAGAAACACAAATTGTAAAAAAGAGATAGAATTTGTGGTAAATTGGAGCATGTAGTTTAGTAGATAAAATAATAAATAATCAATTGTAAAGATTGATAGTCTAATCTCACTCCTATAAATTTGAAGTGATTAAAAAAAAAAAAAAAAAACACAGAATTTATCCTATTTTCTTTGAAAATTAGGCAAAAGAGTGATATTCAAGTGTGTAATTTAGGTTTCTAAATCAAAATATTTTACGTTACTTCACATCCACATATATATATGTGTGTGGATTGTTGGTGAAGTAAAAAGGGTAAAAAGTGAAATACCTATTTTAGGACAAAAGGAAACAACAATTGAAATTGTCGGCTTGAGAAACTCGCATAGGCTTACTGCATTTCTTGGACCTTTTCCTCTAGTTTGAGAATACATCACTTGAGCTAACCTGCAAGAGTATTTGCACCGATATGATGTTGAGTCGAATGTACTTCAACTCCTAAGTCTGTACTTGAAATATTTAGCTCAGCTAAGCATAGAGAGGATATTTTAGCTTGGTTAAGCATAAACAAAATTGTTTACCTCCTGACACTATTGGTGTGAGTCTATTTTATAAGGCTCATCCTCTAAATCCTACTTGGGGATATGTGCAATATCAGGGGTATTAAAATAGGTGTAGTCCTTGAGGTTGTAGGGCATGTCAGTGGCGAGCTCAACTTGATCATTTTTCCTTTGATGAAGCTCCACCAGCTCGGTTGTTCGGTCGAAGGCTTGAAAGCATGAAAATCCCTTTTTAGACGCACAAACCCCTACGAAAGGCTTAAAACACCTTTGGGCTTAGACTCGCCCATAGGTCTTGGCCTTTGCCTTGGATAACCCCCAGCAATAATAAAATAATATGAGCCATGGTCTCAAGAAACCTATGGCCCAAAAAAGGACAAACAATCTCCATTTGGATTTTTGACATTCCGTTTAGTAATTTTTTGGTTTTTGATTTTTGATTTTCGGAAATTAAACATATTTCCTCTAAATTTCTTATAATGGTTTGCATATTTCTTAAGTAAAATAATTGATTTTTTAGCCAAATTTCAAATTCCAAAAACAATTTTTTTTATTTTTTATTATTTTTTTTAGTTTTCAAAATTTAGCTTAACTTTTTAAAGACATTAATAAAGAATAGATAACAAAGCAAGAAATATAGAGACGAAAGAAGTGGTACTTATAGGCTTTAATTTTCAATTTTTTTAAACCAAATAATTACTAACAGACGGAATGTAGATCTATGCCAATAATATCCAAGAATTCATTCTCTTGCCTCCTCACACAAATACCATATCAGATTAATGTATCTTTAAAACTAAATTCAAAGAGGGCTAGACCATCGGTTCGAGGTCGATTTAGTTATTACAGGATATACCCAACGTGTGGTAGGCATTTGGATCTTGGTGATAATAAAAAAAAAAAGTTTAATCCTTATGATTAAATCAACCATTATTTACTACCACTTTTATGACGGTTTAACGCATGCCATCACGTTAAACAAACATAACTTAATAATTAAATATATAACAACATTTTTTAAAAAATTGTAAATATAGTAAAATCTATATATGATAGATTTTGAGTCTGTCACTTAGACCTCTACTATTGATATGGTCTATCATTGATAGACTTTGAAGGCATAATCTAAATTTTGTTATATCTACAAATTCTTTTGCATTGTGTTATATTTGTAAATATTTTTGACCTAATTGCTATATTTGCAATTGTCCTTATCATTATATGTTAGTTCGAACATCACAGTACCTCCTATTAGTATATGTATAGCAATTGAAATTAGTATTTGATGGCAATTTCATTTGTTATTTTCTGCTTTTAAAAATTACGTTCTTTTCCTCTTAGTTTCTTTTCTATCTAGTTTCGACCTTCTAAAAGATACATTTGTTTGATTCTTAGTCTAATTTTCCCAAAAGAAAAAAAAAAATTCAAAATCTATTATTTTTTTGAATTTTCAAAATTTGATTTAGATTTTTATTTTGAGAAAGTAGATAACAAAACAGAACAATTATTAAAAAAAAGTAGTATTTATAAGCTTTATTATTAAAAAAAAATCAAATGAAGTCTAGTTTTAATGTTTTTCTTTTTAAAAGAATTCACATCTTATGCAAAAATAGTGACAACATATATACTACACAAAATGGAAGAAACAAAGTAGGCATAATTTTTTAAAAATAAGAAAATTAAATTTATAATAATTTTAAAACTTTTTTTGAAAATGACTTTTGAAATTTATTAATCCAAGTTCTTTTAAACAAAAAAGGGTTTTATTTATTGATTTTTTCCCCTTATAAAACACTCTTGAGCGTTACAATCATTCATAAATTACATTAAACTCACTTTATATCGTTACTTTTTTCAAGGTGCTTATAGGAAAATAGATATTATTTAAACAAAACAATTTCTTTTTTAAAAAATTATTCTAAACACACTAACCATGCGATTGCTTTAGAGGTCAATCCAACAACCTAGCTTCGACAAAACTCCATATATTGTTAGAAAGTTAGAGTTGACCAATCAACAGCTACATTAGAAAAAATAATCTCATATATAATTAAGAAAAAAGTATCATTTTTTAAGAAAAGCATTTGTTACCACATGTCAATTTATGATTAAGGATTTGTGTAAGCTATACAAAGACATGTGCATTCTAGGATCCATCCAACTATTTTTCTTTTATATATATATATATCTATATGAGCTCTATATTACATAAATCTTTGAACAAATAGCAAAGATCATGCTTAAAGCATGATGATAGTTACAATGATACCCTTAAACGAATATTAAAACTAGGTCAAATTGGACCTTCAAACTTATAAGATTGTATAAATTGTAATATTTGTATAAGTTTGATGGTTTAATTTTTATCATTTGTGGGTCTAATTGTAGTTGTTGTAAGCTTTAGGGTCCAATTTTAACACTTGTAGAAGTTTAAGGGCTCGATTTTTACAATTGAAAGTTTGGGAGTGTAATTGTAGTTACCACTATACTTCAGAGACGACTTTTATAATTTGTCTTAAATCTTTCATGAGACTTACAAAATATATTTTTTTTAATTTTTTATGGAGAAACTTTTTTTTTTCGAGATCTCCACAAAACATTTTTTTGGTATAGAAATATTCGAGAACTTACCTATATAAGTTTTAATTGAAACTCCTACCATTTATATCAATATAGATGAAATGTTAATATGCACCAATGCAATTAAATATTTACACTTGTGATGGAGGGTGTTCTGACAAAAGAAGTTAGACCGTTTAAAAGATTTGAATGTATTACCTGTCAACCAACTCAACTAGTACATGTTTGTGAGTAATTTTAAAGTTGTTAAAATCACTTTTGATATGTTCAAAATCAATTTGAAACACGTCTTTCATCCAAATTGGTTTTAATCATTAAAACATATTTCATAATGATTTTAAAAATGACAAGAGTGATTTTAACCCTTTTAATATCACTCCCAAACATATCTTGATCCAAATTTTAACTTGTTTCTACATTGACTACTTATATAGTTGCTAATCTCAAATCTAATTCTATATTCTTGGAATTATTGACTTTTTAAGTGCTTGCAAAATTTTACAAAATCATTTTCAAACATGCTTAAAACTATTAATAGATTATGTGTTATTGAAATCTTATTAGAGAATAAAGATTATAATCAAATTCTTACAAAATTTATCTAATTCAAACTTGATGAACTAAAATAGATGCTATGCTAAAATATATAATATATAGAAACCAAATTTAACCGTTTAACTTAAAATTATTAATTCTAAATTTAGCGTTTTAAGAAAAAGGAAATTAAATTAAAATTTTTCTTCTTATATTTTGGACATAATTTTAATTTGAGTACATTTTAATTTTAATTATTCATATCATTTGGATTGTTTCAATAATATATAAATTGTCCAATTTAGTATTTATGATTTAGTTAAGAGTAATTGTGTTGGATAACACTTCTAAGATTGTAATTAAGTGTATAACAACATTTTTTAAAAAAATTGCAAATATAATACTGATATACTCCTACCAACGATATAGTCTATCACTGATAAACTCCTGATATTGATATGATCGATCAATGATAGATCCCTACTATTGATATGATATATCACGGATAGACTTCAAAAACATAATCTAGATTTGCAAATAATCTAAATCTGATAGCTATATTTGCAATTGATTTGTTAGTTAAACCTCACAAATATCTCTATATTTATCGTATATTGGCACACATTATGTTATATAACAATGAATTAAATATTTTCCATTTAGCTAACCATACTATTGGGGTCGATCATATAAGAGTTAGTTTAAAAGAGTAAATTAAGTAAATTTTTTGAGATGGTAATAAAAAGATACAAATTGAGGAATGATTTATGTAATTTAACCAATTACAAATTGAATAAAATGGAAAAGACATTCAAACCCAAAGTTAAGAAAAAAACTAAATTGAAACATTTAGAAAACCCTAAAAAACCCTAATTAAAGTGGAGTGGGTTGTTAAATAGGGCCTATAATTTAGAAAATAGAATTGCAAAGAATTCTGTAGTTGGTGGGGGAATAGGGGCCCCACATGGAAGAGAAGGAAGGGCATATCATGTGCATAGATTCATTGGGTTTGAAAGGAAAAATAAAGTGGGACCCACCTCAATGGGCATGTGAAATTGTAGGGTTTGTGTCACCTAAGTCTCAAACCCAATCCCATGTGCAATGGTGCAGGGCCCCCCTTCTTCTTCTTCTATCAAGTGAAATTTTTAATAGAACTATTTTATTTTTTTAAAAAAAAATTCAGATCAACAAGAAATTACAAAAAGAAAAAAAAAAAGTGATATAACTCATTACCTTCCCTTTTATTAATTGTCTCTCCTTTCCCGTTATGCAATCCATTTTTGTCTTGCTTTTATATTTTTAAATTGTTTTTAAATTGTTTTAATCTTTTATATCGAGTTTTATATTGTGTAATTTTGAAGGATATTAGAAGTAAGAATTTCTAAATTTGAAAACTTGTTTATTTATGTAATTGTTTGAAGGATATTAGAAGTAAGAAATTCTAAATTTGAAAACTTTTTTAAAACTTTTTTATTTATGTAATTGTTGATGTTTTGAATCTTGTGTTAATATTTGAATATATCATGCGTGAGGTCAAACTTGTTACTTTTGAGTATTTAAGGTAGTAATTTAATGTATTGAATTTATATTTGTTTAAAAATGTTATGTGTTTTCTCCATCCATTTTATATTAATAGCCATGTTAGCTAGACCGACCTTGAATATGCTAATAACTTGAGCTACCTTGAATATGCTAATAACTTGAGCCAACAAATGAAGGGAATATGTAGGCTTTGAATCTAATTTTGATTTAACATATTTGGTAAGATTGATAGTCAAAATGACCTCCACAATTAAAGTATAAAGTTGAGAAAAAAAAATTAGCAAATCTTACTATTTTTTTTAATTATTTTTAAAAAGAATAATGTTGAATTGAAATATGATTGACATTCACTAGATAAAATCAAGTGATTCACATCAAATATACTAGTCGAATAGTGATTTAAATGTAGTTAATTAATCTATTTGATTTGTCAATATACCAACTAAACCGACACCACATAATTTTAAAATACCATAAAAAATGTAATATTTTTTGTAAATATATAAATATTGTAATGTAAATACATAGTAGCCAAATTGTCTTGCCCTCTTCCTAGGATAGCATATATATTAATCACATAAATTTTTTGAGGACTTTGTTCATATTGCCGAAAGATTAAGTTAAGAACATTATGAACCTTGTTTGGCAGACAAAGGAGTTGGTCGGTTCTCAGAAGAGATACCAATTCAAAAATAATAATAATAATTTATTACTATTATTAATATGATATGAAACCTCAGCTAAGTCTTATAATAATGCATATTTAATGGTCAATTTTCTTTTATGGTCACAATCATAATATAAGTGTGTGTATATATCTTTATGGGCCAATGATCGTGTTCCCTTTTAATTGATTCCTCTCTTCTTTTAAGAGTAATATTTTTAATAATTATAGCCTTATTACAAATATGCATGCATTTGTATTATTTTCTAATTATTATTTCATATATTTCACGCTTTTTTTGTTTTGATTTAGGGACATTTCTCAATAATATTCATTCATAATAATAATAATAATAATAATAATAATAATAATAATAATAATAATAATAATTACCCACAAAAATATTAAGTGTTTATTATTGAGGAGTTCTATCAAATGGATAGAGCACCTATATGATTAGGTTAAATGATGATTTATATGATTAAAAAATAATAATGTTCTAGTAAACAAATAAACAAATATATAACATTTTTATAAGTTGGTAAAATCATTGAATATACTATAAAAAACTGTTTTCCTTATTTGTTCATTTTTATAAGTTTAATATGATAGGTACAAAATAGGGGTTTTTTTTTCCAAATATAATAAAAGGAACCAAAATATTTACAAATACAGTAAAATTTCACTATCTATTTGCAATAGACCACGATAGACTACTATCTGTGTTGCAATCGACTGTGTATTTTGCTATTAGTTGTAAATATTTTCAACAATTTTGTCCTTTAAGATAATTTTTCTATAAAATAACTTAATTAGTCAATTGTGCAGTTTTAACTAATTAATTTGATTGATTATTATTATTATTATTATTATTATTATTATTATTATTATTTCAAGTTCATCCATATCTAAGGTGTAAATTCTAACAATAACCATACAATTTTTTAACTAGCTAAAATTTGTTCTAACTTGGTAATCTAGTGAAAAGTTAATATGTTATTAATTAAATACATTATCCATATATGATACGTTCAACAAGTATTTGGGTAGACATTCATGTATTTAGTTTTTCAAGGTAGGGGTAAAATAATGTTAGTTCGTGCATGTATGAAGTTCATGGTTAGTTATAATTACAAGTACTTTTAGGGTACATGGATCTTTTTAAACATATATGATATATTTTAAGTTAAATTGTAAAATTTGGTCCCTATAATTAGAAAAGTTAAAATTTAGTCCCTATAATTTGATATAACCTCATAAATAGTCTCAATGGTTTATAAAATTCTCGTAAATAATCCATACCAAAGGAACTATTTCTAACTTCATTTAAGAGATTAGGTTTACACCATCTTTTATTGGACACATTGTGCATGGAAAATTAAAATAATGAAGTTTTGAAAGAAAAGTGATGGACCAAGTTTGTGTTTCAATACTCATTCATCATCGTATTTAGATTTTGTGAAATTAAATTGTATGTTAGGTAAGAAAACTAATTAAACGTAAAAATTGTAGATGTTCATTTATTTTACTACAATTTGTAAGATTTAAGTAGGTTTTAATGGTTGTTTAAAAAAATTATCATGTATGATTTTCAATAAATTAGAAATATTTTATATATAAAAAAAAAGTTCATTCCCGATGCCAAATTTTAAAATGTCGGGAAAAAAACAAAAGGTGTAGACAATTTTGAAACATTTCTTGAGGCCAAACCAGATTAGTGTCGAGAAAGGTGACCTCTCTCGACGCTAATTTTTCGAATTTGGCATCGGAAAAGACTTTCCCCCCACATATCCAACCTTTTGCTGATGCCAAAGAAGTGGCGTTGGCACAGGGTAGTTCTCCTTACGCCAATGATAACCAATTTTTGGTGTTGGGGAAGGTGACTTCTGCATCTTGGCATTGGTATATATCCTATCAATTCCAGTCGTCGCGAGATCAATTTTTCTGACATATAAACTTTTTTGCGTCAAGATAGAATTTTGCTGACGTGGCTTTTCTGACGGCCTTGCCAACGGTCAAAACAAAGCATAAGAAAAACCTTTCTTGATGCTATTTTGACTTCTTCCAACAATTTTTTATGTGGAGAAAAATATAATTTCTCAGTAGTGTTAAATTTGATACCTTTTTCACTTTTTTCCTGTGAATATATACTGTACTCTTCCACATTTAGGCTATATTATATATGTAGGGTTTGAATTTCATCACCCCATTTGTAACTTTGCTATAAAAAGTAAATAAAATATTATTTTTTTAAAGAAAAACTAAAGAGTTGAGATTAGAGGTTGGGATGGCCTCCATCTTTGTACAATTTCAAGATCTTCTGGCCTACATAAATGGCACTTTGATGAAATGACTGATAGGCCCACTTTGTGTGGTGCCTTAAAAGAACATAATATTTCAAAGAACTCAAAGCAAATGCCTATAAATTTTATTTTGTTGATTATGCAATACTTTTAGACTCATGTGCAGCTACATTCATCAAAAGAATATTCCTTAAAAGTAGAGTTCTCAAGATATATATTGATAATAATATTATGGCATCTGTTCTTGGATGATAGGGAAGTTGAATGGAGTGTTCAATAGCCTATAAGTTTGTATAATTTTATGTAGGATGTGTATTTCTAGGTTAAATTATCTAATATATATCCTGAAAGTTTTTCTCTAGCTACCATATATGCATATAAAATTACTGTAATCCTAATAAATTTTATTGATGAATCAATTGTAATTATTTTGAATTACAAATGTGATTGGATTGCTTTTCATCACGTCTATTTAGAATTATGAATTTTGTCACATTTGCTCTTACCGTTGCCGTTAATTTTACTTCTAATTGTCAAACAGTAATAATAACAATAACAATAAATGTGTTAAAAATTTATAATTTTTCTTTTGGAACAATAACGATAACAATAAACATAACCATAACGGTAATAATACGACGTAATTTTCAAACACACTTGGATTGAGCATTCTTTGCTCATCAATCATTTGCATTTATTTTACTACAGATTTGGAAGTGGGCCTATGTGTTAGTATGGGTAAAGACTACAAGTAAACAACACTAAAAGTGATCAAATAGGGCCCCCTTTTTACATTACCATTAGTTTATTACATTTTCACCGGAGTAAACGTGGCTTTAATGCAATAACGATAATATTTTAACAATAATATCATTGAAAGTTGATTCTAGGTCACGTCAACCATAGTGTTGTGTCAATAAAGATATAATCTTCGGATTGGTCGGTTTGATTATATTAGTTTAAATTGGGAGCTAGAGGCATGTTACATTCTGCCGAGAAAAAAAACTTTAAGCTAACTAGATATATGTATGAGAACAATAGTATGTTTTACCTTAGACTAAGCTAAATCGTGGCTCATTAAGCAAAATCTTAAAAACTTTCTTTCAAGAAATTCCAAATCAAGACTTAAATTATGTTAATTAAAATTTAAAACAAAAGAATAATAATAAACATTCAAGCGACCTTTTTTTTATTTTTTTTTAATTTTATTTTCACCTTAATATTTGTACCCTGAGGTTGAAATAAAATATTGAAAAAAAATATGTAAATCAATTACTACCATTAATAAATACGTTACCAAAAATTTTGATCTATCCTTAATTTATATTTATCAGTGTTATCACATAAAATAAAAATATATACTAATCATCAATAAAAGAAACTAAATATACAAATGCTCAACAAAATGCCCAAAGCCAACGAGAATTCTAATGGCAAACGTGAGAATTAAATGGTCCAACTTGAGTGATAACTACAAATAGATTGAATCTTTAGTGGAAGCGAGTGATTGCCTTGTGCTAATAATTTTTCTTTTGAAAAATACTAAAAAACATAGAAAAAAAAATAATAAACAAGATAAACTTCTACAAAATTTTACAACATGCTTTGATAGAGAGGAAGAGAGAAGAAATTCAACCATTGAAGACTTTCTTCCTCTTGAACAAAAAAAAAATCTGACTTGTCGAAACTCAAGAATACTCAATACTTTCTTCAAACTTAGTGTACGGAGAATGCTCTTGGAACACCACTAAGACGATCTTCCTTACTATTCTCTAGGAAAGAAGAATCAAGGATTGATAGGCTCTTCTAAATTTTTGGTAAGGGAATTAGATTGAGAGAGTTTCCCCCAATAAACTTCTGTGTATCTATTTTATAACTCAGTAAAAACTTCTAGTATATCCTTCACTGAGAGAGAGGTGGAGTAGGGGTTTATTTCTAACTCCCCACCAACAGATATGTTATTCTTTTAATTTAACTTAATTAAATTAAATTAAAATATATATTAAATCGTATTTAATATATAATTAAATAAAGAAATTAAATATCATATATGTAATTTGATTTTTTTTAGCAAAATATATTTAATTTGATTTGAATCATATTCAAATAATATTTTATCACATAATCTATAGTTTTAATCTGAATCATATTCATATTAAATTTAATCCATAGTTTTTATATGAATCTCATTCATATAATTAATATTTAAATCTCATTTAAATATTTATCTCTCTCATAACATAAAGTATAAATTGTGAATTTTATTAAAAAATAATTTTATATTATAATGTATCTATATACATTGTATCATATACAATTAATTCATTTATTAATTTGAACACTTCAAATTAATCCAAAAATAATTGATTCTTATTAAACCCTTCATGAGCTAGCAAGTGGACTTTTTGGACCTATAGATGAGAAGTTCCAAGGATATGAGATTAAGTAATTAAACTCTTTAATTAAATATTCATTAACTATAAGTCACTCTACTAAAGTCCTCTAGCTGCATTCTTCGCACTATAGATATAATTATGTGTCCTTGGATATAATCAATCTACTGTAAGTCGAGCCTTCACAAATGCCTGTAA
Organism: Citrullus colocynthis; assembly: GCA_031780015.1. Lineage (NCBI taxonomy): Eukaryota > Viridiplantae > Streptophyta > Magnoliopsida > Cucurbitales > Cucurbitaceae > Citrullus > Citrullus colocynthis. The sequence goes on along the minus strand of QLSR01000005.1, from coordinate 3,024,595 downwards.
CTACAACTGAGTCAAATTACCAATTTACCAATGTAGTTACATCTAACTCCTTGATAGCACCATAAATGTGTTATCCTTCTCTACTTAATTTGAGATTGCTCCTTGATTTTATTTGTGTATTTAGCTGTTTTACAGATATTGAGCACTTCCGAGGTAGAATTGGACATTAGAGTCGAAATGGAGCCTAATCGGACCATACGAAGCTAAATTGCATCAACTGGGAGAGAAAGAGGTAAAATGACAGTTTTGCCCCTGAAGCTACAGCACATCGGTGTTGCCAAGTTGCCGCTACTGCGCTTTTTTCCCTATAAGGCGAAGATTTGCGCAAAACACGGCAGCGTCGCGATGCTCCGAAGACGGGAGGCAGAAGAATTTGCGACAGCACCGTGACATTGTCCTAAGCCCTCGGCGCTCTGACTATTTTATAAAAGCCAAGTTTCGAAACCGATTTCTTTTGGTTTTTCTCTCACTTTTCCTCTGTTCTTGAGTTTCTTTTGGATGAAAGACAACCTTTTGATATCAATAATGTCACTTATGGGCTAAGGTAGCGTGTTCTAGCTTAGGTTTCTAGGATTTTCCCTACTTCTTGTAATTGTAAGCTTCCGAATCGAGGTTCGATGTATTTGATGATTCAATTGAGAGCTTTATTGTTTTAAGGTCATTGTGCTGGATGCTTGAAAATATAATGATCATTGCTTTATGATTAATATTCAATTCCCTATATTTAATTGCATGTTGATTGTAGAAAGCAATAGGTTAGGTTAGCTCGTGATTCAAATTAGATGAGTATTGATCTAACCAATCTATAATTGAACCAAATGGATATTTAATTAGGTGCTTGAAAATTAAACATTCACCCTAACGTTCCCTAGATCTTAATGCAATTAGGTCAATTTGAACACGCATGCTTCCATCTTTTCAAATGGGACTAGTTAGCTACTTAGGACAAATCAATTAGCTTTTCTAATTAATTTGGTTAGGTGTAGGCAATCATTAAATTTCGGTAATGGAGAATCGATGACCAATTACATTGAATAGGAAAATCCGTTATAACCCAAGCTAGATTCTTCTCATACAAATTCTAAATTTTCTGTGCTTATCGTGTTCTTTTCATTTTTTATATTTAATTTTTTGTTACAATAAAACCCAAAACCTCACTTGGTTACTCCCGAACTGTTAACTGTTTTATTGAGAAATTATAAGTGCTCCTTGTGTTCGATCCGAGCTTGCCACTACTACTGTAGTTTTGGTAGGCACGGTAAAATTATTTGGAGCGGAATTGGGCGATGAATCTGCAATTTCCACTCCTTAAGTACCACTGAGGATCCCTCTAATGAACAAATTAAACAGTTTATAGTCCAACTATAAACTAACCCCTTCTGGGCTAGTGAGAGGGTGAGACCTTATTGTTCAAGACCCGAAATCAACCCTTAAGAGAGCAATTTATCTACTTACTCTAAAGATGGGAAAGAGTGAATTTCATCTTGTGAAGATATGCTCCTAGCTCTCCACTCAGACAAGTCTCCAAAATGGTAGGCCTATTAATTCGGCAATCTGGCCACTCTCACCCATACAAATCAAAGAATTGTCCTTATAGACAGGAGTTCATAACCCACACAAGATTAAAGTCGAGTCACCTATGGTCGTCCTATGAAATGTTAATTTCTTTAATTAACGGTGTTAAAAAGACAAATTAAACATTTTGTGTTCCGGTCTTATACAAACTCTTTGCATAGGATACCTTCACTTGCATGCCTCTACATGAACAATAGGATTAAATCGTTTGTAACACTTTAAAACTCTTGTAACAATTACAAGGTGGGCCTCAAACGTAGTGTCACTAGGATAAGACACCCAACCTTATCCCTATACTATAAATATTTTTTGGTATTACTTAAACATGATTCAACCTTGTATGTCAACCACATACATGTTTAAGTTTACATAAAATAACCTTGGAACTTAGTTTATTCGATTTGAGTTAATGCAAGCAAAATTGAATAAAATAACTCTTTATTTTATTGAATAAATAATTTGTATTTACAAATATTACAAACTACAAAAATCCTGAAATTTCGGACACCAATCCCAACAATCTCCCACTTATCCTAAAGCTAATGTGGTGTACAATACAAGTACACAAATACATAGGGCATAACTCATATACTCAGTAACAAATTAGTATCTTTAGTTACTAAACTATATGTTGGAATTGACACATAAATTCTAATCAAACTTGCGAAGTTGCATAGAATTCATGTTTTCAACTAATCCAATATCTTATGGCATGTTTAGAAGTAATTCTGAAATGATTAAAATCACTTTTGTCATTTATAAAATCACTCGAATAATGCTTTTAATTATTGAAAATCAATTTTCATAGTATGAAAAATGCGTTTAAGAGTGTAAAATTAAATATTAAATTGTTTTTGCACTAAATGCATGTTTGAGATTGATTTTGAATTGTTAAAATCATTTTTATCATGTTTCAAAATTTTGAAACAAGCCTTTAATCACTGAAAATTAATTTAATATTTTATTTTATATATTTCTAAATGTAATTTTCATATCATCAAAATTGATTTTGAATGATTAAAAATATATTTCATAATGATTTTGAAAGTGACAAAAGTGATTTTAATAATTTCAGAATCATTCTTAAACATGTTTTAAAGATATTTTTCGAAGTGATTTGAAACATTAACAAAGTGATTTTTCCATTTTTAAAATTATTCTTCAATATATATGAAGTCAATTTGAAAAATTAGAAAAGTAAACTGTAGATCAATTGGGAGAAATTGAAAACCAAAACTATAATGATAAAAAATTGAATATGAAATTACACCTAGAGGATTTTTTTTCTCTTTTTTCTAGGGCAATATAAGTGGGCCTTGATAGAGAAAAGATTAGTGACACCGACAATGAAGATATTAAATTTTGGAGAATTTGAAAGGGAGTTTTTTTTTTTTTTAGGGAAGTTGAAATTTATCGAAGTTGTAAGATGTTTGATAACGATTTTGTTATTAGTTTTAAATGTTGTTTGTTTTCTTGTAGTGTCTTACTGTAATTCTCATCTCAAAATATTTGAATTTTTAGCAAAATTTCAAAATAAAAACAATTTTTCTTTTATAGTTTTCAAATATTACTTAGATTTTAAAAACACTCTTAGAAAGTATATAAAATAGTAAATAAACTCATAGGAGAATAATATTAATAAGTTTAATTTCTAAAACCAAATAGTTATCAAATGGGATCATAAATTCTCCCTTTATGGATAGAATTTTAGACTTTTTAATATAGCTCAAATGAGATCATCAATATTGATAGATTTTTAGATTTTTGGTTCATATCTAATACCAATACAAGGTTAATAATAACTATATATTTGTTAATCTTAGTATAATTCAACTCATCACGACATATTCTTAGCTAAAAGATTAGATATTTGAATTTCCTCGCATGTTGTTGAGTTTGAACAAAAATATATATGAGATTATCTTTGTAATTTTTTTTTTAAAAAAATTATAAAACAATTTTGTATGTTGTCATAAAAAGAGGATTAAAGTACAAAGTATATATGCTATTTTAAAAGTTTCAATTCAATCTTTATGTATTGGTTGAATTTCAGTACCATCTTTCAAATCATCTTTTATCTACCGACTATCGACTATTAGTTTATTTAAGACAAGTTAAAGAAATCAACTCGTTACTAAAAGAAAAAGTATCAATCTAACATAAATAGAAATAATTCGTGAAGTTCATCATTTTACCTTTTTTTTAAACTACGAGAATTAAACTAATAACAAACTCAAAGTATAAAGACTAAATTAACTGTTTCTAAAATTGTAGGGTATGAAATGAAAATTAAGTGAAAATTAAAAATAAAACGATGTAGATATATCCAAATAAAAGATGAAAGAGATGGATCAAAGAAAGGTGGGGGAGGAGCTATTGAGTTAATTGGTCAATGTCTACAAGTCCAAACAATGATACACACACGTGTGGGAGGAGGGCCCACAGGTCAAAGCCCATCATGTTTCTTGTCACACGTGTGTCCTCAAGAATTGATGGATTCCTTCAATTTCTTGCATTAATTACCCTTTTAAATAATTAAATATTCTTGCTTTTTAAAAATTGAATTTTTGTGGAGCCCACCAAAGAGGTGAAACTGCCCCACAACACTTAAGAAAATCTAGAAATTTTTTTGTTCCTATCAGAATATTTATCATCTTTATTTATAATTTAACACACCACTAAATATATATTATTCTTAAATATTACTATCACGATAAGCAATATATAAATAGTATGTACAATTTTATATACTATGGTAGGAAAATTTTAGCACTACGGGAGTATGGAAATTTTTCCCAAAAGATTTGCTGACCGTCAATTGCTTTGGAACCATTTTTCATAACAATAGTCACTTTCAAACTTTTTCTAATAAATTTCAAATTTGAACTTAACATCCTATTTAGTTTCTATAGTTTTAAAACAAAACATTTTAGTCTACAAAATCTAAAGGCTAGTTTCAAATCATCTTAGTTAATCTGTAAGAGAATGTTAGACCATGTAACTCATTACAAGGGATATGGTGTATCTGAACTTCTTCGCACAAGTTCTTCTTGTGATTGGGATCTTTTTGTTAGGACAGTGAACATCCACCTATCTTCACAATGATAGTTTAGTTTGAATATAAATTCTCATGGTTTTACTTTTGGTTTTACCTAAAAGGTTTCATCTCAATAGAAACAATTGTTTGCACTTATATATGCTATAGACCGCTTCCTTATCTAATTAATGTCGACTTTGTTTGCACTCTTAACAGATCTCACATCAAGAAATTTATTACCGTCTTCCTTCTAAAACATTACTAACATCTAAATTTTCGATTTTCTTTTTAATAATTGAAGCTTTCAAGAGCTTAAAAATGGATCTAAGGGCCTATTTGGATTGATTAGAGACAAAAATGTTTTTTTTAAAAAAAGTCATTATTATTTGAACTTTTTTGATAAGAATTGTTTAAAATACACTTTGAAAATATTTAAAAATCTATTTTGAATGGTTATCAAAGACTTCAATTGTGTCTAAAATAATTTATTTTTAAAATTAAATACTTGAATAGTTAAACCAAACTCACCTTAAATGATTTTGAACGATCTATTTGTTTAACATAAAGTATAATATAAATGTATTGGCACATAATTTTCTACTGTTTTCATTAGATTATCAGATTAATAATATATGTTTTGATATGGAATTAAAATTTAATATTAATGCATGAACCAAGACTTGCTTATCATGGTGAAATAAACTCTTTAGACAACGCTATAAATGAAAGACTTGTCTATCTAATTCGAAGATTCCCCGACGACTAGAAACAAGGGCACACAACCCAACTTCTCAACTGCGATTACAATATTTTATTATCATCAGTATATTTATCGATATGTCTATAAATTGAAAAAATTTGACATTGACATTGAGGATTAATTGGTATCTTTTAATGTTTATTATTAATATTCAATAATATACATGCACGCCAGTTATTAGATTATAACATTTTTTAGTACAATAAGAATAGGAGATTTGAACTACGAATTTTTTGGTCGCTAACACTTACTATATGTAAATAAAGCTATGTTCATTTTAGCACAAGATCTATAACTTGTTTGGAAAAGATATCAATATCAAAGCCAACGGGTAGTCTCAAGCCCAAAGAGAACTGAGAGACGGTACAGAGGAACGCACTTCCCAAGAGAGAAAAGTTAGAGCCTCGGTTTTTGAGCCGATCACTAGTCAAACCGGTGAATATATACCAATAAAAAAAATAATTGATTTGTACTCGTTTAGGTACTTTGCAACATTGAGCATCATAAACCACTTGACATCATAAGAGTTATGTTACATATTATCGCATGCAACTATTAGAGGAAGGGCATTATAAATACCTTCATTTGACTACCCCAAAGGGAAAGAGTAACTAATCTCTAAACGAGAGTTTTAACCTTACTTCTTGTGTGCTTAGCTTTTTGATCACTATACACTCTCCTTACTAACTTAGGCGTCAGAGTGTGATTGGCTCGACACCATACTGGTGTGAGAATCTCTTAAACATATTAGCTTGAAAAGTGCGAGATTGGACTAAAAAAAGTGGAATGGAGGTCAAATCTACAAAAAATTTGCTACACAACAACAAATACGTGCGAAATTCAACCGCAAAAGATGAGAGAATTAAATATATCACATCTTCATTAACTTTATCCAACACGTCGTTCATTCATATATGGGAAAGAAATTTGAATATCGAAATGTCACTTTGTTGGTTGAAATATGTGAGCTTTTCTTTCCAACTAAACAAATAATTAGCCCAAGATTCAATGCATGCAACAGATTAAATAAAGCAGTTTTCTTAAGAATTATTGACCATTTGATTCTTCATTCTACCAAACTCCAATTAATCCTTTTTAGTTATTTAAACTTCTAGGTATTATTAAACAAGGAAAATTTTTATAAATAAAAAATATCAAACTATTTACGAATATAATAAATTTTCATTTTCTATCTGTGATAGACCGCAATATAGACTCAGTATCTATCTGGTAAAGTGATAGATGTCTATTTGGGTCTATCGTAGTCTATCACAAATAGAAAATTTTTTTTCGCTATATTTGTAATTATTTTATATTTTTCAAAACATTCCTTTGAATGATGATATATATATATATTGAAATAGCTTTAATCTATTATTTAATATTTCAAATGGCAAAATATGCAATCTTGCTATTTAATTTTTTTTTTTTTTCTTTTTTTTTAGAGGGGGAAGATTTGATCTAATCTCGAAAATGGTTGCACTAGGAAAAGAAATAAAATAAGAATTTTAGATTCCACATTAAAGCTTTATGTAGGGAGAATTGGAAAAGACAGAGCGAAGAAGAGGGATTTTAAAGCGAGTGGACCAAACATTGTGTTTGGATGAGTTGGGATTTGGAAGAGGAGAGCAATAATGGATTTGTTGAGCAATTATGAAGGAGAGAAGAAGCTTTTCTGGAGTGTGACATTTCTTGAATATCTCCATTCTCTCTTAATTCTTATCCTCTCTTCAACACCTGTCTTTGTTTGGTGCATATCCTTTGCTCGTGGACTTGTTTCCCTTTCACATCAGAAAAATCACTAACCTAATCTCTTTAGCCTTTGTCCCGCATCCTTTGTCTATATGATGTGCCATATGTTTTCAAAAGTGCTTTTGATTTAACGGCAAAGTACTTATGAAATGATTAATGTTTACTCCATGCATAGTTCAACATGGTTGAGAGAATTGGGAATAAGAATTATGATTAAGTGAACAAGTATCGAAATTGTAAAAAATAAGTGTAGAGAGAAAAGGTTAGAAAGGAAAAGGTAATATAAAGAAACCTCGATGGCAATATAACCTAGCATATTAAAAGAGAGAGAGGCTTGTTAATAATCTAATGAAGAAACTGTACGAGTACTATCTACTCTTTTTTTCGAGTTTATCGGTGGAGATTCGATTAATTTTGGGCGAGGATACACACTTAATATGTCGTTGAGTAGAGTTAAGCTCACTTTCACGATGCATAAATTTTTTTTACATCATCTCAATTCAATCAAAATTGTAATGGACATGTTACATCAATATTTTTGTAAAATAGTAAGAGATGTAAGTGGATAGGGGTGAATCCATCGAAGGGACACATTCCTGACATTATATATATATATTAGTCACTAGGTATTTTGCATTTTGTTTTAATTCTTTATTTTTAAAAAATAATATAATATTTTAATTTTTAATACACATTAAAACAAGTTTGAAAAAGTTATTTCAATTTTAATTTTCTCTCATATATATATACAAATATACAAATATATAATTTTTTTTATCTTTATAAAATTATTATACGAAAATTGATTGAAATATTTTTCGTTAAATATTTACGTGAATATTAAATAATTTTTTTTAGTTATTATTACTTTATCTAGATATCTATCAATGCATTTAAAATTTACATTTATATGAAAGTTAAATTATAAGTTGAGTCCCTATGTTTTGAAAATTTTTACTAATATTCCTAAACTTTTAATTTAGATTCTAGTCCCTAAAAATGTCTAGTAAATATATAAACTTCAATTTTATATCTAATCGTTCTTTAAAATATTTAGAAATTAATTATTTTATATGAAAAAAATATTGTGTTTAACTGAACCTTAAGGGACCGTTTGGGACACCAACTAGAAGGTCGGTGGATAACTCACCCCATGTTTGGGGCACCAAATATAATAGTTGGTGAATATAACTATTTATAACCTACAATTAAGAATAGTAAATACTATTTCAAAACTCTCCTTGCTACCGTATTTACCATTTTTCGCTCACCCTCTCTTTTCTTCTTTCCTACCTAATTACTATTTTCTACCCAAACAAAAATAATTTACACCTCAAACACAAATTTTTATAACCCAGAATATTAAAATATCTATAATAATCAACTAAGTGCCCTAACACCCTTGAAGTTTTAAATTTTGTAATTAATAGATAAATGTAATTTTAAAAAGATGTCATTCATACATAATAAGCTTAATTTTTGACATTTTTAAATGTGTAAAAAACCTATCAGAGATATAATTGATATTTTTAAAGAAAAAAAATAGAGAATTCATGGACCTATTAAATATTTTTTAAAGTTTAAAAACTATATATAAACACAGATGATCATTAGGAAAGGGCTATGTGGACACCAAAATAGACTAGAGTTCGAAGATTTCATTCTTACGAAGCCAAATGAATTGGTGTTTGTTGGACCTTCTCCTGATGTCAAATCCTCAACATCAAGAGAGGGTGGATCTCCTGAGGCACAATACTATAGAAAAAAACAACAAAACCCAAAACTAATCTACCGACTAGTTTTCATTTTTATAACTTTGAAAATCAAACCTAGCTAGCCAATGTGACCATTTGAAAATCAAACCTAACTTTTAAACAATGAAAAATCGTTATTGTGTCCATTTGATTCTAGTATTTTATTATGTTAATCCCTACAAGTTTTATTAAAGTTTATTATATTTGACTTGTTGACCTTGTATTCTCTCCTATATTCATTGGCTATTTATATTGCCAAATCATTCAATAATAAGTAAGGCAAGATTAATTTACTATCAGATTTAATAAGTTTTAAAGAAAAATTCCATGAATAATCTAAATTGATACTAATGAAACATAAAATATTTAGTTTAGATTGAAAGTAACTAATGCAACTCTAAAATTAAAGGTATAAATTGATTTTTTTCTTTTTTTTTCCGTCTATTCCGTATTCAATGACACGCTTCGGCTAGATTTTCGTTATTTATACGTATTAAGATAGTGCCTCTCTTTTAATTCACCATTTCTCGGGTGGAATTCCTTTTATTATTATTATTATTATTATTATTATTATTATTATTATTATTATTATTTTGAGACAAAAAAAAATACTGAACTCCAACGTCATACATATTGGATAAATATAAAATTTAGTCTCAAAATCAATTGACTATTGACTATTATTGACTATTAAGGTGTGGTACTTATAAATCCTTTTAAAAATTCTTAGGATTTTTCTATTTTTTCAACGTGGGATCGTTATAACTTTTTTTTAGGTTCGTCATTTTTAGGTTGAATCTCCATCTCTCATGAACATTAAAATTTTTCATAATTTAAGTCCAGTTTGGTAATCATTTGGTTTTTTGTTTTTGTTCATTGCAACAAAAAAGTTTTTTAAAATTAAGTCTACAGAGACTGTTTCCACTTCTAAATTTCTTCATTTGTTATATGCTCTTTACTAATGGTTTAAAAAACCAAGCCAAATTTTGAAAACTATAAAAAGTAACTTTTAAATCTTTGATTTTGTTTTTGGAATTTGGTTAAGAATTCAACCATTATACTTAAAAGAAGTTGAAATCATTATAAACAATGGAGAGGAAATATGATTAATTTTCAAAAACCAAATAGTTATAAAACAAGGTTTTAATTTTCAGATTTTTTTTTTTTGTGTGATAATTAATATTAACAAGGGTAAATGTAATCAAGTCATTGGGGGAAGATGTATGATGATGACTGGATTTTTTTAAGTAGAATTTTGAATTTACGCTTACAAAACTTAATTGCCACATATTAATTAATATAAAAAAGTTGTTACTATTATTATTTGATTCCTAGTATTGTTGGTAGTGTTGATATTTGGTATGTTATGTTTTGGAGTTATGTGCAACCATTGCTAGTGGTTAATCAGCGATAATAATAAAGGGTAAATACCACATACTTAGTTACAAAACTGAATGTTGCAAATACTAATATACAAATATGTATATCAACTTTTTCTCTCCATTAATTCACTGCTCTTTGCCAATATAAATATTAGTTGCCAAACTCAGATCATATATTTGTTTACATCATGTTATAGACATGCAACCAAATTAAATTAAAATATGAACCATATTTGAGTGCATTTTAGACTATACTTGTGTTTTTGTAGTCCCACTTCAAATCATATCATACAAATGAAAAAAAAAAAAAATTAAAAACTATTTAAGAAACAAGTAAAAAGAGAGTTTACTACGTGGCCGACTTTGATTAGAGAGATGGGCTGCCAAAGGGAGAACCAAATGGAAAATACTTCTACATAGTAACATTTTAAGTTCCATTATGAAATTTATTAACCACAAAATTTGATTTAAAATTTTTTTAAATATATTATGAATTTATTAGAAATAATATTGAAATTTCAAGTGTCATGTTTGATATTTTTTATAATTTTTAGGACCAATTTAAATACAAAATTAAAAGTCTTTAGACTACGTTTTATATGCATTTTTTTAAAGTTTATGGACCAATTAAACAATGAGAAACTAAGCTTGTAATTTAACTTTCACATAATTTAGTTTAGGATTGTGTTACAACCTTTAAAATAATTGTTTGCAGCTATATTTTTAGAAAAACCATGTTGCGATATGAAGTAAATTAGGATTCATTGGATAATGTTTCACGTTTTTTTTTT
>QLSR01000005.1:2989050-3004636 GCA_031780015.1 Citrullus colocynthis | reverse complement strand
TTAAAAAAAAAAAAAAAAAAAAAAAAACGAACAAACAAACCTTTTATTACCTACTTTTAACTGTCAAAACTGAATGAAGAATTGTAAAGCCAAAATTGTGTCCCAAGTTTTAGGTTGATGCAATAACCTTAATTGAAAGAATTAAAAAAAAATTAAAAATCATAAACTTTCCGACCATAATTCATAATTTCAGGTCAATTTCTAACCGTCATTCATAATTTTCGATCATTTGTCAGCCTAAATTCATGAATTCTGGTTGAACTTTGCTCAAAGTTCCTGAATTTTAGTCATAATTCATCTAACATCACTAGGATTATTAGGGATTTTTTTAAAAACATAAATATTTAGAGGGTGTTTGGTTCCAACTTGAAATTATTTGAGTGGGCTATAATAGCCCATCCAACGTTTGGGGTATGTGTTAACAAAGTAGAGAGTAAGAGTTATTTTAATCCCCATTTTGCTACAATACAAATTTTGAATCCACCCACCAACAATCAACTCTAGTGAAGATCACTTCTAACACCCAATTTGAGTGATGACCACCTTTGGTAACTAGCTTTGATGGTTATCTCGAGTAAGCACCTATGCAACCAAAACTTTGGCTACCAATTTGTAGTGTTTAATAATCTTATTTTAAAGTAATCTGGTATTAATAGAAACATTTTAAATTTATAGCAAACCAAACAAACTTGTGTATAAAAATAATGTACCCAAGCACGAGTATTTTTATTTTAAACAACTTTTATAAATAAAAAAATGGTTAAATAAAAATGACTTTTTTTAAAAAAATTTTTTTTTACTAGTCAATCCAGACATGTCCGAATATGTATAACTCGTAAAATTTAACTGGAGAATAAATAAGGAATCATTTACAATGATTTATACATTTTAATTTAATTCATATACAATAATAATTTATTTTTGTATTGCAAGCTTATCCTAAAAAAATATGATCAAATCGATCCTTCTTCTAGAAATGTTTTTGAATGAATCTACCATAATTTTTTTGGAATTATGCATCTAAGTTAACAATATTGTTTGTATGTCATCGTAGTGGTGGCTTATACTTGACAACTATCACTCTCAAGATACACGTTCTTATGCAATATTATTATAGAGTTAGATAATTGACATTAGTTTTGTGTTGGAAGTCAAAATTGGGAGCACACTTAATTAATTACTTGAAGATTTCTCTTAAGGTTTTGGGCTTAAGCCCGCATGGGCCTTAGGTTAGTTTTGCAAGCAAAAGCACATATATGTGCGTGTGTTCGATGCCATCAATTAAAAGTGACGGCAGTTTGAAGCCGCAGTTCCTCATTGTGTGAGTCTGCCTCCGCAGTGAGAAGAACAATACAGAGACTTATTTTTCTTCAGTATTTTCTCTTTTACATTTCATTCCAAGTTGTGGTATAGAGAATTAAATAATTAGAGTTCAACTATTTGGAGAGACATGTAGCTAGTAAGGGGTGAAAGTTGGTTAAGTATTGGTCAAAGCCACGCGTCGATGAAGAAGTGGAAGTTGAATCACTTTGAGAAATCATGCGTTGTTGAGTGAAACGCAAAGGGGTTGTGAGTTGAAGTGGTCGTCGCATTTAGGATAAATGATTATTGGTGGGGGAAAGAAATATACTTGAACTATGCGTTGAAGACGCCACCATGCGTCGAAGACAGCCATGTGCTGGAGCCACATTGCGTCCAAGACAGAATGGTCTAGATACGATAAAGCTAGTGTGTGTAAGACTGTGTGTATGCGTCGGAGGTAGGAGGCGCCGAGAACACTATGCGCTAAGAATGATTAGTGCTGAAGGCGCTGAAGGAGAATTCAGACATGAGTGCCCTGCGTCGAGGAGAAGATCAGCGCCAGCCTACGGATGGGTAAGTCGGCATTATCATCTCGGTACTTGTGATGCATAAGTCGGCAGTATATATAGGTGAGTTTAATCATTTTCAGACATTTCAAGAACTTAAGTCGGTCCCATCTTTCAGAGAAACCACAAAGAAAAGTAGAGGAAGGTGTTCTTATAGTTTCGGGCGAAATTCCACTCGTTTTGGTGCCAAAATCAGAACTGAAATAGAAGATGGATTTGCAGACACACCGATTGAACAGAGGTCGATGTTTAGAGTAGAACGACTCGAGGAAGCCGAGTTTAGAGCTGAAATTTTGAGGTTAATAAGTTAACATAATTCCTAACAAGTCTTATGAAGGATGGTTAAGCTGAAAGTGAAGTTAATCATATGAATTTCTAGGTAAAAGCAACAGCAACAGAACTGTTATGCAAACTGGAGCAACGCGAAGTAATTCTGGCATAACTGAAGAACGATAAAGAGTTAAGCCTTGAGACTTTGAGGTAAGCTGTGGGACTTGATTCCTTACAAGTTTGTAGAAGGGAAGAAGTCCTAATATGGGTTGGAAATGCATTTTTAATAGGGGTCAAACAGAGAGGTTAAGGCTGTAGTAGTCAGCCCTGTTAAGTAGAAGTTAAGGCTCAACTGTCGGTATATCAGCAAGAGTGAGCTACCCACGAAGTGTTCATTGAATTAAAGGCTAACAGAAGGGTAAGGAGCGGCTAGTAGTAATAGCCTTAGTGCTTAAAGCTTGAGAACGAACTAATGGGAGCCTGGTCGTACGATGAACTATAAGCATTGTGCATATGTTGAGTTATTGTTTATGTTTTGATGAATAGAAAAGAAGTGTAACAAAGGAAAATGTTTGTTTCAGGCCAAGAGGAGATAGGAAAGGCTTATAACCCATTCAAGGCCTAGAAAGAGTTGTGAGTGACACCTTTCTTACCCTAAAGCAATCTTTGTTATATATGTTAGTTCGGTTTTCCAATGGAATACGATTTTGTGATCAAATGATTTATGAAGCATACTTTATGTTCTTAAAGTTATTGAAAAGTATGTTTATGAAATGTTATTGATGAAATATAGTTGCCCTGAGTTCTTATAAATGATTGCATACGATTTGTTTGTATAAGTGTTACTTCTTAAAAGAAAAACGTTTAAGAGGAGGCTCAGTGCTGATGGACTTGAGAAGGCACGTGAGTTTCCCCGGGACCGAGTACTAAGGGACATGAGAAGGTACTTGGGCAACCCGCCACGTTCCTATGTGCACATAGAGGTTATATGCTGGTGCGTTGAGTCTTGCTCCGCATCGAGCCTTATATGTTTCGACGTTGGGGTGTTGAGTTTTGCTCCACTTCAACTAAGGGAAAAGCATTGCACCTCAACTGTTTTCTTATGATTTGTTGAAAATCCTGTATGAATTGATAAGGGCAATTAAGTTTGTTTTAATTAATGTATTTGGAACCAATTGCATGTTTTATGTTAATGTTGAATTCAGTTTTACCACTAATGATTTCCGAACAAAATGGTTTGTTAAAATGGTCACTCACTGGGCCTTTAGCTCATGTTTTCAATGTTTTCTTTCCCCTCCAGGTAGCAAGGACGTTCCAAGTGCTTTGCCTACTCCAACTCGCCCTGCTTAAGCTTCAAGATTCAGAAAAACCCAACTTGTGGAAGTGTTGTTGTATGTTAAACCTCTATTAGGTGACATGTAGATATACGTGTATAATCGTAAGAGATTGAACCATGGATTGTAATAGAACATATGAATGAGTTGAAGAAGTGGTTTGACTTGTTATTACTTTTCTATACGTGATATTTAAATATCTTAGAATGTGAAATTTATTGTGAATAGTTCAGGATGTGTGTGAAGGGATGGATGGTATGCGTCACAAAAGGGGGTGATGTATACTATCCTCACGTCCCCTTTCAAGTTAAGTAGGTGAACTTGGGAGGGGGTGTGACACTTGTAACATATATATAACATCAAACTAACATCAAAGCTTCCAACAATACGCTTTTGTATAGGTTATAGGGCAGTGTTCTAATAGTTTATATACTTTCCAATATGATTTATCTATTTTGAAAAAAAAAAGTAACAAACAGATGCTACAATTAACAAAAACATCTTTGTTGGATTAAAAACAAGACCTAACCATCTAAGAAATATCAACAAATTATTCTCCATGGACACTTTGGGTATGGAATTAATGAACCTTCCCACAAGAATGACATTTGTTGATGTCAAAATCTAAACATGAAAAACACACATTACCTTTACGTACACACCATTAGTGAATTTGTTTGAAGGGGATAAGATTGTGACTTGCATATCAGTGTGGTACTTGTCACAAACACTTTGATACTTAAGTCAGAGAGTGAAAGTAATGTAGCGGAAAAAAATATTCAGGCCAAATCCATAGCCAAGCAAGAAAAATCTATCCCCAAAGAAGGAACTCTCTCAAAGAACAATGTTCTCTATTTTCAAAGGATATTCCAAAAGCTTCCTATTACAACCCAATATTTATTGCATCGCCAATTTTGTACATTGATTGAACCAAGTATGTGTGCTGCAAGCCTTTTTTTTTTTTTTTTTTAACACTCTAGTAAAAGAAGGATAAACAAATGAATCGATTTCGAACAAAAGGAATATTGAAATATAAAAGTATGGATAAGAAAAACTTAAAAAAATGGTTATCCATGACTTAAATTATAGTTTCTTTATAACAAAAATTGATAGTTTACATTGTCTCACTCCTTTCTCTCTGTCTTATCTTACAAATCATTCTCTCTTGTTCAAAATTGAAAACGAGAGAGCGAAAAAGAAGAGTTAAGAATTAAGAGCCTAATACCCGTGTTCAGTAAAATGGTTTCAATAACTTTGGCGGATGATGGTGCATATGAAAAATCAAAAAACATATGTCCTAAAAAGTGGATCAAATTCTATCTTGAAAAGTTTGTCGTGAAAATTGAAACCAATTTTCTTTTTCTCTTTTTGTTACCGTTTTTTTTTTTTTTTTTCCCTTTTTTTTTTTTTTTTTCCCTTTTTTTTTTTTTTTTTCCCTTTTTTTTTTTTTTTTTCCCTTTTTTTTTTTTTTTTTCCCTTTTTTTTTTTTTTTTTCCCTTTTTTTTTTTTTTTTTCCCTTTTTTTTTTTTTTTTTCCCTTTTTTTTTTTTTTTTTCCCGTTTTTTTTTTTTTTTTAAACCCCATTTTTTTATTTTTTTTAACCCAATTTTTTTTTTTTTTTCTAATAGTATTTTTCCATCAATCCCTCGCGGCCTCGCCCAACAGTTTGGCGCGCACAGAAACACTGTCCTAGATAAGAGCGGAATCGAGAGCGATGATAATGGCGCTTGAGCAAACCCTAACTCTTTCTTCATCATTGTTGTCAAAGAACTCCATCTTCTCCACCTTTAGAAACGACTTACGAATTGCTTCTTTCTCCACTTTTCTCTCGCATCCAAATGCTCCTAAACACCTCCGTTTCGCAACTCGTTTCCCAAAATGCTCGGCTATGGAAAATTACATCAATTACTCTGTAGCCTACCCAAAACCTTCCGAAATTCCATGGAAGAAGGAGCTCAGTAACTCGGTCAGTCTCATCGGCACCGTTGGTATGCCTGTGGAGCTCAAGCACCTAGCGTCGGGCAAGGATGTGGCTTGGACGCGACTTGCTGTCTGGAAATCCTCTACTGAAACATCTTGGTACTCATCTATTGTTTCATTTCGATATGGGCTTTAGTATGGTTGCATTTCGATAGGAGATTGGATGATAATGTGTTTTTTTTTTTTTTAGAAGAATCAGTTCTTGAGTAGTTGGAATCGAGATGTTAAGAATATGGAAATTTTAGGTCTCTTATTAAAAATAAAAAAATAATAATGAATATGGAAATTTTAGGACGATGGTTTAGACTATATTTCTGTTTACGTCCAGTGCCATCCCTAAATTGGTGTCCCAATTTGAAACCAATTGAATCTTTAAACAACGGCTTTCCTTGTTTAACCAAGTCTGGAAGGAAGTTGCTCAAATGCCTCTGTTTTGTGTGGAATTTGACACATTTTAAAATTCTTACCAACGGAAGTTTGTTGTTGTCGTCATTATTTTGTCATTTTTGTCCCCTTTTCGGGTCTTTCTTGTTGGTATAGCTTTTGCTCTGTACTCTCCATCTTACAAAAGCTGAGCTTCCACCTTCTCTGTCATTCTTAGAATCGTTAACTTGTGTCAATTGGAGTTAGCTAGGGGTTGAAGTTTAGGAAACAGTGAATGGGCAGGAATTATGGATGATGGAACCAAGGATCTTCTAAAAAACTAACCAAAGAATCCTGACCAACTTTACATGTCAAGAGGTGATCCACTTTCTGGTCAAGAAATGTAACGGTGAGCATATTTTCACTATGGCACATCATCTGTCTTATAGCTTCCTTAAATATTTGTTCATTGGCGAAGCTCCTCAGTGAGGCTGAGGGCACCTCCCTCCAAGAGAGCTATGTGCCTGAGCTCGTGTGTAAATACAATTTTTAAAATTATGACCTTGCACTTTAGGCCCAAAGGGCTATTATGCTTCAATTCACTTTCAGGAAGATACACAAGTCCTTTTGGTGGTCAAACTTAATGCTTCAAATCTGCATCATCATGTAAGTTATACTATTAGGACAAATGTTAATACATTATTAAAAAATTAGTCATTAGCTAGGGAGATTAATAGAGAAGTAGTTATAACTAAAGTGAACCAGAGGGGTCAATGGGTGTATAATTGTGTATGATCTTAGGAGAGAATTAAGCCTTGTTAATGCTTGGCAACCCATTGTAGTTTTCCTCCATTCATTAGCCATATCAATATGATGTTTTCATTCATTTCCATTTCCAATTTTGTTTCCTATCAAATTGGTGCCGGAACACTAACCACTAGGGACTGTGTCCAACTATTTTCTAGTTTGCTCCTACTTTCCTTACTAATGGCCAGTGCTGCTGATTTTTTAGGGAGCATAATAATAGTATCACCCAAAGAGCCCCCCACATTTGATGAATTCCTTTCCACTCCACCCACATCTTTTCAGAACACTTTTGGCTAACTAGCAGGCAAGAAAAATGTTTGGTTTCCTGAAGAATAATCACCTCAGGCCTCTTCTGCAGTACAACATCCTTGATGAGCCTCCACTTCAACCTCTGAAACTTTAAAAGGAACCTTCATTAAGACCCTAGGGGACTCAATGAAGCGCCCACCCATTGTAGCCAACAAATTCTCAAGTTAGACCACTTAAAAGACAAATCTAACTGATCCACTCGTCTGGACATACCAGAAAGAAGCCTGGTAGTACCCAGTATTGCTAGTGGGCTAAGTCTTTTGAGTGCACCCTTTGTCACTTTACTCTGTTGATTAGCATTCCCAATAGCATTTTTTGTTAGCTTCCCTTTCAATTTTTGGTTCCCATCACATTTTTGTTTTGTTTTCATTGATGATGAGAAACATGTTAAATTGAGATAGAGAAGGAAAAGAGAGGGGGGGAAGGGCATAACATTGTTTAAAGACTCCTGATTTCTTGCAAGCCAGAAATCCCAGAAAGTGCTCTTCATTCACTCCTTTGCATGGAACTCTGGTTTCTAGAGAGATACAGCATGGCATTTCAATCATGGTGGGTTCAAATATAATGACAATTAATGACTATGATCCAGATCAGGATTTTTCTCTTTCAGGATAAATTTAACGTTCTGGGATGAATTGGCACATGTTGCTTCTCAACACGTCCAGAAAGGCAACCAAATATATGTATCTGGTCGGCTGGTAGCAGATTTAGTTGAAGCTGACGATGGGAAACAGCAAACATACTATAAGGTTTTGCTATAGTTGTTCACATCGTTCCATGGTTTTCTGTTCATTCATGAAGTAAATACTGATACTTTCAAATCTTTTGCAGGTAGTAGTTCAGCAACTGAATTTTATAGAAAGAAGCAACTCAACAGCACCTCATTATGACCAAGACTCTAGTTCCGTGATGGCAGGCATGGGATATTTTTTTAATTTAAGATTATTAGATGACACTTTATTTTGCTTCAGAATCTTATTATTCGGTGTCCAATCACATTTCCTCCCAGGGAGAAAGCTTGGCAGCGGTGCTGTTGATAATATGGGGTCCACACAAGAACTGTGGCAAGCATTCTTTGCAAATCCCGTTGACTGGTGGGACAATAGGAAGAATAAGGTACTTGATTAATTATCTTGCAATTTTAAGATTCAAATATCTTGTTTTTGGATTCAAATATTCTTAACATGAACCAAATCTAGTATTTTGCTTGTGTTTTTATGTGTGTGAATTATGTTACTTATATTGTTTTTTTTTTTCCAAATTGATGCATGAACAAACCTTAGGAACTTACAACGAACTTTGCATGACAGAATAGCATACATTTTATGTATGTTATTATTTGGAAAAATTGCAAAAACCCCCCTTGAACTATGGAGTTGGTTACAACCACAACCACACCCATGAACATTCAATTTGATCAATTATCCTCCTGAAGTTTCATAATGGTTGCAATCAACCCCTTTTGTTATAATTTATATTAACTCACATATGCCTAGGGGGCAGGCCTCATGAATGGTTACATTTTCTTAACTAATCTTCCAGGGATACAAATTCCCAAGGGAAGTGAGAATAAAGAAAGAAAAAAACAAAATCAAGAACTTTGAGGCAAATACAAGCGAATATTGGAGGTCAGCCGATGGAACATTGTGTTGAAGAACAGTAGGTTTATCCAATAAATTACATCTTCTTTGAACCAAAACTTTTAGAGCTTGCAAATCATGGTCGAAGTGAAGAAGAAAGACTCTACAAACCACTCCAAAAGCAGCTGCAGTAACCAAAAACGAGGCTAAAAAAACGCAATCAACAAGAACACAGCCAAAAAAGAAATTCATCCAGAGCTTGCTGAAAAAACCTTTGATGGATATTTACGAGCTTTACAGCAACAAAACTTCAATTCCAGAAACTTAGAGCAACCACACAAGTTTCTATAGCTCTTTGCAAACAACATGATGAGAGTAGGCTTTCTTAACAGCAAAGGATCCGAAAGTAACAACAGGCACAAGACTAACCGATGGGAGCTCTAAAACAACCTCAAAGGGAGCAACTGAGGCTGTAAGGATTTGCAAAAGGCCCAAAGCAAAAGCAATCAAACTGAAACAGAGCAGACTAAGAACAACTTATCAAACGCTGAAAAAGGTAGAAGCAGCAACATAGAAGGAAGGAATCAGCACTAGGCAAGTAGGCATAGAAAAAGAAAGCCTGCACGAGACCAAACCAAACTCAAATGTACAGCCACAAAGACTAGATGAAATCTCTAGGAGCCCGTATGCTTGAAAACTTGAACTCATAAACCTCAAGACCACCATCTTTAGGAAGGAGGAAAATTATATTTATCTTCTTGTGTGTTCTCATGAATGAAGGAAAGGAGGGACGTCATATCAGACAAATAATTTGGAGGGCTAATGTCTTCTTGAAAAAAGTTACATAGAACGCTATCAATAGCTTGTTCAGATGATATTTTATCATTTCAATTGTCAATTGGAAATTGAAATCCAATTCCTCACTCACAAGTCTCGCCATGAATTCGTAGTATTATTCAAGCTAATCATCCGAACATGCTAACTTTTTGGTTGACCCATTTGTTGAAAAAATCACACCCTTTGGACACACCTTTATCAACTAAGAGGCTGAAATTGCAAAAGACAGGAACTGGGGAGAGTTGAGTTCGAGCCCACCGAGATTCAGGAATTCTCTTTCAAATAGCTAAAAGCCTAAAAGAGTACTTGAGCTTTTAAATTTTTAAAGTATAGAAGCTAAACCAAGTAAGAGCAACATAGGAAAGTTGCCAACAGGCTTTTTTAGTTATCATATCTAAATATCATTATTTATTGTATGTATGAAATGTCTGGCCTCAATGATTTAAAAGGAAACAAGGAATTAGTAGCCTCTTGCAGGCCATTTTAGACATTCCAAAAGTTACCTTTTGTTAGTATTTGTATGTTTCCTTCACTGTATGATTCAGTTGAATCCATGATGAGAGATGAGTTTCAATCTTTAATGTTAATACATTGGCATTTTGATTCTGCTTGCAGAAGAACCCAAAATATCCAGATTTTAAACACAAAGACACTGGGGAAGCCTTGTGGGTTGAGGGCAGGTATAATCCACCCTGGGTGAAGTCCCAGCTGGCATTATTGGACATGAGAATGAGTTCTCTTGATGATCAGGAAGCCAAGATGGCCAACTTTGTTACTAACTTTGATTTCCCATCTTATTAAACTGACTCTGGATTCCTTTAAATTGTTTCCAACAGAGGTTTCACCATATATATTTTGAAAAATTCTTTTGTGCTGTCTGGCTTGTATAATTTGTAAATTAGTTTACTGTATATTAGATTGTTAGTAATTTAAATATTTCTTCAGGCTCCAAGTTCAATGCCTGTTATGGAAGGGAAAAAGGAAAAGAAAGGCATGGAATGTTTTGATATTTTGTTTAGGGACGTTTAGTTGACAGTGATTCAAAATATGGTCAATTCGTTTTTGCCTTTCACTTGATAATAGAGAAGTATATGGACCTTAAACTTTGTTTTAAAAATTCCTTATTCTGTCAAAAGTTGTAATACTATCATTGTCTTTCCCCAAATGTTTCAATACTATTATACGAACAGAAATCTTTTAGAATTTCAGACGAAAGTTAGGACATGAGATTTTGATCATCACATTATTATTTTAGATGCTACCCACATTTGTGGATCCTAATTTGTATCTATATTGTGTAAAGGGGCTATGGGGAAACTTTTAATTTTCCTTTTTTTACTCCTAGTTGATAGTCTACAGGGATATCTTAAGTAATTCCATACTTAAATTATTAAATAAAATTGTTTATTTCTTGCCAGTAAAATTAAAAAATTAAAAAAAAAAAAGGAAAAAAAACCCTAATCGTTGGAAAATTGTAAGGAATAGCATTATTAAGATTTTTTTTTTTTTTTTTTTTCAAAACTAGAAAGCTTTTTGAAAACTCCTTAAACTTATCGATCGAGATCGACCACCAAGATTTAGTTTAAAAATTAATTTTTTTGTAACTTATCGATTGTTTAGGGCATTCTTACATCTCGGGCAAATTATATATCGAGATTCTACTAATTTTTCCAAATATCTAATCTTTCCAAATCTTGTATATTTTCATGTTTTCCAAGTTATATTTACCAAATATTATATCAATAACTTTTCAAATCTTTAGCCTAATTTATGTTTACACAATTATATGAATTTCTAAATTATCTAAATGGTTTTCAAGTGATTGACTCGTGATTTTTAAAATTTGAAAAGGATCAAATTTTGCAAAAAATTAAGTAAGATATGAGAAGTATATAGAATCTTAGTGTTAATCTACCTGAGAATAATATCAAGATCTTATATATTTTTCATTTTTTCTTTTTTGCAAAATTTAATCTTTCTCAAAATTTAAAAATCAAAATGCAAGCACTTAACAATAATTGGTAAATTGGAACAAAAATTGGCCGTTTAAAAAATTACATAAGAATTTTGATATAATATTTGGTAAAATAACCGAAATTGGAAAAAGTTTGAAAAGAACCGAAATTGGTATAAGATTTGGGTGGATTACATATAAAATTAGTAAAATCTCAATATAATTTGCCCGAGATGTATCTAGAAGGCCAAAACAATCTAGAAAGGTTAACGTTTAACTAAATCTGGGTGGTCGATCTCGACCAAGAAAAACTATTTGAACAAATTTTCAAAAAAGGTACTAATTTTGTAAAATGAAAACTTGGATGTGCTATTTTTAACAATTTCCCTAATTTTTAGCTAAGTTATAGTAGGTTAAAAAAAAAAACTCTAATCTCTAATTCACTTTAAATAAAAGGAAATTTTATTTTATGTTACATTTTATCTCTATCTCATATTATCTTAAAATCTATTGTTCACATTGGATATTTTCAAAAATAAAAAGATGGTTGAAAATAATTACAAATATAGCAAAATTTTACTTTTTATTTGTGAAATTTTGCTATATTTATAAATAGTTTGATATTTTTTTTATTTACAACAATTTTTCAACATTAAATGATAATAGATTTTTTTTTAAAAAAAAAAGTCACATCTTATCTCTAATTTCCGTTAAATGATAAAAAGTAAATAAAATAAATGCATAAGAAATTTTCAAAAAGAAATCTTATTTTATCTCATAATTTTGAGATTTGATTTAAGTCGAATTAAACTTTGAATCTAACTTTTCTCTATAAATGGACTAAATTACTCATAATTTTCTAAGATACCTCTCTTAGCTTGTTTTTTTATTTTTTTTTTTTAAGATTGTGTAAGTAATATAATCTCTATTTCGTGATTCATTAAACTAATAATAATAATATTAATATTAAATTTGAAATTTAAGTATTTCCAATTTTAACGAAACAATTTACTAAAACTAAAAGGACATTTATAATGAGCTATGATGGAACTCACAATCTTTTACTTATATTTTCTTGCTTAAAAAAACTTCTCTAAACTTTATGGTAGCACTGCCCTGACACATCTCTAACTTTTTTTAGTTTTTCCTAATTCCACATGAAAAAATATTTAGGTGCATCTCTTATCTTTATGCATTCCACCCGATTGTCTAATAATAATATTTCATGTGACAAATTCTTCTTATTTCTTTTTTAAAATATTTTAATTTTTTTTTTATGTGATTAATGAGGAGGATGCTTATGAGTGCATCTTGAGATGCACCCAGGTATTACCCTCTACAAGGTTAACATATCTTGCCTCCTGTAGAAAGCTTGTTGTGTTGAGCAATTTTGATTGGCTACTAAAACTTACCTTGGTTTGTAAAGTTAATGAGCTATCATGTGAAGTGATTTGATAGAAATTGTTCCTACAAGTTGCCTCTCACGTTAAATTGTATGTATATTGAATATGAATCCAAGTCAACGTTGTGAAGCTATCAAATGTGGAATGGAGCTTTAATTCAAGTCGTGGTTTAGGAGTGGAGAGAGAAATCACCAAAAGTAAGCTTAGTTTAACAGTAACTGGCATGTATTTATTTGAGGTACTTGTACTAAAAAATTGCTTTTACCAATTAATTTTTGTTAGCTAATTAGTATAAATCTATGTTTGAAATTTGATATCTAACTTATATCACATGGGACAAATTATTATTATTATTTTTTTTAATCAAAATCTACAAACCAAAATAAAATATTTGAAAGTTCAAAGATAGTTCAAAGATTCCAATAAAAATCAACATAAAATTTTTAACAAAAATAGATTTTGTGCATAAAATTAGTTTGAAATGACATAGAATTTCAACAAGAAAGATAAAGTGAATATTACGCAAGTCTAATCCAATAGTAAAAAGTCATTCTAAACCGACTTTCAATTTGCTAATTTGCACAAGATTTTAGTACAAATTAGTAAGGATTTATTTGATTAAAAGTGTATAATTCTAAGTTGAAGACACTTGAAAAAGGTATATAAAAAATCAGAACCAAAAAAGAGAATTGTCCAAATGCCAAAACCACCAGAACCAAGCAATTTCTATGCCAATAATTTGGTTCTTCACAGTGCTTAAAAACTCCTTTTCTTATTCCTTATGTAAAATCAAAAAATGCTCAAAGAAAAAGATAAAGACTGTCTTCGGAATCAAGGATCAAGCTTTTTGGGTCAAACACTTTCACTCTGTCTCTCTCTCTCTTCAATGATTTATTTATCCAATAATGATCTATGAGAATACAAAAGTCTTGATAACTTTGCCAAATCCATAATGCTTCCTTTGGTCCAAAGTTTAATTATAAATTTAGGGAATCAACCTAAACTTAACTTAGTGATAATTGACAAGCACTTCCTCCTCCCTCCAAATGCTATGCTGTACTAAAACATAATATATAATAAGAATGTTTAAACTTTTATGAGTCTAAATCTGTAATTCATCCCCTTTTTTTTTTCTCTTTTTCAAACTCACTACTCTCCATTTTCAAACTTCAGCATTTCCTTTCCTTGTAAAGGTACATCATCCAAAGAAAAAAAAAATGCACAAAAAAGGAAGAGCTTTTATTCATATTTTTACAAGGTCCCCACAACCCACTACATAAAAAAAGGTGCTTTGGTCATTTCCCACCACTCCCTCCACCCATTGATGCATAAACAAGAAAAGAAGGGCATATCAAGTAAAGCTTTGACAAATTCTTCTTGCTTTAGTTGAGCTTGTCAAGACCTGAACAGCCTGCTTGCATCTTTTAGGGCATTGACATCCATCCCTGTTTTGACAAAAGCTAAAAGTAATTTTAAAAAGCAATATAACTATGCCATCTGACTTTGATTGCAATACCAATACCCACCATAAGTGAAGGGGGAACAACTATGAGTGTTGCGACGACCGGACGCAGGCCATAGGACCCAACAGCGATCCATAAGTTTTTTTTTCTTTTACTTTCTTTTTTTTTCGTTTCCTTTTAGGATTGTGGGAATGCACATCCCTCCCTCGGCTGACACTGCAAGGTGATTCTATGGAGGAGGGTTACTCTCTGGCTTCACAATGCTCGAGCTATCAGGTGGTTGCGTGTGATAAATCGCTGAAGCCAATGAGATGGGCATGATGCAGAGTGCCTTTGATTGAAGGAATTGCATTGCGGCTCCCACATTTTCTTCCATGAGTTTAGCAACTTGTCTCTCTGTACCATCGTTCGACCACTTCTCCCATGCCGGTTGGTTCCTACCACCTTCACTTCCTTCTTCCTAAGATGGAAGAAGGTTAATAATCAAGAACAAATCATCAATATAAGACCCCATTTGATTACGATTTTGTTTATCATTATCAAGCAACCACAGAAAACCAAAAGTAAAAGCATTATCAAACAGGCTTTAAAGTCAAAGATTTCGTTTTTCATCTCATTACCTCAACTGATGATAGTGGAATATCCGTTACAAGTGGTGCCACAGCACCAGCTCCACCCAATCTACTCATGCTCAGAACCTGCAAAGTAGATAAATGCAACAATGGATAAATACCTAAAAAAGTAGACTTGAAAACGAACTGTTACATCCGAAAAATGAGGGGCAAAAGGGGGCTGAAATTGAACTATGAGCACAAGTAGTCGTTTTAAATAACAGCCACAGCCATACTTTTTAAATTTATTAGCTGCCACTACTCCATACATATAATTCATGTAAAGAGAAAAATATGCTTAGATAAGGAGTTGAAAAGCAAATGGCTCTAAAGACTACATCATTACATACGATTAAGAGAATAAAGGGATTGAATGTACACTACAAAAAATCTTCAAATCTGTTAAACAACAAGTTTTAACTTATCAGGTTATTGATAAAACTATCATGAATAATATCAGTCGCCAATTGCTTTTCTGCGATCTTGAAACAATCTTTTTAATAGAAATTACATGGATAACCATGGGGTAAAAAGTCAGAAGGAATATTACTTCACCTTCACTTGGAGACGTAGGAACTTTACGTAGTCCACTATTTCATCGAGCATTGCAGCTCTATCCGTCTACCCGAAACAAAAAATGCATCAGTACCAAACTTAATATTAAGCATCCAAGATTGCCATTATCTATAGAAAACAGTAACGAAATATAAATCAGGTCAATAGGCTACTCGAGCATCCATGAAAATCCACTTTTAAAGTGGAAGAGTAGACATTAACATCAAAATGTCCCCCCCCCCCCCCCCCCCCC
>QLSR01000005.1:2930775-2987926 GCA_031780015.1 Citrullus colocynthis | reverse complement strand
AAAAAAAAAAAAAAAAAAAAAAAAAAAAAAAAAAAAAAGAACTTTAACAACTCCAAAATACGACCAAGTGCTGCAATTGATACAATAATAATATAGCAATGTGTAACTGATTCTGGTTTCTCAAAACTAGTGTCTATCTTACCCGCTCTGCAATGCTATGTGGATCAGTCGCCTGTCCTCGTCTTGCACGTACCCTAGGGCGCATTGCTGGTGGATGTGGGGCTGCACCCACAGTAGCATGCATTTGTTGGCCTTGAAAAACCTGCAAAAAGATTAAAGAGAGTCACTTAACGCAATTCAACCACTCCCCATCCCCCAAAAAGGACATTGGAAAATAAATACTTTGCAGCCAGAACAAAAAGAATACGAAAAACCTCTGCCTGAAGAGCAAAAGAATGACAATACATCAAACAGTAATGTCTGCAATTTCCATTTCTCTTAAGCAAGACACCAAAAACCAGAAACATCACAGCCATGAGTCATCATGGAGCACAAGATAAAACTCGAGCAACAAAAATATTAAAATATCACACGTTTGCTTTCATCGTAATGACTTTGAAAAACAGTCAATGTTAGTTGGAGAAACAAAAATATATGTACACACAAGAGAAAGCACAATTCTAGTTCAATAAGTCACGACCACAACAAAGATAGGAAGCTATTTGAAGCAACAATGAAACGTGAAGAGAATTAAAACATCAGGAAAGAATTCACTCCTGCTTTCACAGTAATCTCCATATATCAAATAATGCCTATAATCTTTTGATATGAAACTCCAAAAGAATCAAATGTCAGTTAGTTGCACAAGCTCTCCAGTCCCTTCTCTCATTCTACTTTCCCCCATAAACAAAAGAGAAATGAAATTACAACACCAAAACTCTAAGAACCCACAAAAACAAAAACAACAAATAAACGTTTTGAGCAACAAAATCAGAATCACGATCTTACATTTTTTACAGACGAAGCTCGAACGTCAACAACATCACCACAATACCGCTTTCCACTTCCAGAGGCTTCCTCAGCCTTAAGAAACCCACTCTTCCCTTGGTCCAAGCTCAACCCCAGAGGAAAAGGGGGTCCGCCATGAAACCCAGCTCCACCGACACTACCACTCCCAATCGTAGCGATATGACCACCACCATCGCCGGAGCTAAGCTGAAGCATCATCGGAGCCTGACCCGGAGCCGCCGCCGCTGCCGCAGCAGCAGCAGCAGCAGCTCCGGCCAATCCGCCGTCAGTTCCAGCTAACCCTTGGTCCGACGAACCAAAAGGAGAAATCCCAAGAATCTGCTCCAGGAAATCATCAGCCGGAGTATCGGAATGATTGTTCGCCATGGAATTGAGGTCGAGTAATAAGGCGAAACCGAATGGATTAAGAAGAGAAGCAAAACGGCGGTTCCAAATAGCATCTACATGCAAGAGAGATCGATGATTCAAGTTTTATGTCGATTTTGGGTTCGATCTTGATTATGCTTCTAACTCTCTCTGTTTTGTTTGTTTGAGTTTGGTTCTAGAGAGAGCAATGGAGAAGGAAGAGACAGAGGCGAAAAAGAAGGAAGCTTTATCCTGCTTAAAAATGTTGCTACTTTGTCTAAAAGGGGTTACGTTTTGCTAAATTTACATTTCTAGCCCCTTAAGATTCTTAATTACGTTTTTTATTTTTTAAGTTGTCTTACTAAACCACGTCGTTTTTACGTGAACTAGGTCGAATAACAGGTTGTCTCGCTTTCATTGCAAACAGACACTAATTAGAATGAACTTAGTTCAACGCTAATCATTCTAGAGATCGAACCCAACAATTATTGTACTAAAAAACAAACTTATCAATGTTTGAAATCATGGATAGTTACAAGGGCGAGAATACGAAATACTTCTCTATTCGAGATAGAAATGTCTATAGGGTGGAAAATTTTTCTCTACTTCTTTTATTAATTGGGCCCAAAAGTCAAGTTAATGGGCAAACCAAACCCAAGCAAACATGAAAACTCAACAAATTGAGTTCTCATTCACCTTAGGAATTCATAAATTTAAGACTTAATAAAGAACTTAGAGAGAGTTCCCTAAACATTCACGTGGTATGTTCTTCAAATGAAATGTGTGCTTTCATCAAATGTTAGAGATCAATTCATATCTGCATAAATTTACATAAACTCAAGTTCAACTTCATGAAACATGTCTTTTTTAAAAAATTAAGGGTTTTTTAAGAAAGAAAATATGATGAAAGTTAAGAAGGGTTTTACTGACTATTGATTGGAATTTATATAGCCATTTGATAGTATTTGTTTTAATTTCAAATTCTCATTGATTGGCATAAAAACTAACAAATCCCTTAATACAATTATTTACTGACCGTTGAGAATCTCACACTACAAAAGTTATTATATTTAATAGGCTACCATAGTCTATACAACTCAAACGAGCATTTAGTTGAATCTAATAACACAATTGCAAGGCTTTTATACCTCAACACTTTCGAACAGGATCGAACAAACAAAAAAGGCAGTACATAAATGTCTCTCCAAGCTTGATATGCACATAAATCAGTCATATTGTCGATAATTAAGGAGAGAATAAATCAAAATCAACCAAATTAATGATTTTTATATTTTTCCTTTTCTGGGCTGTAAAACTGTTGCAAATCTATTTTCAAGAATGCAGTTGCAATTTAGTATAAAAACAAAATTTTACACAAAAATCAAATAAAACATAAAATGAGAATTACCCATCACCATTAGCAGAGGCCATTCAAACTTAAAAAACCAAATTACTCTCCATAATCAAATCAAATCGAACGAACCAAACCAAAGATTCAATGAAATCGAAAAAATGCAATTTGGTCTAGTTTTCGATTAAGTTCCAAATTTAAAACCGAGCTGAACCGTATTTAACTATATATATATATATATTAAAAAAGAGCAAAATCAGATTTAAAATCAAACCAAACTATATATGCGGTTCAGTTTGAACCTCAGTTTCACCTATAAAAATTTTAAGACTTTCGGTTTAATGACCACCAAACCGAACCGAACCAAACCAAACCATTCCCCACCCACCATCATCTTCATCTTCAAGCTTTCTTCCACTATGTACTCTAGCACGTACATGATTGTGTGTTTTGGATTGTTGCTCGCATTTCCATAGTCAATCAGAGCTCTCTCTCAACTTCTCAAGTAAGAGTTCGAGTCTATTTCCATTAATGGAAATGGCTTGTTTGCGTCAACAGAGAAGAAGAATGAGCATGAAGGAAGAGGAAGTGGAAAAGAAAGAAATATAGTTTAAAAAAAAGGTTTGTTTGATTGTGTTTAAAAAAAGAGACAGACAATTTAATTACTAAGTTTGATTATTGTTATTTTATTTAATATTAAAACAATTTAATTAATGAAAACAACGATGATTTAAACCTATTCTTCAAAAGTGAGCATTAAAATGACCAAATTGAAACCATAGGATCAAAGCCTAATATTTCTAAAAACTT
Source organism: Citrullus colocynthis (assembly GCA_031780015.1). Classification (NCBI taxonomy): domain Eukaryota; kingdom Viridiplantae; phylum Streptophyta; class Magnoliopsida; order Cucurbitales; family Cucurbitaceae; genus Citrullus; species Citrullus colocynthis. Next base: position 2,984,451 of record QLSR01000005.1, on the reverse strand, counting down.
GAAAACTATAAGGTTTCTTTTCTCGATAAGTAATTAGTGGACTTTTATCATATTTGAGAGTGATTTTATTGTCATATTTAAATACACATATTTGATCCTTTAAAATTAAATTTAATATTTAACTCTATATTTCTACATACATTTTTCATATCATTAAAATAGTAATAATTATCTAATTTTAACAAGTTTAAAGCTAAAGATTATCATTTAAAAATTTTTAAAAAAGTAAACGAAAATTGGAAGCTTTAAACTATAGATTGATTGGATTAGATTGAAATTTGAAGGATATCATTGACTTATTATCCTTTGAAATGTGTAGCATTGCGTATTAATGCAATCTTTATTAATCATTCGCATAAAAATGAATCCATTTTGAAGACTATGAAGACAAATTCAGACTTCAGCCTTCCCATAGATCTCATCTCCTCTTTTTAAGTATTAAATTCATAAATCAAAGCTACCGTGTTTGGAAAATCAATCAGACCCCGTTTACCTGTATGTTCTTCTTCCTAGATTCAAAACCCAAGTTCATGTAGCTGCATTATTCCTTTCGTATCCCCATTTTCATGGTTCTTCTAGATCCCCATTTCCTCCTTCAAACCCAAAATGTTTTTCTTCTGATCAACACTGCCTAATTCGTTCTTCCCCGCCTTCTTCTGCTTCCGGTTTCGTCACATTTGGAAGATAACTGACGAGGGGTTGTTTAAAAATGAGAATTTCATTAAGGGTTTTCGTTTTTTTGATTGTCTGCACCATCCCTTGGAGGGTTCTCGCGATTGAGAATTTCCGGCAAGCGTAAGTCGTTTCAATTCTTTTGGGTTTGGTTTGTTCGTTTTGAATCTTGTTGGTTGTTGATTTGAATTGGTTTTTGGAGCTCCAGTTTGGATTGCGATCTGTTACTATTGACATTTGAGTTGCGTAGAAGTTTTTTCTTTTCTTTTGTTTATTTTCATGTAATATGTTGTTGTTTCTTGTTATGTAGTGCGCACAGTTGGTCAGTGCTATAGAGGTATAATATCTTACTATTGCCTTCGGGAACATTTCTCTGTTTAAGTTCCGTTTAGAAGGTGTAAGAGCGGGAAAAAGAAAATTAACTAGATGATTCATAATTAGAAGATGCTGTATCTCGAACATGAATTCAACAAAGAAAATTTTGTAATGATATTAAATCCTATCAATTAAGAAATAAATGCATAGAAAAGCTAAAGTTGGTGCAACAGCAACTTAGAGCTTGAATAGAGACTTTTCTATTCCATTTATGTGCTGTTAAGGTACCGGAAAATATCAGGGGATACCCATCATTTATAAAATTGTCTAGGAAGCCAAGATTGGGTGGGGGATGGGAACTAGAGGATCGAGACAATAATTGTTATTGTGGGGAGATGTTTTTACTTTGAAGTAGATGGGTAGTCTGGGGTTCAGAGAAGAGCTTGTTAGGAAGCATTAGGACGGGAAAAGATAACACCTATTTGGTTTATCTCCAAATTTTTTTTTTGTGATATAATGTTATCTTAATGCTTAGCAGGTCGTTGTATGCGTATCTAACTTTGTTGTCAGGTTCCAGTATTTTCATAGTTGGGTATGAGTTTTTTTTTTTTTTTTTTTTTTGTTTTTTTTTCTCCCTAGTCGAGGGTTTTCCACCAAAACTTTTGTTTAATTTTTCATACACCCTATAAAAAAAAAAAAAAAACAAAAAATAAAAAAGAGAAGAGAACTAGAGGATCGAGACAATAATAGTTATTATGGAGATATGATTTTACTTTGAAGTAGATGGGTAGTCTGGGGTTCGGAGACGAGCTTGTTAGGAAGCATTAGGACGGGAAAAGATAACACCTATTTGGTTTATCTCCAAATTTTTTTTTTGTGATATAATGTTATCTTAATGCTTAGCAGGTCGTTGTATGCGTATCTAACTTTGTTGTCAGGTTCCAGTATTTTCATAGTTGGGTATGAGTTTTTTTTTTTTTTTTTTTGCTTCATTTTGAATGTTTTGTTTGTATTGAAAGAGAGAAAGAAAAATAACACAAAGGTGTACGTGGAAAACCCTAGATTAGGAGAAAAAACCACGATAGAAGTCTCTCTTTTTCTTTATTTGTTTGATACAATCACAGCATTACAAGAGGAAGAATAAATAGAGGTAAGAAACTTAAACAAGGAAACAATATTGAAAACATATATAAGGAAAGAGATAAATTCTAAAATATCTCCCAAATATTTTCCTTTTTCAACACTCCCCCTCAAGATGGAACGTAAATGTCAATTAGACCCATCTTGCTTACACATGCATCAAAGTTTTGCTTAAGCAACCCTTTGGTAAGACCATCTGCAACTTGTTGACTAGAAGGAATATACGGAATGCAAATGCTTCCGTTTTCCAGTTTCTCCTTTATAAAGTGCCTATCGATCTCCACATGTTTTGTTCTATCATGCTGAACTGGATTGTTTGCAATGCTAATAGCAGCCTTATTGTCACAATAGAGTTTCATAGGTAGTTCACTGCTTTGGTGAAGATCAGATAGAACTTTCTTCAACCAGATTTCTTCACATATTCCATGACTCATAGCTCTGTATTCTGCTTCAGCACTACTTCTAGCAACTACACTTTGCTTCTTACTTCTCCACGTTACAAGGTTACCCCACACAAAGGTGCAATACCCAGATGTAGATTTTCTGTCAATTACTGATCCTGCCCAGTCAGAGTCTGTATAGGCTTCGATGTATCTTCTGTCGGATTTTCTAAACATCAATCCTTTTCCTGGTGTGCTCTTCAAATACCTTAGAATCCTGTTTACAGCTTCCATGTGTTCTTCGTAGGGAGCTTGCATAAACTGACTCACAACACTGACAGCATAGGAGATATCTGGTCTAGTGTGTGCTAAGTAGATTAGTCTCCCAACTAGACGTTGATATCTCTCTTTATTAACAGGAACTTTGGTAATAGACTCTCCCAATTTGGCATTAGACTCGATCGGAGTGTCAGCAGGCCTGCATTCGGTCATACCTGTTTCTTTCAGTAAATCAAGAGTGTATTTGCGTTGAGAAACTGAGATACCTTCTTTTGATCTTGCTATCTCCATCCCAAGAAAATACTTTAGATTTCCTAGGTCTTTAATTTCAAATTCGTCTGCCATTTTCTGTTTTAACTTGTTGATTTCAGCAGTATTATCTCCAGATAAAACGATGTCATCGACGTATACAATCAGAACCTCAATCTTACCTGAGACAGACCTCTTTGTAAATAAGGTATGGTCAGAGTGTCCTTGAGTGAAGCCTTGGGACTTAACAAAGGTAGTGAATCTCTCAAACCATGCTCTTGGTGACTGTTTTAATCCATACAAGGCCTTTCTAAGTTTACACACACATCGATCAAATTGGTCTTCAAAAAGCCAGGAGGGGGGCTCATATACACTTCTTCTTCTAGATCACCATTCAAAAAGGCGTTTTTCACATTTAGCTGATAGAGAGGCCAATCTCTGTTTACTGCAACTGACAGAAGGACTCTGATTGTGTTCAACTTTGCGACAGGAGAAAAAGTCTCGGAGTAGTCTACCCCAAAAGTCTGAGTGAATCCTTTTGCTACAAGCCTGGCTTTATATCTGTCAAGAGTTCCGTCAGATTTATACTTTGTTGTGAATACCCATTTACATCCAACTGGTTTATGCCCTTTCGGAAGAGCAACACGTTCCCAAGTATGATTTTTCTCAAGAGCTCTCATTTCTTCCATAACAGCAGTCTTCCATTCAGGGATTTCCATAGCAGCATAGATGTTTTTCGGTATGGTTACAGTATCAAGACTAACAGTAAATGCTCTGAACTTAGAAGACAAATTATTATAGGAGAGGAAGCTGTACATAGGATACCTGGTGCAAGATCTTGTGCCCTTTCTTAATGCAATGGGCAGGTCTAGATTGGTATCACCCTCTCCTGTCTTGTCAGGCTCTTCTCCAGTAGGGTTTTGGGGTTCTATCCCTTTTTCATTCTCCTCAACTGCTGTTGACACTGCCTCATTTTCAGCAACCTGGTTATTTTCTGTCATATCATCTTTACCCTCTTCTGCCGAACATTTTGTCAGGTCCACAACATCGTTTTCAACACAGATATTTTCAACGCAAGTAGTATTATTTTCAGGATCAGTTGTACCTTGGGTTTGTGTCAGTTCGGATGATTGGACCGGAGCCAGCACATCAGTAGGGGCCGCCATTTCCTTTCTAAGATTCTTCCTGTAGTACGTTATCCATGGGACTTGTCTGGTGGGTAGGATAGTGTCGTGGGTTGTTAGAGTAGGTTCATAAAGGGAATTTGGAGAATTTGGATAGTTAGTCTCTTCATTATTGCTCTCCCCCTGAAGAGGACTAACGGGAAAAAAAGGTTGATCTTCTAGGAAGGTGATATCCATAGAGATGAAGTATTTCCGGGAAGTGGGATGGAAACATTTATAACCACGCTGGTGGAGGGGATATCCAACAAAGACACATTTCTGGGCCCGAGGGGAGAACTTAGTCTGGTTTGGACCGAAGCTGTGGACAAATGCTGTACATCCAAACACGCGGAGAGGAACATCAGGTATAAGGCGAGTGGTGGGATAAGACAATTTTAGGTAGTCAAGAGGGGTTTGGAAGTGGAGAACGCGAGAAGGCATCCGATTTATAAGATGAGCTGCAGTCAATACGGCATCTCCCCACAGGTAAGATGGAAGAGAGGCTGAAAGCATAAGAGACCGGGCAACTTCAAGAAGATGACAGTTTTTTCTTTCAGCCACTCCATTTTGTTGGGGCGTATAGGCACATGAGCTCTGGTGAACGATACCTTTAGTGGATAAGAACGCTCGGAGGGTATTAGTGAGGAATTCACGACCATTGTCACTTCGAAGAATGGCAATTCTGGCATTAAACTGAGTTTCAATGGTGGTGTAGAACTGTTGGAAAATGGAGGAGACTTCAGACTTATCTGTTAAAAGGAAGACCCAAGTAAGACGAGTGTGGTCATCAATGAAGGTAACAAACCAACGTTTACCCGACGAGGTGGTAATCCTCGAGGGGCCCCAAACATCGCTGTGAATAAGGGTGAAAGGTTGAGAGGGTTTGTAAGGTTGAGACGGGAAGGAGACTCTGTGTTGTTTTGCACGAATACACACATCGCAAGATAAAGAGGAGATGTCAACTTTATTAAACAAATGGGGAAATAAATATTTCATATATTGGAAATTGGGATGGCCAAGACGAAAATGCCATAACATACAGTCGGTTTCAGAAGTTGAAAAATAGGAAGATAGCAAACTAGTCCTAGAGCTTTGCCTAGAGGAAGTATCATTATTAAGGAAATAGAGTCCCCTATTGTGCTGGGCAATGCCAATCGTCTTCCCCGAGCTCAAGTCCTGAAAAAGAACATCATCGGGTGAGAAAGCTACACGACAATTTAAATCTCTGGTTATCTTACTCACAGACAGTAGGTTATATGAGATTTTGGGAACATGCAGGACATTCTGTAATATTAGACCATCGAAAGGAGAAATATGACCCTTGCCGGCAACAGGGGCAAGTGTCCCGTCAGCAATTCGAATCTTTTCATTACCAGCACATGGATGATAAGATAGGAAATCGTCAGAAGTTCCAGTCAAATGATCCGTAGCTCCTGAATCAAGAATCCAGGGTTTCTGGCCAGTAACGCTGAGTAAACTCAAGGATGGAGAAATACCTGAATGTGCAATTGCCCCAAGAGTAGTGGTACCATTGTCAGCTGGGTAGTTCTCTTGACGACATGGTTCCGAGTCACTTATCAAAGCCTGATTAGGTTTGTTGTTTGGAGGTCGACGTTTACCATTCGGAGGCCGACCATGTAGCTTCCAACACTGATCTTTCGTGTGCCATGGTTTTTTACAGTGTTCACAGACTGGAGGAGGTTTCCCATTCTGCTTGTCTCCAGTTGTACTAGTTATTTTTGCGTTGAACGCAGCTGAGTCAGTAATGGAGGTACCCACAGTATTCATAGCACTCGTTCTATCTTCCTCAAGCCTAACTTCGGAACAGACTTCCATCAAGGTTGGTGTTGGTTTCTGTCCCAAAATTCGACTTCGTACAGCATCGAATTTGGAGTTTAAGCCGGCTAAGAAATCATATACTCGGTCAACTTCCTCAAGTTTGTAGTATTGAACTCCCCCACACGGACAATCCCAAACAAGTTCTCGACACAAATCCATTTCCTGCCATATCAGAGACAATTTGTTAAAGTATGATGTAACATCCATAGTACCTTGTTTACATTCGTGGATTTGTTTCCGCAGTGTGTAGAGTCGAGAGGCGTTCTGTCTTTTGGAGTATAATTTCTGAACGGCATCCCAAATATCTCGAGCTGTGGCAGCATACAGTAAGGGCTTTCCAATTTGAGGTTCCATACTGTGAATTAAAAGTGACCGGAGTAGGGAATCCTCTCCTTTCCAAATGTGCTCTTGCGGGTCTCCTGGTCTGGGTTTTGGTATGTCGCCAGTTAAATACCCGAATTTGTGACGCCCTTCAAGAATCATTTTTACCGACTGAGACCAGGAGAAGTAATTTTGACCATTCAATTTTTCACCAATAGTCAGTCCAGTGCATTGCTTATTGGACCAGACAAATAAGATGTCGGTGTAATGGTCGGGATTGTAGTTACTGGATGCACTGGATACAACGGTAAATCTGACGGGATACTCGAATTTACTGCACTTTGACCCATACGAGTAGAAGCACTTAGTGTGGCTCCGAGAGCAGCGATTTGTTGTTGAAAATTTGCTTGAAGATCGGCGAGTTGTTGTTGAAGAGAAAAGAAACCACTAGATTCGGTGGTAGCCGCGGTGGTAGGAGGAATACCGACGCCGGCATCAACTCTCGGCTGCCCAAGACACCTAGACGAACTTCCGATCTCCGCAAATGGTAGCTGTGTAGTAGCGCTGGTCAGATGGAGGCGCAGATCGGGGTTAGACGCAGATCTGACCTCCTCGACGTGCGGCTGTGCGGCAGAGACGGTCGACGAGAGGCGCAAATCGGGATGGCCGGCGGCTTGTCGGTAGATCTGAGTAGCAAGCCCGACATTCTCAGATGGCGGCGGGTGGATACGAGGAGGCGCGGCGCTAGGGTTTTCCCATTTCGGCAGTAGGCTCTGAACAAAAGCGGCAGCAGCGTTTGGGTTGAGCGACCGGAGATACTCGTGGATCGCAGCTTGGACGGCGGATTCTGTGGTGGTGGCAGCGGCGGCGGATCCTGTTGGCGACGGTGGCGGCAGTTCTTGCCTAGGGTTATTTTCGTCAGTGACGGCTAGGGTTTCCTCACCTTGCTCTGATACCATATTGAAAGAGAGAAAGAAAAATAACACAAAGGTGTACGAGGAAAACCCTAGATTAGGGAGAAAAAACCACGATAGAAGTTTCTCTTTTTCTTTATTTGTTTGATACAATCAAAGAATTACAAGAGGAAGAATAAATAGAGATAAGAAACTTAAACAAGGAAAAAATATTGAAAACATATATAAGGAAAGAGATAAATTCTAAAATATCTCCCAAATATTTTCCTTTTTTCCCAAATATTTTCCTTTTTCAACAGTTTGTTTAATTTTGTGTGATTTATTTGTTGGTTCATGAATCATGAGCATTTTCCTAACTTAGTTTTTGAGTAGGTATTAATTTCATGGTAGAGTATAGAGTTAGTTTGATGACATTTATCTTGCAAGATTTTATTTTAGTAAAGAATGATATATTCTAAAATTTTTATATTATGAACTTAATAGTTAATAATAAATTGGGAAAGTTAAATTTATCAAATAATTGTTTTGGTTAGAAAACAATAATTTAAACTTGTTATATCGTCTTCAATGAATTAATAATGAAGTGCTAATTAATTAAAGTGAGAGAAAATTTTAGACTTTCAACAAGGTTCGACTTATGAGACAAATGCCCCTCTCATCTTGAACTAAGCTCTGTGCTCAGCTTACAATAATTTATTCCATACATGTATTGCTAATGTTTTTTGCATGTGTTTTTGTATTTTATTATGAACACATGGATGTATCTCTTGCAAGATTTGATTGGTTGGCCATAATCTTCAAACATTTAGCATCGGTCTTTTGAGTTTATTTACTTTGTAAGAAAAGGACTAAAGCTCGTTTTAACCACTTGCAGATTTCCCATTGTGGAACCTGATCCTGGCCATACAAAACTTCGACTTTCTAGAGAAGGTTTAGAGGCTATTGAAAAAATAACAAATCCAATTGCAGCTGTTGCGGTTAGGCTGTGATGCTCTTCTGTGACATTTAGCACTTTTGGAATTTCCACATCTTAAATGAATGCATATCTTTGAATTGATTCTTGAACCATAATTTTCCCTTGTATTCTTTTTAGTGGAGAAGTTTTCCGGTCTTTTCTGAGGAATGAGTTGTTGATGCAGGGACCATCTTTATTTATATTTTTCTGGTTTCATATGCATATTTTGTAGTTAAAAAATTATCGCTTCATGGACCATTACCAGTTATACTCAACTTACTTGTAATACTGTCCTTCTTGCAATAAATATTGACAGCTAAGCCTGCATTTTGGAAATGGCTATAGTTTTAAGAACGCATTGGATATGATTTGCAAGAGCGAGAATGTGAAGAAGAATCTAACCTTAAGTTGCATTTCATGACTATTGCACACTATAATACATGTTTAAGAGTCAAGATAGCTATTATGTTTCATTTTTTTCTTTGGTTAAATTATAAGTTTTGTTCCCAAACCTTTAGTGTGTCTATTTAGTCCATGTTATTTAAAAAGATTCTAATAGGTCCCTACACTTTTAAGGATATGTTTATTTAGTCCCAATACTTTAGGAATTCTAATAAGCTCTTAAACTTTTAATTTTGCATTAAATTGGTTTTTGCATTAACATCGTAAGTTTAATGCTTATGCTACCAAATGCCTGAACCTGCCCAAGATCAGTTCACCACATTATCCTTAAATTATATAGTCTGGGTGCTAAGTGAATGTTAAACTTACATAGTCATGATAGGATACAAAAATTCAAAGTTGAGAGACGTCTTAGAAATTAAAAATAAAGTATCAAGGCCAAATAAATAACACTTTAAATATTCAGGCTCTATTAGAAGCTTTTTGAAGTGCAGTCATATATAGTCAACCTTGAAAACATGAGAACCAAAGTTGTGATTTAACCCTTTTTTTTTTTTTTTTTTTCTCTCTCTTTTGTTGCTCTATGGCAACTCTTCTGCTTATTTGTTATCGACCTAATGAACTTCATACATAGGTTCAAGTTTTGTTTGATAATATATATAATCTGATTGTCATATCTTTTCTTTCATATGATCAGGTCATTGGGCCATACCGATCTGGGAAATCTTTCTTGCTTAACCAACTTCTCTCTCTTTCTTGCTATGAAGGTGCGTTAACTCCTATGAATTTGTACCATTTCTCTTGTTTAAAATTAATTGATCCTGTATATATATATCATTTATTGTATAAATCAAATATTTTGTGTTTCAGGGTTTGGTGTAGGACACCTGCGTGACACCAAAACAAAAGGTAAATGCAGTTGCAATGATGTGGTGGTTGTGAATGTGTTATATTTACTCGTTGGGTATTTATGCAGTTTGTCAATTTGTTTTGCACAGGGATCTGGGTATGGGGTACTCCTTTGGAGTTGATGATTGATGGAGTCAAAACTTCTGTTTTTTACCTTGATACAGAGGGGTTTGAAAGTGTTGGAAAGTCAAATGTATATGATGATCGGTAATCTGAATTTTTGAGTCAGTTTTAGGTGGTAATACTTGTAATTTATTCCCGTCAACCACCTTCCGTTTTGATGTGTGTGCAGGATCTTTGCTTTGGCAACTGTTCTGAGTTCTGTGCTTATCTACAACCTACCTGAGACTGTGAGTCGTCACAGCTTTATATTTTCATCATGTCAATTGTTGCTTTTGCTTGACACCTTGTGATTTTCATAGCTAAAAAGAATTCATCGTTTTAAGTTCTAAATTATAATACAAGAAGTGGACAATAGCTATGAGCTCCAAGATTTAATTATCGTTCAAGTTTAGCCAAGATATAATCTATTAGAATAATCCAATCAGTTAGAATTTCCACATTCGCAAGATCTATATAGTCGTATCATTCATACTCACCTCTAGTGACTAGCTTCACAAAACCATTTTAGCTAGTCCTGCTATTATTCACAAAGACAAACAACTTCAACTTCCCAAGATTTTGGTCTTGATTCTTCTTGAAACTAAGCCTACATATTTGGAAGGTTAAGAAGAATTCTAGATAGTCTGTTGTAGATCTTGGTTAAAAAATACTTTTGGTTCCTAAACTTTCATGAAAGCAACAATTTAGTTCTTGAACTTTAGTTGGTAATGATTTAGTCTATCTATGTTGAATTTGTAACAATTTAGTCCTTGAGCTTTAATAAGTAGTATTGAAAAAGAGGAAAGAGAAAAACGACACAAGGTTTACGTGGAAAACCCTAGATCAGGGAGAAAAAACCACGATACAACTTTTTTTCTCTTTTTTATTAATTTGATACACACAACTGTTACAAGGGAAGAAAATAAATAGAGACCCAGAAACATATAAAAAAAAAATATTAGAGAACATAAAAGGTAAAAAACCAAATCTACAAGATTCCAAAATATTCTCATTTATTTTCAACACTCCCCTTCAAGATGGGACGTAAATGTCAGTGAGACCCATTTTGCTAACACACAAGTCAAAGTTCTACTTAAGTAACCCTTTAGTGAGGCCATCAACAACTTGTTGACTAGAAGGAATATACGGAATACAAATGCTTCCATTTTCTAGTTTTTCCTTTATAAAGTGTCTATCGATCTCCATATGTTTTATTCTATTACGTTGAACTGGATTGTTAGCAATGCTAATAGCAGCGTTATTATCACAATAGAGTTTCATTGGTAGGTCACTGGTTTGGTGAAAATCAAATAGAACTTTCTTTAACTAGATCTCTTCACAAATGTCATGGCTCATAACTCTGTATTTAGCTTCTGCACTCAACCACACTTTGCTTTTTACTCCTCCACGTTACAAGATTACCCCAAACAAAGATACAGTACCCGGATGTAGATTTCCTGTCAATCCCTGATCCTGCCCAGTCAGAGTCGGTATAGGCTTCAATGCATTTTCTGTCAGTTTTTCTAAACATCAACCCTTTTCCTGGTGTGCCTTTCAAATATCTTAGAATCCTGTTTACAGCTTTCATGTGTTCTTCGTAGGGAGCCTGCATAAACTGGCTCACAACGCTGACAGCATAAGAAATGTTAGGTCTAGTGTGCGCTAAGTAAATTAGTCTTCCCACTAGACGTTGGTACCTTTTCCTGTTAACAGGAACTTTGTCAACAGACTCTCCCAATTTTGCATTAAACTCGATAGGAGTGTCAGCAGACTTGCATCTAATCGTACCTGTTTCTTTCAGGAGATCAATTGTGTATTTTCGTTGTGAAATTGGAATTCCTTTTCTTGACTTTGCCACCTCCATCCCAAGAAAGTACTTCAGGTTTCCTAGGTCTTTGATTTCAAATTCGTCCGTCATTTTCTATTTTAACTTGTTGATTTCAGCAGTATCATCTCCTGATGGGACAATGTCATCAACATACACAATTAGAACAACCTTACTAGAGACGGACCTTTTTGTAAACAAGGTATGATCAGAATGTCCTTGAGGGAAGCCTTGGGACTTGACGAAGGTGGTAAATCTTTTGAACCACCCTCTCGGTGACTGTTTCAGCCTATACAGAGCCTTTCTAAGTCTGCACACACAATGGTCAAATTGGGCTTCAAAGCCAAGAGGAGGGCTCATATACACCTCTTTTTCTAAATCACCGTTTAAAAAGGCGTTTTTCACGTCTAGCTGATAAAGAGACCAATCTTTGTTGACAGCAACTGACAGAAGAACCATGATCGTGTTTAACTTTGCAACAGGAGAGAAAGTCTTAGAATAGTCTATCCCAAAAGTCTGAGTGAATCCTTTTGCTACAAGCCTGGTTTTATATCTGTCAAGAGTTCCGTCAAATTTATACTTCATTGTGAACACCCACTTACACCCAACTGGTTTATGCCCTTTTGGAAGAGCAACGCGTTCTCATGTATTATTTTTCTCAAGAGCTCTCATTTCTTCCATAACGATAGCCTTCCACTCAGGAATTTCCATAGCCACATATATGTTCTTCGGTATAGTTATAGTGTCGAGGCTGGCAATAAACGCTCTGAACTTAGAAGACAGATTGTTATAAGAGAGGAAACTATACATGGGATACCTGGTGCAAGACCTTGTGCCCTTTCTCAGAGCAATGGGCATGTCAAGGGTGGCATCACACTCTCCTGGTTTGTCGAGTTCTTTTTCAGTTGTGAGACTCTGAGGCATGATCTCACTTTCATTCTCCTGAACTGTTGTTGACACTACATCACTCTCAGCAACCTGGTTATTTTCTTCATATCATCTTTATCATTTTCTACTGACAGTTTTGTCAGATCAACAATATCATTTTCAACACAAACATCTTCAGCACAAACAGTATTATTATCGGGGTCAGTAGTACCTTGAGCTTTGTTGGTTCAGAAGGTTGGACTAGAGTCGGCATGTCAGTAGGGCCACTATTTCCTTTCTAAGATTCTTCCTGTAGTACGTTATCTATAGGACCTGTCTTGTGGGTAGGATAGTGTCGTGGGTTGTCAGGATGGGTTCAGGAAGGGAATTAGAATAGTTAATCTCTTCATTACTACTTTCCCCCTGAAGAGGACTAACGGGAAAGAAAGGTTTATCTTCCAGGAAGGTGATATCCATAAAGATGAAGTATTTCCAGGAAGTGGGATGGAAGCATTTATAACCACACTAGTGGAGAGGATACCCAACAAAGACACATTTCTAGGCACGAGGGGTAAATTTAGTCTGGTTGGGACCAAAGCTATGGACAAATGCAGTACACCCGAATACTTGAAGAGGGACATCAGGTATAAGGCGAGTGGTAGGGTAAGACAGTTTGAGACAGTCAAGAGGAGTTTGGAAGTTGAGAACGAGGAAGACATTCGATTTATAAGATGGGCTGCAGTCAAGACTGCATCCCCCATAAGTAAGACGGAAGAGAGGTCGAAAACATGAGAGACCGAGCAACTTCGAGGAGATGATGGTTTTTTCTTTCAACCACTCCATTTTGTTGGGGTGTATAGGCACACAAGCTCCGATGAACAATACCTTTACTGGATAAGAACTCACGAAGGGTATTGGTGAGGAATTCACGACCATTGTCACTTCGAATGATAGCAATTTTGGCATTGAACTAAGTCTCAATGGTGGTGTAAAATTGTTGGAAAATGGATGAGACCTTAGACTTATTTGTTAGAAGGAAAACCCAAGTAAGGCGGTGAGGGACCCCAAACATCACTGTGAATAAGAGTGAAAGGTTGAGAGGGTTTGTAAGGTTGGGACGGAAAAGAGACCCTATGTTGTTTCGCTCGAATACACACATCGCAAGATAAAGAAGAGATGTCAACTTTATTAAATAAATGGAGAAATAAATATTTCATATATTGGAAATTAGGATGGCCAAGACGGAAGTGCCACAACATACAGTCATTTTCAGAAGTTGAAAAATAGGAAGATAACAAACGAGCGCTATAACTATGCTTAGAGGAAGTATCACCATCAAGGAAATAGAGTCCCCAATTCTGCCGGGCAGTGCCAATCATCCTCCTCGAGCTCAAGTCCTGAAAAATAACATCATCCAGCGACAGTTAAATCTCTGGTTATCTTACTCACAGACAGTAAATTATAAGAGATTTTAGGAACATGCAACACATTCTATAATATCAAACCATCAAATGGAGAAATGTGACCCTTGCCGGCAACAGGGGCAAGTGTCCCGTCAGCAATTCAGATTTTTTCATTACCAGCATACGAATGATACGAGAGAAAATTGTCAGAAGTTCCAGTTAGATGGTCTGTAGCTCCTGAATCAAGGATCCAGGATTTCTTGCCAGTAATACCGAGGAGGCTTAAGGATTGAGAAATACCTGATTGCGCAATCGCCCCAAGAGAGGAAGTACTGGTGTCCACTAGGCAGTCTCCTAATGTTGTGGTTGAGAGCCACTAGTAGTCTCACTCACCAGAGCCTGGTTGGGTTTGTTGTTTAGAGGTCGTCGTCTGCCATTCGGGGGCTGACCATGTAACTTCCAGCACTGATCCTTCGTGTGCCACGGTTTCTTATAGTGTTCACAAATTGGAAGCGGTTTCCCGTTCTGCTTGTCTCCAGTAGTACTAGATGATTTAGCACTGAAGGCAACAGAATCAGTTATGGAGGTAGTTGTGATATTCATAGCACTTGATCTATATCTTCCTCAAGATGGACCTCTAAACATACTTCCATCAGAGTCGGTATTGGTTTTTGTCCCAGTATTCGGCTCCGCACAGCATCAAACTTAGAATTGAGACCTGCTAAAAAATCATACTCATGGTCAACTTCTTCAAGTTTATAATAGTGGACTGCTCCACAAAGACAGTCCCAGACAAGTTCACGACATAAGTCCATCTCCTGCCAAATAAGAGATAATTTATTAAAATATGATGTGACATCCATAGATCACTGTATGCATTCATGGATTTGTTTTCGCAGAGTGTAGAGCCGTGATGCGTTCTGTCTCTTGGAGTAAAGTTTTTTTACAGCATCCCAAATATCACGAGCAATAGCCGCATACAACTGAGGTTTCCCAATTTGAGGTTCCATGCTGTGAATTAACAGAGACCGGAGTAAAGAGTTCTCTCATTTCCAAATACACTCCTGAGGGTCTCCTGGTCTGGGTTTCGGTATCTCGCCAGTTAGATACCCAAATTTGTGGCGTCCTTCAAGTACCAATTTAAAAGACTGAGACCATGAGAAATAATTCTAACCATTTAATTTTTCACCAACAATTAGCTCTGTGGAGTTACCCATTGGTCTAGACATATGAGGTGCAGTTGTTAAGGTAGGAAAGACAATTACCAGATTCTCTGGATACATCGGTAAACCTGATTGAAAACCTGAATTTACTGCACCTTGATCAAGGATGGTTAAAGCGCCAGGGGTTGCCCAAAGAGCCACAATTTGTTGTTGGAAACTTGCTTGAAGATTAGCAAGTTGCTATTGAACCATAGCCGAGGAAGGGACAGCTGACCTATGTTGCTCATAGTAGTTTCTAACCCCTTGGTGAGGAATTCCAGCGCCAGCAGTAGCTGTAGGAGGGAAATAGTAACAACCCAAAACATGTGGATTGAAGTTGGCACCGTTAGCCTCATGGAACTCCAGTCCTTGAGAAGAAATTCCCGCGACGATGCTTGAAGTGTGATTCACTCTCGCTGGTTGAGAAGAAGAACCCGCGAATGCAGTCTGAGCAAGACTTGGAGCGAGATTCACTCTCGTTAGTTGGGAAGAAGAACCTGCAAATGCAATTTGAGTGAGACTTGGAGCGAGATTCACTCTCGCTGGTTGTGAAGAAGAACATGCGACTGCACTTGGAGCGAGACTACACGCGACTTCATTTGGAGCGAGACTCACTCTCGCTGAATCGAGTGACGGATTAAGGGAAGCGGCAGCAACTTGTTGGTCGATTCGAGTGGCGGCAGCACCAGGGTCCATCAACATCGTTTGAATATGAGAAGTCACAGCGGAAGGAACGCTAGGGTTTTGTGACGACGACGGCAGGGACTATAATAGCGCTGCGGTGGCGGCTGGGTTAAGGGACCGAAGGTACTGGTTGACAGCTTCTCGGACGGCTGAACTGGTGGTGGCGGATCTTGCCTAGTCTCATTTTCATTAATGACGACTAGGGTTTTTGAGGTTTCGTCACCATGCTCTGATACCATATTGAAAGAGGGAAGAGAAAAACGATACAAGGTTTACCTGGAAAGCTCTAGATCAGGGAGAAAAAACCACGATACAACTTTTTCTCTTTTTTATCAATTTGGTACACACAACTATTACAAGGGAAGAAAATAAATAGAGATCCAAAAACATATAAGGAAAAAAATATTAGAGAACATAAAAGGTAAAAAACCAAATCTACAAGATTTCTAAATATTCTCTTTTATTTTCAACAAGAACAATATTTTTCTAGTTCTCTACAATTTGTAATGATTTAGTCCCTACCATGAAAAATATTATTATGATTTATTGTAATTTCTTACACATGTAGATTGGTAAACTAATCAGGAATCAAATTTATTTATAAACCATAAATCCAAGTCATTACATAATAAAAATTGACACTTATTTTTTATGAAAATTTTCATGTTGGGGACTAAATTACTACAAATTTCAAAGTATAGTGATTAAAATGTTGCTTATTAAAGTTCAAAAATTAAATTGTTACAAATTTAAAAGTATAGGGACTAAGTCGTTTCTAGTTAAAGTGTAGGATCTAAATTGTTACTTTCATGAAAGTTTAGGGATCAAAGTGTTTTTTAACCATAAATCTTTCTTCCTTATAAGCAAAATAAGGTCGATAAAGTTAAACTCTTGAATTCTTTCTCAAATGGCTCTTTCATTGCTCTTGGATGCTCTCTCTTGTCCCTTCGTGTGTGAAGTTGGCAGTGAAAGGCTCTACCTACAATGGGGAGAGATTGGGTTGAAAACCAAAATTAATGAGGGAAGTTTGATGGTTTCATATGTGCAAGCCTTATTTTACACAGTGCACTGTTCCCATGTATAAGATTTTCATGTAGAAGTCCAGGGCAAGATCTTTTGGATGCATTACTTCTATTTTCTATGCAAAAGTGTGATTTTTGCAGCTTTCAGTTTTGTGCTCGCTTGTATGGTTCAAGTATGAACGTTTGTGTTGGGTCTTTTGGTAGATGTATATTTTCCCTTCAGCGTTGAGAAATTTGCTACCCCTTGGACTCATGGTGCAACTCAATGAATATCTAGATTCTAAAACCTGAATTCATTACCTTGTCAATTCAATTTGCAATTCTTGGACATTGAGATTCATGGGCATGAAAGATAACAACAATAATTAGACAGAGTTTTGTGCTAAAAATAGCATTGAAATGAACATATAAAGGATGTCATTATTTTTGTCCCGTTCAAAAGTTGTTCTGACTGCTGATTGTTTAGAAATTGAAGTAGTATTGAACATGTTGCGTCTGAAATACTTCACTACTCTCCTTAGTTAAAGTATACTTTAGATCACGTTATTGCTCATAGTTATGAGTTTGCCATTTTTTTTATTATTATTTATAGCCAGTCATGAACAACCATAGGTTGACTTGGCTTTTCATCAAGTTGGCATAAATGTAGGCTGTTATGCACCACGTATCTGCTTGATATTAATGATTGTGAACTTCGGCTTTAGTTCATATGACAGTATTAGCCAGTTTCCAACCGATCCAATGTTTTTATGTCATACCATTTGCACTACTAATGTTTATGGCTTGTTTTCTATAGATCCGTGAAGCTGATATTTCTCGATTGTCATTTGCTGTTGAGCTTGCTGAAGAATTTTATGGGAGGTTTGCATTTTCTAAATATATTTAAATTCTAATCAAGTATTTTTTTAGTTAAATTATTAATTAAGTTCCTGAATTTTGAAAGTTGTTTATATTGATTTTCATTATGATGCATCCTGAATTGTTTACATGGCCACTTAAATGCTGACATGATTTGTTGTTTGAACTAATGAGTGATGATAGAGCATGATGTGGCATAAAGGAATAGGTTTGTTGAATAAAGTAAGAGCAAACAGAAACAATTCGTTTGAAATGTATTCTGCCCTCTGAGCTCTCACCCCATCAAATATTATGGCTTGCCCAGCCCTATTTTATTCAATTAACTTATTTCTATGTCCACGTCATGCGGAAGTGTCAAATCATCACTTGTTAGTCCAACTAGCGTGCTATGTCAATATTTAAGTTTATAATGAAGACTAAGATTTGAGACTTAATAGAAGCAAAATCAAGAACTCGGGAATGTGATTAAAACTTCTTAGAGTTCAAGGGGGTAAAGACATAATCATCAAAGTTTAGATGCTAAATTTGTAATTTAATATTTTTTCCTTTTAATTGTTTACATTTCTTATGTTGAAACCTGACTGTTACATGTTTTATTCTGCACGCTGCTCGTGGGCATGTAGAGTGAAGGTAATTAACTTTTTGCCCAGTTATAGTTACTTTCATTCTTCCTCCATCACATCTTATAATGGAGATTTGCTGCTGTATATTCTGTAGGGACAAGATGTTGCCTTTGAGCCTGCTAAGCTGCTATGGCTTATTCAGCGTGATTTTTTACGTAGGTTCAGAAATGTCTCCCTGCTTTCCTTGATTTTTGCACGTAGTTTTCAAGTTATCTGATGGTTCTGCATTCTCCCTTTTTTTAATATATATACACAAATTGATCGCATCAGCATGTCATATACCATTCGGTTAGTAGGAATGAAGTGTGCTTATTAGAACCACGTCAGTATATCCATATTACTTATATGAGAAGCCCAAGGTGCTTGGTACTGAAGTATACTTGACATCCTTGACTAACCAATCTAGATGGAATCTCATTCCTACCTTAGAAGGTTGTCTTTGAGATCCAACACCATAGACATCATTTTCCTCTTAATTGTCCTTGTAAGCCGACTAGTAGTGATTTCTTTGTTTAATTTATTATTTGTTTTGAGTCAATACATTTTATTAATATGAAAAATTCACTTTCACCAAGAAAAATGAAAGAAGAAAGTCAAACTAACCAGACTATAAAAGATATAAGCCTAGGCAGAAGATAAAAAAAAAAAAAACTTACTAGTTACAAGAGGGAGCTCCAATTGTTACAATTAAAAAGAAGCAATATGATCTTAAAACCATAGCAATTGTTTCAAGAATATCATTGAAATCGACTGTTTACTTTGGGAGACTATTAGGTTTACGTCTTTTGGTGGGCGTCGGTTGCACAACCTTTTGTTATAAGCTAGGTTTTTCAGTTGGATTGGAGTCCTTTTCTGTAGTTAGGTTTCAGATTCTTTTTTTTGTTGGACTTTTTTTTTTTTTACTTGTTGTATGCACTTGCATATTCGTTCTTTCTTTCTAACCGTAAAATAAAACAAAAGAAATCGGCAGTTTACTTTAGTCTTTAATAAACTAATCCTGCTAAACTAACATAATCATTAGTATCCAAGTCCTATCCTCCCCCCAACCCCCAGAATTCTCATGTTAAACAAACAGATTAATCTTAAAATTCCCTCTGATGTGGTGTATTTGTTTCTGACACTCCGGCAGGAACCTTGTATATATTGTTTGGTCATCAAATAGGGAACAAAAAGTAGGTGTCTTATTCATCCTGCCTCAATTTTTTACCCTCGATTTATTTGATTCTTCTATTGCTGTTTTATAGAAGGAAAAAGTGTTCAAGAAATGGTGAATGAAGCTCTAAGACGTGTGCCTAATAGCGAAGGTTGGTTTTAATGATTCGTGCTAAAGTATCATGGCATATATGTGGCAATTTTTCTTTTCTCTAATGGATGGTGCTTTTTACCATAAATGCAGGAGACAAAAACATTGATCTGGTATTCACCCTCAGGCTTCTCTTTCATTTTTTATGGGAATAAAAAATAAAATATTTATTTTTCTGGGAAAAAGGCATGATCTCTGTAATTGCATCAGGTAAACCAAATTCGAGATTCTTTGGCTATTATGGGAGATAATAGTACGGCCTTCAGTTTACCACAAGTATGACCCTCTCTCATTTTTTGATGATCTCTACGTTCAATTTTATTATTAACACGGGGTTTTGCTTAATGGTGGCATAAGGAAGATGGTATTCTTGCATTCACGTTTACTTTTATGTCAAAACATGTTATTTCTATAAACCTGATATGCATGGTAGTAGCAAGCTATGTTCTAGACATGTATTTGAATAGTCTTTGTTAGCCATTTGGGTTTTGTCAGTTTAAGGATGAGGTAGTTAGTATTTAGGATGGTCAAATGAAATAGTTTACTGGAGTTGGTTGGAAGGGAAGTATTGATTGTTAAAGGAAGGAAGTTATTAACAGTCTTGTGTGGGGGGTTTGAAATCTGTGCACTCAGGACCAAAAAATGTGGGCACAAGAGTTAATGTTTCTTTGACTGAAGGATGGTGACGAGAAGAGCAAATTTTTCCATAGATGGTTAATAAACTCTCATATTTTCTTCTCATAAAATTCCTTTTAATTAAACTCTCTATCATCACCATTTCTCATGCAACTATTTTACAAAACTATTTTCCTTTTAATTATACTTGACTTTTGACTCTACAAAGCTGCTGTAGGTTCCTATAACTTATACATTGTAATCTTGTAAGTGCTGAAATAGTCTGCAACTAGTTTGTAACTTGATTTAGTTGTTTTTTGGATTTCAAAAATATTTTATTTTTTGATAAATGAATATGCAAGAAGAAGCTAGTGAATACATTCAATAAGGAGTAAGCAAAAAGTTTCTCCACTTGGTGCAGATCAGGAAAGGCTGACATAAGGATTTAGCCATCCAAGTAGAGGAAACAAAAATAATTTATTTCCATGTATTGAAGACTTCCTTTTCAACATACTGTATCCAGTGTGTGTGTGTGTGATGTTGTGGAAGTGGGTGCATGCAGTAGTACCATATGGTGCGGTTTTGAAGAGTTTCTTGGTTGTCAAATGGCCTTGTCATCCTACTCTGCCCTATAGACAGGCTTTAGTCTGCCCAGCCATCCTCTTAAGTCTTAAGAGTGTGCCTTATCATGCTTAGTCCTATACGATGAACTCAATAGTAAATACACGTTTGTGGGCTTGTTACTCGATTGGAGTCCCTTTTTTCTTAAGTAGGATATTCTTTTGTAGCCTAGTTTCTTTTATACCTCTGTATTGTATTCTTTCTTCTTTTTTAAATACACATGAAGCCTCCATTTTGTTATTTGATACATATGCTTGAAATTGAAATAGTTGATGTATAATTGTCTGATACCTTGTAACTTAACAGTACTTACTTTCAAAACTTTTTCTTGCGGAATTCAATTAAATTGTGACCTTTATGCTTTTAACAGCCTCATCTCCAAAGAACCAAGCTTTGTGATATGAAGGATGGTGAGCTGGAGGCAGCATATGTTGCAAAGAGGGAAGAGTTGAAAGAGCTGGTTATGAGCATTATCCGTCCAAAGATTGTGCAGGGAAAATCTTTGAATGGAAAGGAATTTGTATCTTTTTTAGAACAGGTGGTGCATTATGTGCCTTTTATTGACTCGAATTTATCTGCTCACTACCAGTCTTTTCACCGATGGTTTCACTAACTATTTGATGAACGATGAAACGATGATCTGAATTCATTCTTATCTTTACGTTATAAATACATGATTGATTTGTAACTTCAATTTACTTTTTGTTCCACTTTTAGATTCTTGAAGCATTGAACAAAGGGGAAATTCCATCTACTGGGTCTCTTGTTGAGGTTTTCAACAAGGGTATTCTTGAGCGATGTTTGAAAATATACAGTGACAGAATGGCAACGGTGCCTTTACCTATTACAGAGCAATCTCTGGATAGTGCCCACAAAATCCATCGAGCAGAGGCAATGCGAGCTTTTGATGAACAACATTTTGGGCGTCACCATGCAAGGAAGTCGGTCACGCAACTTGATGAAGAAATTGACAAGGTTTCAACTTCCCCTCTATTAAAAATACTAAATAGTTTCAAATTTTTTTGGGTTGTGATGTCAAGTATCTTCCTGAATCAAGATAGAAGGGTAAATAAATTGTTGAATAATAGTTGCTAAACGTAGATGATACCTTGGCACATTTCAGTCTATTTCATGTGAAGTTGAAGTAAACAATTCAGTTGGGTTAAATTAGAACAACCATCTTAGATGTGCTAGTCTCCTGACATTGGAGTACTCTTTTAATTTCAAGTAAAAGTAGTAATAATAGTAATAGTCAAAGAGAACTTTTTCATGTTTGGTTCTTAACATGGATTGTTTATCATTAGCCTCAACTGCAATAGCCTAAATAACATGTTTTTTTTTCCCTTTGAGGTTCCTAAACCCCTTGTTATGTGTAAGCTCTCAAACCTCTAGAAATTCTTCATAGGTGCGTAGTAATGTTATATTGGCAAATCGGTATCAATCCTCAAAGCTCTGTGAGGCCCTTTATACGAAGTGTGAAGACCAAATGGACCACCTTCAAGCTCTAAGGCTTCCGTCAATGGCGAAATTCAATGCAGGTTTTCTGCAATGTAATCAAAGTTTTGAGGAGGAGTGTGTTGGACCATCAAAAGCAAACTACGAGCAACGCATGTCAAAGGTAATTCAGTCATTAGATTATTTATTTATTATTTTTTCCCCCATTTTTTGTCTTACAAATCCACTTATTCGGTTATTCCTCACATTGGATAATCAATATCTTGATGTTTAATTCTGATTTTATGTTACCTGATTTATTCATAAAATTTCAAATATCTTTCAAGTATTTTTAGTGACCTATGTGGTGGCTCAATAGGTATTTCAAATCTTATTTTGTTTTAACAAGAATAAATTTGATTTGTACTCAAGTGTCTACGCCAATAAACTGTTCGGGTACAGCCCATTTGTTTGTGGATTTGCCATATACTTTCTCAAAACTTAGATGGTTATCCGTGACCAAATTGAACATACAGTTTCAAAAGCTGAATTTTCTGAGCATGGATGAGTCATGATTTGCAGATGTTAGGGAAATCGCGATCTCTCTTCATCAAGGAATACAATCACAGGCTTTACAATTGGTTGGTGGCCTTTTCTCTTGGCATGGTGATTGTGGGAAGGTTTGTTGTAAAGTTCTTTTTAATTGAAATTGGGGCATGGCTGCTCTTCATTTTTTTGGAGATATACACAAGAATGTTTTGGTCGGCCGAGACTCTTTACTACAGCCCTGTTTGGCATTTTGTAGTAGCCACATGGGAAACAATCGTTTATAGCCCCATCCTGGATTTGGACAGGTAAGTAATTTTTCTTGTTATTGAATATTGTGCTGTTTCTATCTATGTTTTTCTTCTGGATTTGCACTAAATTTTGAATTTCATACTACTCATTCGCATTCCTTTAACATTAGTAGTTCCATTTTATCACACCTTAAGTCTTGGATCATTTGTCAAAATAAATGGACGATTTTACTAAAAAGTACAACCAAGGTAAAGAATAAGGATAGCTTTCCAGTTCCTCCATCAACTATTTCTGGAAATATACCTTCAGGAATGGTAATTTTACAACAAAACGCACTCTTTTTGGCTTGTGCAAAGAGAGTGGCTTTTTGTCACTAGGGGAAAGCGAAAGCATTAGTCTTCTCATGTTCATCTATGAATGTCATATATGGTATCGAAACTAATATGATAGGTATATAATTGGAATATTATAAGGATATATTAGTAATTAGTTAAAAGAGTTCGTTAGGCTGTTTGGTTAAAAGTAGGGAGGTTGGGAAATGGAGAAGATAGGCAATATTTTGGGTAATGAATTAGGATTTGAGAATACCTCAAGATAAGGAGGGCCCGAGTACCTCAAAGACATTTATCTTATATTTTTGTTATCTTTTATAGTTTAATATATTCGAGTTCTATCATAATACTAGTGTGAATTGAACTTTGTTTCTTCTTGGTTTATTTGATGAGACAGATGGGCAATTCCCATTGGTGTGTTGGCTACTGTTTTGGTTGTGTACTGGAGATGTTGTGGGAGAAGAAAATATGGTTCCCATTGGATTTTACCATTATACAACAATCCCAAAAATGGTTCACACAGGCCAAGATCAGACTGATGTCATTAAAGCTTTGCTTCTCTTCAAGCAGTTCGCAGTTTCTCTTTTTATCCTCCTGGCGAGCTCCACCTTTTTGATACATGAAGCACGTCGCTCCTTATCGACTTCAATTGTAGTTAGGAACAAAGTTTAGACAGGTCATTTTATCATTATGTAGTGATAGCATAACAAAGAAATGGACAAGGAAATGTTGTCAATCAATATATTTGTAATATGTCTGAAATATTGTATTCAATTTTACTCACTGAAAGGAATTCTTTCTTTTTATCACATGAAAGAAAAATAAAAATCTATATCACATTCAATTTTACTCCTTTTCTTCAATTCAAACCTCAAAATATAAGGCTCAGTATGGAAGTACCCAACTGAACTTTTTTCTTTTTATAGAAAGAGAAAGAAAAAAAAAAAAAAAAAACCTGACTTAACCAAGTAAGATCCAAGTCTTATTATTACAGAGTAGTGGAGGATGAAATGAAAACAATAGGTAAGAAGAGTATTTTTCATTTCTTATTAATCCCTTTAATCCCCACAAGCTCCATGATATTATAAGAGGAAAAATTGCTACAAAAAACGACACACGTTCAATTCTTCTTGTGGTTTGGAGTTGCATGGGGAGGTTCTGCATCCCAAGCTGACAACGGCCCATGCATGGCCTGCTTCTGCACGTGATCAATATGCACAGAGGGCATATCAGATATTTTGGTTGCCACGTCATTCTGTGATCTTCCAACATGTGGAATGGGAGGAGGTTCCAAATTATGGTGATGTGGGGGGCTGTTTGCAAATGCAGACATATTTTGATGGAAGAATTGAGTGTTGGATTGCATAGGCATTTGGTTATTGACAAATGGCATTTGGGTCTGAGACATTGCAACAAGCAGCGGATTCACTCCTGTCACTCTTTTCACTGTTTCTTCAGCCATTTTCACCTGAAAAAAGCAAAACCTATTCATAAATATTCTATTGATTTCTAGAAAAAAACAAAAAGACTAGAACTCAAGGACAAACATATCCACTTCAGTTCTATTAATTTCCCAGAAAACTAAAAGGTAGGTATCATTATATTTTCTCTAGTGTAATAAAGCGAGAGCATGACGGATGTGAATAAAACAACCACCTAGCCACCATCGCCAATGTGATTTCATTTCATAAACTAATAGTTTTTTCTTTTTCCTTTTTCTAAAATAGTATTTTGGTCCACTACTTTGAAGTTTGTTACTTCCAATTGCCCAATTTTAGTCCTTTTATTTTCAATAAATATGACATTTAGTTCTATAGCTGACTTATTATTGATTTTTCTAAAAAAAACTTTGTTATCTATTAGCATTTTTACTATAAATTTTGAAAACATATCACATATTGTATTTCCTTGCATGAAAATTATTGTTATTATTTAACCAATTTCGGTAAAAATTAATTTTGAGAGACTAAATTTAAGATTATTCGTAGTTCAAGGATTAAATTTGAACAAACTTCAAAGTATAAGAATCAAAATGATATTTTAATCTAATTCTTTTAATGAATAAGAATAAACATGTTTTCATTTAGAAAAAAAGATTTGAAAGAATAAAACAACAAACAACTAGAAATGTCTCAAAAAGGGGGAGACCAACTAAAAAAAGGTTGTGGAACAACAATAGTTGGCATGCATCCATATCCTGAATTACTACGCAGGCCATGCAACAAAACAAATATCACACATACACACACGTGTAGTTGAAACTGGCAGGTTCAAACAAATACAATGTAAACATCCTAAATGCAATTGAAAGTAAACAAGAAGCAATTGCAATAAACGCGGAATTTCGTTGTTCGGAAGGGAATCAGGGATGGAAGTCAAACAAATTAATTTCTTTCTTTTTAAACAAAAAGAACTTACCATTTGAGATTACACATGTAGCCTCGTAAAAGAAGGAAGCATAAGATTTCTCCTTACTGCCATTCCTCAACTGAAGAATAATCGAGAAAGGCTTCCTTGATGACTGAGGAAAGACAATGAAGAAATAAGGAGTCTTTCCTCGCCTGTTTCCCCAATAGTTCATTAATACTTGCATTTGAAGTTTGTCTTCTATTTTGGTGCTTTCTTAGTGGTTCTTTGACTGCGATTTCATAATTTCCGGAGTGGTTCTTTAATGTTTCAACTCAAGTTAACAGTTCCTCCGATAATTCATTAGTTAGTTTTTATCAAGTAGTCGAAGTATATGTCTTTATATAATTTTAAAAGACTTTGTATTTCTTAATGCTTACCTTTTAGTCTTCTTGATTATATACACAGACAGAAAGAACAGGCACAAAAAATGCTCCCACCTCTCTCCTCTCTCCCCTAACTCTAACATTGTACTTTAAGAAACAAAGTTGCCATCAGTTGACATTTTTCTGGTTAAATCTACTTACTCAGAGCTCTTCTTTTATTGACTAGACTGCTCTTGACTGAGTATTCTTAGTCATGTTTGAGAGTGAATTTGAAATTGTTAAGATCACTTTTGTCGTATTTAAAATCACTCTAAAACATACTTTTAATCGCTCAAAATCAAGAAACGCAATTTCATATTATTAAAATTGATTTTGAATGATTAAAAGTATTTTCTAAATAATTTTGAAAATGACAAAAGTGATTTTAACAATTTTAAAATATCTTTCCTTATTGGACAAATTCCTTGTCACATATGCTTGCCTTGTCAAATTTGGAGCTATGACCTTACATCGTGTGGATCGGACTACATATGTGATCATCTCCCTCTGGTTTTGTCCTCTGGTGGTATTGATTGGGTGGGGGGAATCATAAATTCTAAAATTCTAAAGAATCTTGATCCTCTAAACCACATCAAAAACCAACTCCCCAACCAGGGTGGGATCCAATAACAAACGGAAGAAAGACTTACAAGACAAGCCTTTAACAGAGTCACCACTCCAAACATAAATGTCCCTCCTCCCTGCCCTAAAAGAGCTCTCCTCTAGTAAGGAAAGAAAAGAGGCAACCTCCGTCGTTTTCCTATTGGACAAATGCCGACGGAACCCGAATGAAAAAGACACAAAGTTTGCAGACCAAACCAAGAAATCAAAGATTGGGCAATTTTTTTAAAGAAGACAGATGATAAAGACAAGGAAAGGTATCCTTACCATCCCCCACAATACAATGAACAAGATGGGGAAAAGTGGGAAGCTCAAACAAAATTTCTTCCTATGGATTTCTGTGAGTGCCTTTAACCCCTTTACCCACTCAATCAAAAGGGTGGTTGACATGCTTACTCACTATGATCTGATTCCACAAGGATTCGGACTCAAGGGCAACTACCAAAGCCACTTAGCCAATAGAGCTTTGTTACGAACCCTTAAATTGCCAATATCCAACCCCCTGGTTAACAGGGCGCCCAATCATCTCCCAACTAACCAGATGAGAGCCTTTGAAATTAGTTTTAAAAAAGCTATTTTTATTCATTAGTGGAAAATGTTCCACTTCGATCACGCCTAGAACACCCAACGATTATGATGATCCCGTCCAGTTAAGGTTTGACCTCATTATGTACTTGATAGGTCACATATTAATCTTGAAACATCTATGGAGTATGAGAGGATTGATGTATGTTCATAGTGACTATTCTAAATTGGAAATTGGAGGAATTGTCAAAACGAACCAAATGTCATCGGAGATCCAGTATGTACATAGGCGTGCACAGTTTAGTGTATAGTGAAGCTTCATATTCTACTCCATGTTCAACTGAGAAATCGAGATACTGAACATGGTCATCATCTTGTTGAATATAATCATTCTCATCTTGAGAGGACTCACCTTTATCCAAATGTCGAGGCTTGTATATAGTGATCAGATTTTTATGTTCCTTTTATTACGTACACTGAGATTTGAAATACTTTAGAAAACAAAATTTTTTTAAAAAATAGGATATCAAATTATAAGCAATCATAAACACAAGAAACATTCCTTCCCAAATCATTATACGTTGCACTTGGTTGTGTAACGTACCGCCTGCTGATGTTGGAATACCATCTTTCATTTACAGGACCAACAACTACACCCCCACGATTGTCTCCCCTAAATAAAATAATTAAGTCGATTTTCCCATAATTCTAATTGAGGAGCCAAATGGCAAACCTAATCTCGTTTGTACTACCCACACAGGTTATTCATGTGCAATCATTATTTGTATCGCATTGTCGAGGGATTTGTTACATACCGAATTGGCACATCAAGCAATCAAGTAAGTGTCATTCTGCAACCCCAAAAAAAAAAAAGAAATCAAAGATCCTCGACTCAACTATGGTATTTTTTCATCTGCTTTTCCTCGTCTTTTTTGTATTACTCTCTAACCTCAGGCTACTGTGGCTATGGTGTGGAGCGCAAATTTGGGCTTTTGGAATTTACGTTTTTGACGTAATCCTACGAAATTGGAAATCACTAAATGGGTTGCTCTATCTCTTTATTTTTAGTCAAACTTCGTCACCCACCTAATCCTTGGTCTTGGCTTCTTGACTCTTCCATGTGTTTCACTGTCAAGTCTCTTATAGCTAATTTAGTAAGAACAGCGGAACCTCATTTCAAAGATCTGTATACCGTTATTTGGAAGGATTGTTACCCAAAGAAAATCAAATTTTTTCTTTGGTTGCTTAGTCTTGGAGCCATCAATGTTGCTAATAGATTGCAACAACGTATGTCTTTCATGCATCTCTCTCCTTCTTTGTGCCATATGTGTCATTAGAATGTTGAATCTCTTGCACATGTCTTTATACATTGGTCAATTGCATCTCGCTTTTGGAAACTTATTCTTGAAGCTTTTGGGTGGTCTTTTCCTTACCCCAATAATAGTTTTGATCTTCTTGCCTTACTTTTCGGTCAGTCATTTTTTTGCTGGTACTAAGAAGACACTTTGCTTGGCTCTTATGTTGTCTTTCTTTTGGAACCTTTGGACGAGCTTAATAGTTGCCTTTTCAGAAGATTCTTTTTCCTCTTTTGATCATTTCAACGATTTAGTATTTTCTACTACTTTCTTTGGTGCAAATCTAAGCACCCTTTTCTCCTTTCAGCTTACCTTATTTATGCTCTAATTGGCGACTTTTATTGTAATCGCCTATTAGAGTTGGGTTTATTCTTTCATTTCATTCATCAACGAAATGTTTCTATTATCCAAAAGAAGACAAAAAATTAACAAAATATTTTGAGATAAATACCTCTTGATCATGAAGAATCACCAGCATTTTTGTTAGGTTCTTCCACTCTATTCAAGTGTTTGGTTCCTGAAGTTCAAAATCTTATTCTTTAAATATTATGATTTCTACTTTTTGGGCTCCATTATTGAAAAGATAATGGAAAAGCATATCCGGAGATTCACATATTTCTAAAGGTGGTCTTCTCACCCTCATACAGGTCAAGGTTTCAAACAGAATTGAAAGAATGATCTGCAATGTCACATAGAAAGACAGCAAGGAGAAAGCGGGTTCTCACCATATTAAATGGGAGAGTCATTCTCGCTAATTGAGGAAGGTGGTCTTGCCATCATTGGCATCCAACAGAGAAATAAATCCCTCTCGGCTAAATGGATTAGGAGATTTCATGAGGAAAAGACAGCTTTATGGAGGAGAGTTATTGCTTCTATTTAAGTATGGCTACCCACACACTTTAATCTTAAACCAGGTCAGAATTTCATACCACTATCAAAGGGCCAGCCCTTGGAGATACATGGACAAAATCAAGGGATCCGTGAGACAAAAAAAGCAGGTTCCTGCCTAAAAACTGTGGAATTGGTACTCTTGAATGGAAGAAATGAAGGAAAAAAAAGGATTGGAGGAAAGTTAAAGAAAAGAAAGGAGTTCATGGAGAAAGCAGAGTGCAAGAAATAAGGGTGTGAAGGAACCGGAGGAAAATTGATCTTCAAGGATCGAGACTTACCCAAGGTAGATGAGAAGAGGCACGCATCAAAAACTAAATCATTCTGCATGGGAGAGCGGATGCCTAGTTTCTGTTTTCATTAGATTGTCAAAGTCCTTTACGTCCTTGTTATGGTCTTGTATGTTAATTTTCCCTTTTTTGTTTGAAAGTTTTCCATTCTTTCCTTACTCCTTACCACAAGGGAGAGAGAGAGGGGAAAAAGAAAAAGGACTAACCTTCGCTCTTAAAGTCTCGATATCAGCTTTCAAAATTCTATTGTCGACAGCAGCATCATCGTACTTTTGATTTACATCTGTGAGACGCTTTAACAAAGTAGAGTGTTCAACCCTAAGTTGACCAACCTTTAGAAAAGGAACCACGTTTAGAAAATGTTTTAATAAGAAAGAAAAATACCCGAGAACATATAAGGGTAAACATTTTGCAGTACCTGTGTCTCGAGTTCATTCAAGTGTGCTTGTTTTCGTCGTCTGGAGCGTCTTGCTGATTCTCTATTTGACAACATCCTAGGCCACCAGCAATGTCAAGTGAGTAAAGCTAGGACCGAGCAACAAATTGGGTAGAAGGATTGATTTTTCCCATAGGGCCTTCTTTTTCTCTCCTCTCTAATTTATTTATTTACTGATTAGAAACGAAACCTCTTCCATTAAGATAAGAACATTCACTAGACAATTAAGAGGACAGGATGGAAGATGAGATATCTTCCTTACCCAAAAACCTATAAAGATCACAAAAACACTCTTCAATAGTAGCAACAATAAAAGAAGATAGTTGTTTTTAAATGCAAAGTAAAGTGAAACATGTTTAACATATCTCTACTCGTAAAAATTACAGAATTCAATGTTTCAAAATATTCGATCGGAATATGACACTTTTAACTTCCTTTTTATTCTTCTTTTGTTTCACAACTGTACAAGGCGATTGTGAACGGGATTTGACATAAGACTCTAGTTAGATCAACAAGTTGAGCACACGATGAACTTAGATAATCAATGAAGATGTAACAAAAATGCCTTCTCTAAACATTATAACGGGCGAAAAACATAATAGAAGAGCATAAGAAAGCAAATGATCGTTGCTTGAGTCATATCCTCAATGAACGGAAATATGAACAGCTGGATAATTTAGAGGATTAACAATTTGACATAAGCAAGAGCAACAAAGTCCACAGAACAATAAACCAAAATTACCTCCTAGCACGTCTTGCATCAGCAGGATCCATATTCTCAATGTTTTCAATGTCTCCTTCAAGATCATCATCATCAGACTCATCTCTGGATGATCCACTCGTTGTTTGAGCAGGTTGTACCCCTAGTTTCTTAGGCATTGTAGGTAAGGATGGAATCCCAAGTGGACTACCAGAAACCTCACTTTCTTTTGTTGAAGTGCCACGATCGGAGCCTACAGCCACCGTTGAGCAAAAGCGATATTGCAGTTAATAGCACATAATTTAAATGGTAAGGGAGTTAGAAGGGGCAAGATGCATCATGAAAAGGGATCTAACTTGTAAAAATATGAGATCCCCTAAAAATATATTGACTATTATCTGGAGCTCGCTTTTTTTTTGTTTCTTTCTTCTTTTTCTTTTTCTTTCAATAGACGTCGACCTTAAATTGAGAAAAATGAAATAATACAAAAGAAGCTTACAAAAATCATTGTCCAAAAGCAGAGCCAAAAAAATGGAGGTATTTTTTGTAATCAATGGAGGTGTTTTTTGTAATGTTATCCGATAGGAACCCCCCCATGTATTCCACTCATCATACCAATGAATGGTTTTTGATTCCTATCAAATAAAAGGAAAACAAAATGGAGTCAAAACAAAGCTAGAGACCTAACAAGATAGAAATGAAGGTTTTAAATAATAAGACCGAGATGATTACGGAAAATTTAGGCACGGCAGGAGATCAATAGAAAAATCGAACTGGCCTACCAGGAGATGAACACCATCAAATATCAGATAGAGATAATTATAAAACTCGAAAAGAGTCAAGACATTCAATTACCAAAGTGGAGTGAGAAAAATCCGGTTGCAATGCGTTTTGCCATGGCACTACAACCGGCAACTTTTCAAACCATTATTCATGATTACGGAAACTCAACTTGATGAAACAAAATCAACACTTCGGAGTCGGAGTGTTCAAAGGATTTGGCTTCTAAAGAAATAACACCGCCCTCCGCCAAAAACAATATATCGACGTTCCCCACAACAGAGAACAGGAAAACAACATTAAGAAATTTTCCATGCTTTTTTCACAAATTTGACTTCACGTATTAGATCTTCTCATATACAAGAGGCTGCTCGATACGGAAAACGGCCAACGAAAGCCATAGGAACAATAACTAGATAACTACTTGATGAGCTTGACAACGATAAATAATGAATATAATAAACCCGTAGACTGGATGAGCGGAAGCTACCTTGGCCCGGAGCTTGCAAACCAAATTGGAATGCGTTCGAACTTTGCCCACGGTGATCGGCTGGCTGAACTGGACCTTTGGGCTCCAAAGAAGCAGCCTGCAATCCCGAACACAAAAAATGGCTAAAGCAAGTTCTCTTCCAGAAGAAACCAATGAAGTTCCTCAATTTCATTTCAAAACACAATTAGAGTTCAGCATTTCAAATCCCAAATTCATCAAAATACAGTACACGAATCAGTTTCAAAAGAGAGAGAAACAATCACCCGCGACAGAGCCACAGCAGCGCAAGCCATATCAAGCTGATTCTTCAAAAACACACGGTACCGATCAGAACTACTCCGAACCATTTTCGACGGATCCGAAGACGGAATTGGCTGAGAACGATCATGATCACAATCCGCCTTCTTGATCTCCACAATCTCATCATCACCTTCATCACGCTTCGAAGTTGAAGACTGAGATGCAGGAGATGCCACATCCACGGGAGAAACTGGCACACGATCGGAAGTAGTTGAAGGGCAACTATTCACAGGCAACGCCGAAACTTCCTCGAGAAACCTCTCGAACGCCCATTCAGAGGCGCTTCGGTTCATCGTCAAGGAAGGATCCGGCGACCGAAAAGGAGAATGAGACGGCGGCGAAGACGACGCCGCCGGCTGTGGCGGCCAGAAGGAGTTATCGGAGAGGTCTTCCGATGAGAAGAAAGTATGCATCGTCGTTGTCAGAGTCCGATTTGTTTTCCTCGTTTCGTACGCGCGTTTTCAATGTGGTAAGCATTTAAGCGCGTGGGGAAAAATCTGATGCTTTAAGGACCACCATACTTTCCCAATAGCACCCACGTGTTTATACTTTGTTTTGTGTCTGTGAAAGTCTTCTATCTGTGCAAGGATTGGAATTTGTTTTCACACATGGTTTTTCTCTTTTTCTTTTTTAAATACCCTTTTTGTACCTGAGAAGGAAAATAGCCAAAAATAAGACAAACCAGAGAGGATTAAAGACATTTGGGTTGGGTTTTAATTTTATAGACTAATAGGAGTTTTAACATGTGAAATGACTATTTTAAAAGGGGTTTCACTCTCACGTATATATTTAAAGTGATTGTACGTATATATTTAAAGTGATTGTTTATATTTCATAGATAGAGTAAAAGAAATCGTCTATCACGTATATTTAAAGTGATTGCTTAGATAAAAATGATTTTAACCAAAAAAATTATTTTAAATGATAAAATTGTTGAAAATATTTATAAATAATAACAAAATATTACAATCTACCTGCGATAGACTACTAATCGTGTCTATCACGAAACAAACATTGTGTTTATAAATATTTAGCCCATTACAAAATTATTTTCATTTTAGCTTGTTACGAAATTTAAGAATGCAAATTAAGACTAAATCATTATTCCAAAAAATATTTAAACAGAAGGTATCAACAAAGATGATGTTATTTAAAGACAAAGGAGAGGAGGAATAACCAACTTTATTGTACATGTTTCTTCAATTTAGTCTTTTTTAAATCGGTTGGATAAATAAAGCTGTATTGTATTTTACTAATTTATGAAATAAATTTGAAAATTCAAACAACATTTCAAAATTCAGATACTAAAAAAGATATAGGGCTCTCATTATGCTTTTTCAAAATAAATAATTGAAAATTAGGGGAAAGAAACCGCACCGAGTCGAACCGACAGGGTTCGGTTTCTGGTTCGCCCGACCCGCTTAAGTGGGGTTACTTCTTCACTCATCAGTTCATCCTGTCCGCCGCTCGCCTCTCTCTCTTTCTCCTTTGCCGTCAGGCGTCGCTCAGCCACCATTATCGTCGACTTCTTCGCCGCCGTCGCCGTCGTTCCTATTCCGACGGTAGAACCCAGCATCTGATTTATTTGCCGAACCAAGCACCTGGAACAACAACGAAGAACCAAGCATCTTCTGGGTTGCTTATATTTCAGGTAATCTCACTTATAATGGGCTTTGAACTGATTTATTCAATTGACAATAATGAATTTTATGTTCTTTTGATGGGAAATTGTTAGCTGGCTTTGATTGAGCTTCCTGATGTTGAAGTCACTGACTGTTGTTTATTTTTTTGGTGGGTTTCTTGTTGTTAATATCTATTTTTTTTTGTGATGATGGTGCTTTGTTTGATCTGAAATTTTGTTGGGGAAGCCATTCTTTATGACATTTCAGAGGATTAGAAAATTGAGTGTTTTAGGCTTTTGGGTTTGTCTGAATGGCTGAAGAATGGGGCTCTGTTTGCAAATATTGCCTTTATTGTTCTGTATATTTTATAGGTAAGTGATGGCATCGTCGTTTTGCATGTATATCACTTTCTTATGGAGTTGCAACATTGTTTGATGCATTTTTGAATGAAAACTACAAGAGTGAGGTTCCTGCTTTTGTACCATAAACATAAAATTGATCATGATATGATTGATCTTAATTCTTATGATATAATTAACATTTGATTATCTCTAAACTTAGTAGTGTGTTTAATTTTATCACACAGCCCAATTACACCCCTAACTGAAATATATGTGGTTATATCCATAAATTAGAGGATTAAATAGATGTTAAATAATTTTTTGAGTAGAAAATAGATGTTAAATATTATCAATATCGTCATGTCTCTTATAATATGAATGTTTTTATTAAAGGCTTATAAATATGAATGTTGAATATGATGTTATTGCTTTAGGGTTTTCTCTTGTTTAATGGGGAACTGGCAGTTTCGGTCTTGTTTTTGTGCATTATATTGGTTGTCGAGATTGCATTAGCATCTTACAGTTGCCTAATCGTTTTGAAATCTCAGCGGTTCAACAAAGATGGCAGCCTTCAATCTCGTTGCGAATATCTATGACCCGGCTTTGAAACCTCGCTTGCTACACAAACTTCTTAGGGAGCACGTTCCTGACGATAAGCATGGGTTTAATGATCATTTGGAACTTTCAAAGGTGGTTTCTGTGATCAAAATCCACAATCTCCTCTCTGAATCCTCGTCCTCCATTGACCAAAAGCTGATTGATAGCTGGAAATCAGCCGTTGATTCCTGGGTCAACCGCTTATTTTTTCTTATCTCCACTGATATGGTATAAGTATGCATCAACTTCCATTTAAAGAACAATATTTTGTAGTACACACGACAACTTTTAGGATAGCGTAAACTAACAAAAGAGGGGTGGGGGGAGAAGTTATTGCCAATCTATACTGTGATATAGTAGACGAAAATGAAATCCATTGTGGTTGTTCCAAAATCCATCAAGCGAGATGTTGTAATAAGAAATTGATGATGACGTGATGTCACACAAAGTTATCTCAGAAACTGAATATTCGAAACTTGCTTGCATATTTGGCTTTTCATTGGCATGCAGGAAGATTGGAAATAATATTATCTTA
This sequence comes from Citrullus colocynthis, assembly GCA_031780015.1. Classification (NCBI taxonomy): domain Eukaryota; kingdom Viridiplantae; phylum Streptophyta; class Magnoliopsida; order Cucurbitales; family Cucurbitaceae; genus Citrullus; species Citrullus colocynthis. The sequence goes on along the minus strand of QLSR01000005.1, from coordinate 2,948,973 downwards.
TCTTTATTTTTCCATTTTTTAGAAATTGCTCAACTTCCTATTGTGGGTTACTAATTTTAGCATCCAATCTTTCTAAAGCCTGATAAATGTTGGGCGGGAATCATTTTACTTGGAGTGACTTGTCAACAATGCAGCTCTAGTCGTTTCTTGGCATCATATACAGAATGGCTTCACAGGCTTTTACCTCACATACAGGTAATAATTGATTTTTTATTGGATTGATTCTGTAGTATTTAACTACATGTATTAAGTGGCAAAAATGTTAAATGATAATGTACGTATGAAGAAGAATAAGTGTTAAATGATAATGTTGTACTTCTATCAGAATGAAGATACTGGTGACTGTTAGTGGGGCACATAACTGTGATAATTCAACTATTGATTTGATCATAAGTGCGACATAGTTCCAGAACAATGTCAAGTTCCTCCTTTTGCTGTTCCTTTTATTTATTCTGTATCGTTTTTAGCTTTACGACATAATCATCAATGCTTTTTAGTACTTGAATGCTGCTAAAAAAATTTCACTACTTTTTTGTGCTTTCTATTGTTCAATAGACAGATTCTCAGTTTTTGAAGGCGGCCTCTTGTGCTTCAATCTCAGATTTATTCTTGAGGTACATCTTCATTTGACCTTGACAGAAATCTATCGTACAAAGTCATCACTGATGTAACAATGTCATTGATAAGATGAAATTACAAAAGGATACTTATCAATAGGATTACAAAAGTCTCTTCTTTTTTTCTTTTTCTTTCTTTTCTTTTTCTTTTTTATTTATTTATTATTTTTTTTTTTTATTGAGTACAACAATTGTGGGGAACCTCCGACCTCTAGAGATGAAGATCATGCCAATTACCACTGAGCTAAGCTCATTTTGGCACAAAAATCTCCTCCATTTAGCAATAAGAGAAACTAAATCATAATTATAAAAAGGGGTAACCAATTTACCCCAATTGAGGGCCGTGTGTGTCACTCAAACACAAATTGATTAGTTAACTATACCCTTTCCAAAAGCAAAATATCTATTTTAAGCCTTTTGCATATTTAACTGAATAGCCTCTTAGGATTTCTGTATTGTTGCATTGACTTTGTGGTCTGTGGATTCAACTATTGAATGCTGACTTAAGAATAATAAATAACTGGCTGAATCACAGTCTGAAAGTTATTACTATTAAGTCATTTTGTTGCATATCTGAGCCTAGAACTATTGGTTAAGGCATATATCCCACCTCCACATGTTGTTGAGCTTAAAAATAAAAATTGTCCATATATATTTCTTTTAAAATAAAATAACCACTTTCATTGAGAAAAAAATGAAGAAAATTGTCTAAAACTCTTAAGCAATATGCTCCATATTATGGCTGGTTTCATGACTTTTTAAGATATATCTTTTACAAATTAGATTGGGTAGATTTCAAAGTGTAAAGAAAGATGGGACTTCATGTGCTGGGAAGGTCATTCAACCAGTTGTTAAGCTGTTGCATGATGATAATACAGAAGCTGTTTTGGTAAGTAGCATAAGTGAACACACTTTTCATGGACTTTCACACGTTCGTGAGCTAAATAATTTGTGACAATGATATTTAATTATCTTTGCCAACTGAGATCATCTTTTGAAAATTCCATGGGCTTTTGTGAAACTTCTCATCTCTCTTTTTGTACTCTTTGTTTGGTAATGGTGGTTGCAACTTTCATTTCCAAATATATAATTATCTGCATGTTGATGCAGGATGCTGGAGTTAATCTATTATGCAATCTGATAGCTTTCTTCCCCTTTACAATCCAGCGTCATTATGACTCTGTAAGTGATTTATTGAATAATTGACATCAATACAATTACGTTTGTGGGAGTATTGATAGCTTTCTGACTTTTTTGTTCACTGGTGGTGTAATCTAAGCTGCAGAGGTTTATTATTATTATTATTATTATTATTATTATTATTATTATTTCCTCACAAAAAAACTGCTATAGAATCTAGAGAGAGAGTGTGTGTTACCATTAGGAGCTAAAAGAATTGAATTTTCTCCCACAACTCCATCCAGCATCTTGGCTCATATGGCCTCATGTTGTCAGCATGTTGTTTATCTATAGATCACTGTCTTCGTAATTGAAAATTTAACAAAGCATAAATCCCATGCTAAAAAAAAATAAGAACGAATTTTGAAATTATTGATTTTGTTTTTTCCTGATGAATTGAATATTGAAATATTCTGTAGGCCGAAGCTGCAATTGTTTCAAAAATATTTTCAGGGAAGTGTAGTTCTAACATGCTGAAGGTACTGTGCCCCTTATGTATTTTTAATCAGAGATATCACCACAAACATTAAATTTCCCCCATAACTTTCTCTGTTCTCATATCCCAAATTTAGAAACTTGCTCATTGCCTGGCATCACTTCCAAAATCAAAAGGAGATGAAGATGGCTGGTCTTTACTAATGCAGAAGATTTTGTTATCCGTCAATAGTCACTTGAATGAGGCCTTCCAAGGCATTGGTGAAGGTTTACTAAACTGTAAAACAAATAAAGTTATCTCAATTTATGAAAATGGTGAGAATGATGCATTTAAATGTTTTTGTAGATTCAAAAAGCAATGAAGTTGTAAGGTTACTGGTTCAACCAGGAAAAGATCCTCCACTACCTTTAGGTTGTAATTCATTGTCAGAAGGTTCCTTAGACAAAATAACAAAGAGCTCAGAGCGAACGTTAACTTCTAGTATTTCAACCTTGATGCTTTGCTGTTCCACAATGATAACAACTTCATACAACCATCAGGTAGCATCATGTCATCCATTTTTTTTATTGTTATGCTCGTCTTAAAAGAGGAATAGTTCGTCTCAATATAAATCTATGTATATCTACCGTGAGACCCCACTTCACTAATTAATATAATGAAATAGAGAAGAAAAGTGATGTTAAATTGATATTTTATCAGGTGGCAATTCCCATTCGCCCTTTATTAGCTCTTATTGAGAGAGTGCTGACGGTGGATGGTTCTTTGGCACCCACTTCAGTGCCATTCATGACATCTCTGCAGCAAGAGTCAATGTGTTCAGAACTTCCGGCACTGCATTCAGACAGTTTGGATCTCCTCATTGCCATCATTAAGAGCCTTCGCAGGTAAGGCATCTACTATTCAACTTCAGGAACTATATACCATAAAACCTTAATGCAGACCCAGACTCTTTCAATGATTAATACCCATCCATATATATATATGCTTTTTTCCACCTCTACAAGATGCAGTCCACGACGATCTTTCATGTTTATATGAATACAAAAATGATCCAATAGTAATAGGAAAATATGTGAACCCTAGCCAGTCAATTGTCACTACAAATATGGATGCTGAGTTTTTGTTTCTATATTTATTATCAAATTCCTTTCCAGTCAATTGTTACCACATGCTGCATCAATTGTACGATTCATTTTGAAGTACTTCAAGGAGTGTGTCTCTGCAGAACTGAGAGTAAAAGTCTACGCAGTTGCTAAGTCATTGATGATGTCTTTGGGCGTTGGTAAGATTTATTCTGTGTTTCATTTGACATGGATATTATTATAATTATTGTTTCAATGTCTATATGGAAATATTGTTTTGGGATGTATGCTTATTCGACGCCGCATTTGAGCCAGGAATGGCTGCATCTCTTGCACGAGATGTGATTGACAATGCACTAGTTGATTTGAACCCTGTCGATAATGAGAGTTCTGATCCATCTAGTGTGAATGCAAAGGACACACAAAGAGAATTGCTGCAACACCATAAGAAGAGAAAACATCCTTCAGTTCCTACTTCCATGAATGGGCAGCACAAAAGGCATGAACCAAGTGACAACATTACCACCAGCAGCTGTATGTCTACCTCAGTCCACTTGAGGATAGCTGCACTTGAGGCTTTGGAGACTCTTCTTACATTGGTGGGCATTATATATGTTATTTCTCTCTCTCTCTCTCTCTCTCTCTCTCTCTCTCTTAATTATTTTGCATATGAATTTATTAAAAAGTTGTGAACGGGAATATTTTTGGTTCCCTTGTGTCTGATACCATTGCTAACCGCTATCATTTGATAGGCTGGTGCTTTGAGATCTGAAGAAGGGTGGCGTGCAAAAGTTGAGCATCTTCTAATAACAGCTGCAGCATCTTCTTTTGAATGGCCACGAGCCTCAGATGACATCTTTTTCCAAGCTAATGAATCTATTGAGGTTTGGGTGGATTATCAGTTGGCAACATTTCGTGCACTACTGGCTTCATTTTTGTCTGCTGTCCATGTACGCCCTCTGGCTTTGGCTCAAGGTCTAGAGCTTTTCCGTAGAGGTAAGTCTCTTTTGATATTTCTTTGGACCATGTGGACAGTTGTTCTTGAGAGTGAGGATGTTAACTTGCCTTATTATGAGAGAAGTTATGAGTCAAACTGCAGATATTTGTTTGAAACATGAACTGCAAAATAATGACGACTGATGACTACTCCAAGGCGGTTTGCTAGAATCATGATATCTGTGAACTTGCCTTAGACGTGCTAATCAAATAAAATACCTTCATAACATGTTCCCTGTATAAGGACTTGCGTAATATCACCATGCCGCCCACCCAAAAAAAGAAAAGAAAAGAACGTCTACCTAAGAAATTATGCATCCTTATTCTTGTTGTTATTGAAGTATAATTAGCTTGTTTCCAGTTGATTAATTTTGCTTTGGTAAGATATTTTAAAGCATTGTTTTCTGATAGGTATTTTCTTCTTCAGGTAAACAAGAAAATGGAACTAAACTTGCTGAATTTTGTGCTCATGCTCTCTTAGCCATAGAGGTCCTAATACATCCAAGGGTTCTTCCCCTCTTGGATTTCTTACCTGCGCATTTGAGCTCTCCTGAACCACTAGCTACCTATAAATTCCAGGAAGATACGTACTTTGGTAGTATGAATTCTAGCAAATTGTTGAAGATCGACTCACATGGCATGGAGCAGAGTGCCCCCGATTTGGATGACAATTTTTTGTATGATAGAGAAGTTGCAGATGGCATTGATGAGGCTCCAATTAGAGATCCAGGTAATACGATAAAAACCGATGAAATGACATACAAAACCTCAAATGATCTTGAGAAGGAGCCTTCTGCAAATGGCCTGGCGAGTATGGACGCACCCCAGAGGACTGAGCAGGCCACTGCAGCAGCCATCACAGAAATAGGGGTTGTAGAGAGAGATGATGTCTTTGCTAATGCGAGTATGAATAGTTCTCCCATGTCATCAAAATCCGATAAAATCGAAGATTTCAAACGTGATCCAGACTCGAATTTAATGCCAGAAGATGATTTCCCTGATATTATTGATGCAGATCCTGACACAGACTATGAAGAGTGAAACAGGGACCGGCAATCTTGACTCAATTTTGTAGCTTTAAGGGTGTTTAGAATTAAAGATTAATTATTGTTATGTTCTATTTCATGTCAGCATAGTTTGAGCTGATTATTGAGAATGGCTATGTATATTAAAAGATGGAAGTTGCGAAATTGCAAAAGCTTTGGTTCTGACTGTCGTTTTTTGGTCATAGAATGAAATTCATTTACTCAGTTTAGATTAATTTTCTTTGAATCGTTGATTTCTTCATTCCTATAGTGGACAAGACTACGGAAATTAGGCTGTGTTGACAAATATTTAGAGGTTAAATAATGGACGAATGGTCATGGATAGGTTTCAATTGTGCTCTTAAGATTTGAAAATCTAATATTTTCAAGAAATACCCTTCGAGAGTTTATGTATTAAGATCGAAAGGATTCATAGATAATATATTATTTTACGGCATGAGAACTGATGTGTAAAATTTAATTATATTTTTAATGCCATAAATTGTGTGTTTTATTTTATTACTTTTAAAGTATAAATGATGATATCATTTGGATTGAAATTAATACTAAAATATAAATGAAATTAGTCAAAGTAACAAATGTAATTGTTTAAAGTCAAAGGCAATTGTTATGATCTTTTATCCTAGAAGCGGGAAGTTGGACTCTATCCCACAATTTTTGTACTAAAAAGAAGTGTAATTAATTAAGAAAGAAGTAAATTAATAGAAAAAGATGAAAATTAGATTAAGAATGGTAAAATGAAGTTACTCGATAATGTGAAAAGTAAAAAGAATGAAATATGAAGTTTTTCGATAAATATAAAAAGTAGAAGGAGATGAGAATATAAAGTTACTCACTAAATATACAAACTTCAATAGTTGTCTACACCAACTTAAAAAGTTAGTGGGTTAAGAGTTTGCAGTAGCAAATTTTAAATATTCATTTTGAAAATAGCAAAAAAGTTCTAAAAATAGGAAAATAGCAAACTGATTTTCATAATTATTAATTACTAACAACGTTGATGTCATTAACTATTTATAATCTAAATATTTTTAAATCTTACGGAAAAAACAAAGATACTAACTAATTTAAAAAATCTAAAATTCAAAACATAACGATCAATATTATATTAATTATTTAAAATCTTGCACCTTGCACAAAGAAAAAAACATCATCATAAGTAAATACAAACAAATACAGGGTACTAAAAAGCATTATTGTATTCGAAAGAAACAAACCATCAATGTCAATGTAATTAACCAAAATACAAATACATAGTATTCAAAACAACTTTTACTCTCGTAACACTAAGCTCCAATCATCCTAAAAAAATAAATGTAACATATTCGAAGAAAGCAAATAACAAATTTTAATATAATCAACTACATACAATACCTTGTATTTGCATCCATGCAGAAGATGTGTGTGCATTAACATCATAAAGACAAGTATACACCAAAAATATTCTCTTCCACGCACCACCTCAACACAGTTAGTTTTCTAATCGATTCAAATCGATTCAAATGGATATAACATAAGAAAAAAAATAGGAACCATCTAAGTCTATGGCGACTCTATTGTTCCTCTCCTTTTATTCCCATAATCGACATTGAAATTTCTGGAAGTGGGGACAACTTCTCGAACTTATATTCCACCCCAATTTACTATTTTAGTCCATGTAGTTTGAGATTGTTTTCATTTTAGCCAACGTGCTTTCAATTGTCTAACTTTAATATATGTTATTGTAATAGGTCTTCAAATTCTTCTATGCTGTTAGTTTTTTGTTGATTTATTTTTTAAAAAAAAATTAATCTATGAGCATCCCCTATATAAAATTGTGAAAATATATTTGTAGTATTTTTTCTTACATAAAATTGTATTATTATTTTCCCAATTTTGATAAAAGTTAATATTGAATGACTAAATTTAAGATTTATTGAAAGTATAAAGACTAGATATGAAGGTCGGTTTGATTGGTTGGTTTTGAGGACAATAAAAAAAAAAAAAAATCGTTTTATAAAGAAGAGAACCGAGCAAAACCAAAGAGAATGGTTTTTATTTTGTTTGGTTTTGTCTATTTGGTTCTCAGTTTTTTGCCTTTCTTTTTGATTTTGTCTATTTGGTTCTCAGTTTTTTGCCTTTCTTTCTTTTATTTTTTCATGTTTATTTTCACGTTGCTTGCTTTTATGAAATTAAATTTGGGCCTTATATATTTTGAAATTGGACATTTTTTTCTATTTTATTGGTATTTTTCTAAATAACAAACATATGTACACCATAATAATTAAAATACTAAAATGGACCTAGCGCGAGAGTTTGTTTTTAAGGTATATATGTACCTTTGGTTCAGTTTGTTTTGACTAGTTTTTCAATTAAAAAAAAAAATCCGACATGAACCAATAATTTTTTGTTTTCTCCAAATACAAACCAAGATGTCCAATTTATACTCAAAAGTTGAACCAAACCAATGGGTCAACCTGGTTCAATTTAATATTTTCAGTTTTTCGATTTTTTTGTTGCACTCCTAATAAGAATTGAACTTTTAGCCTTATCAACAAGCTCGAAGCCCAAAGATCTCCTCAAGCCCAAGCTCAGCTCAAAGACACCATTTTATCGGCCTAACCCATTTATTCATTAAATTGGATATGGATCACCATTTTTTAAATTTGAGTTGTCCTGTTTTGGTCATATTTGAATCAACCCAACAAGTCCGCCCAATAGACCTCCAAATATGTATGTATGTGTATACTTCTTCATATATTATATTTTATATGTTAAAAAAAGTAAATTCTTTTATATTATTTTTTAAAGAAAAATTATTATAAATAAAAAAATAACAAATTATTTACAAATATATAAAATTTTATTGTCTATAAGGAATAGACTGCGATAGACTTCTGACAATAGATTTTAATTAACGTAAATTTTTAAAGACGATTAAAAACTAATTTTTTTAAAGCAAATTAAATACTAAATAAAACTTTACAGGACTCATAATCAAAAGAAAATAGTAAAAATACGAAATAAATTTAATAAAAAATAGAATTTTAATAATATTTTATTAAAAAATCTAAAATATATCTATATTTTTTGAAAAATTGCACAAACCACTCCTGAAACTATGAGATTTGTTAGCATCACACTCAAACTTTTAATTTGATCAGTTAACCCCTATAGTTTACCAAGTGTTGTCACTTGGATGGGCCAGGAGGGATAGCTTGTACAATTTTCCTTATATTTCTTTTAAAATATTTTCATGGTAAAAATTTTAACTCTCAAACTTACATTAGTTATAGAACTTGAAATCTTAAATAATAAAAATTGAACATTCAAATTTATACAATTGTTACAATTTCTATAATATATAAGTTTGAGGGCCTTTAATATTTATATAATTTTGAGAATTTAATTTTTAGAAAAGATTGTATAATTGCAACTAATGTATTTTATGGATATGGATGATTTTTACGATAGGTAGAAAATTACAAAATAAAATTGAAAGTGAAAAAAAAAAAAAAAAAGAAAAAAAAAAAGCGGGATTCAAATACCAGGACCCAACTCACTTCGACGAAAGCTTAAGCAACCCAGCCGTTCGTCTTGGTGGAGTAAGGAAAATCTGTGAGGTAAGCTAATTTCGAGCTCTCATCGAACCCAATTCTTTTCACATACGTTCAATCTAATCTAACGTGATTTCGTTTGAGCCATAAAGCTACTGCTAGCTATTTTTATTTGTCCATCAGTTACTAGAAGGATTTCTGTTTCTACGAAGCCTTTTCCCTTTTGTTTCCACAAGAATTTGTATTCGGGAGTTCCTTAAGTTCGAAAGACTTTTTATGAATTTAATCTCATCCGCCGAAATGGGTCTTGGTTTAGGGTTTAGGGTTTTGTGACGCTACTTGAGTTGGTGCTGTATTTTCTTTTATTGGATTAGAAAAGTTTTACGCAATGTAATATCTTGACGTTGATAGACGGCACCCGTAGATGATTAAGGTTGACGCTTTTGTGGGATCTGATATGTTTGTTAATTTTATTTCGCTTAAACTCATAAAAGGAGCTAATTTTTTTTTAATTATTTGATTATTATTATTATTATTATTTTGAATTCTGTCTTGTATATTCCGTATTTCCCAGATGTATTTTTAAGAAATTTGCACATTTAATTGCATATTTAGATTACCCATATGATTTGGATCTACTAAATTCTTCTTTCTCTGAAGCTGCAAGTGATGAGCAAGAAGAAGAATCCTTTAGTATTCTTGGATGTTTCAATTGATGGGGAACCAGTTCAAAGAATTATCATCGAAGTGAGTGAAAAGGCCCAAAGAATGATTTTGTTAATTTCTTTGGTCCCTAACCCTGTTGAATGGAAGCAATAATATTTTCTGTGCTTGATTGCTGATAACTTGTTCCCGTTTGAACAATGCAGCTCTTTGCTAATGTTGTTCCTAAAACTGCAGACAACTTCAGGGCACTCTGTACAGGTAGGTTTTAATACTTGTAAGTTCAAAATCTTGCCATTGGTAGATGCCTGATATATAGAAGGCAATTTCTGAAATTATATTTTTTTACTAGTGTAGTCTAGACTTATCCAATAGTAGTAGGCCATAGTATAAACTAAAAAGTCAATAACTAATTGATATATTTAATTCGGGAAAGGATAAGACCGTATGCTTTTGGTGAATATATTCTTTTCCAATGACATTGCCTGCCTCAGTACCTGTCCGCTAAGAATTAATTGTCGTTTCTTTGTCTTTCAATATAGGTGAAAAGGGGATTGGAAGGACTACAGAGAAGCCTCTTCATTACAAAGGAACGTTTTTTCATCGAATTATTAAAGGGTTCATGGCTCAAGTATGTTACTTTTGTTCTTTCCTTTCGATCATCATTAAATGCTGAGCTTCTAAAATTAATAAACAAATAAATGGTGTTGATTCTATTATAATACATAAATAAATAAAGAAGTAAATACATTTCATGCACTTATTCTTAGATAAATGTTATTTTTTTATTCTCTTATAATAGATATCTAAATAAAGAAAAATGCTTTTGATGCCCTTATCCTTAGATAGTTGTAATGACTTGCTGTGTAGGTATGTCCTTTGACATGCTGAATGTAAGCATGTCTTTGTTATGAGTGAAAAAGAAAATCAAATGCATCTTTCTTTTCTTGTTTTGGATGAAGTTTTTTACAAGTTTAATGAAGCTTCGAGACATGCATTTTTTTCTTTCTCCAGAAAAGATTTCAATGTAAATTTACCATTTGCATTCCCTTAAATCATGCATTTGGACATTTCTGGAATCACCATGGGGATTTAGTACTTCAAAATGTTAGGTATTCTAAAAGACCTCAGAAGGTTGACATACTATTTTTTGCTCAGCTACTTGTTTATTCCCTTAATACTTTCCCAGTACCATTTTTAATTTTTTTTTTTTTAAACCTTTGCTCCTACAGGGTGGTGATTTTTCACGGGGAAATGGTATGCCTTCTTTCTTGTGGTGAATTGTTGAAGGGTTTTTTTTTTTTTTTTTTTTTTTAAATATTTTTTTTTTTTTTTTTTTTTTTAAATATTTTTTTTTTTTTTTTTTTTTTTAAATATTTTTTTTTTTTTTTTTTTTTTTAAATATTTTTTTTTTTTTTTTTTTTTTTAAATATTTTTTTTTTTTTTTTTTTTTTTAAATATTTTTTTTTTTTTTTTTTTTTTTAAATATTTTTTTTTTTTTTTTTTTTTTTAAATATTTTTTTTTTTTTTTTTTTTTTTAAATATTTTTTTTTTTTTTTTTTTTTTTAAATATTTTTTTTTTTTTTTTTTTTTTTAAATATTTTTTTTTTTTTTTTTTTTTTTAAATATTTTTTTTTTTTTTTTTTTTTTTAAATATTTTTTTTTTTTTTTTTTTTTTTAAATATTTTTTTTTTTTTTTTTTTTTTTAAATATTTTTTTTTTTTTTTTTTTTTTTAAATATTTTTTTTTTTTTTTTTTTTTTTAAATATTTTTTTTTTTTTTTTTTTTTTTAAATATTTTTTTTTTTTTTTTTTTTTTTAAATATTTTTTTTTTTTTTTTTTTTTTTGTCGTCTTTTAAATGCCATTATTTAATGCTTGATTATCTAATGTAGAATATTTAACTACACTGTAGGGACTGGCGGCGAAAGTGTTTATGGAGGAAAATTTTCAGGTATTTTCCCGAGTACATTGAGCTCTTGTCAAAATATATGTTCATATGTTGTGATCATAAAAATTTGGAAAACTGCAGACGAGAACTTCAAGCTAAAACACGATGGACCTGGCATTCTTTCCATGGCAAACAGCGGTCCAAACACTAATGGATCTCAATTCTTTATAACGTTTAAGCCCCAACCTCACCTTGACGGGTAATGAGTATTTTCTTACGTTCTCCTTAGGTTTTGATTTTGAAGATTGATAATTTTCTGATCATTCCTCTGGCTCCTTCTCACCGCTTCAAAATAAAAAAATCAAATGGAAATGGTACTACATTATTGTATGTGGATAACAATATGTTCGTTTGACACTTTTCTGCAATTTTGAACAGGAAACACGTTGTCTTTGGAAAAGTTGTGGTAGGAATGCATGTTGTGAAGAAAATTGAGCAGATTGGAACAGCTGATGGGAAACCTGGACAACCTGTGAAAATTGTAGACTGTGGTGAACCATCCGAGATTAAGGATGAAGCTGTGGTGGAAAAGGAAAAAGGTAGTGAACTAATAAAGGTTATAATTGGATCCACCAAAGCAAGAAATAAGGTGTTCTTCTTAATGCCTCTACATGGTTCTTTGACCTTTTTCAGAGAAAAAGAAAAAGTCGAACAAGATTTCATCTTCAGAATCTAGTTCTGATGACCAAGTGAGAGGCAGACAGAAGAAGTCCTCAAAGGATCGGAAAAAAAAGAGGAGGAGATACTCTTCATCTGATTCATACAGCTCTGATACTGAATCTGATTCATATTCTTCAGATTCAGACTCATCACTTTCTGATTCTAGTTCCTCAAGTGATGGAAAGTACAGGAAGAGGAGATCCAAGAAGACAGCAAAGCCCCAGCATGGAAGGAAAAGAAGAGGCCGAAAAAGAGAGAAAAGAAGCCGACTAGGAAAGCGTTCAAAGCGCAAGGCTAAATGGTTTGTGTCATGTTTAGTTGGGCTTCAGCCTTCTGCTTTCCTCTGTAATATTCTTTCAGTGTGTTTCAGGACATTGATAATAATTTGCCTTCAGGAGCTCTGGGAGTTCAACTGACACAGGGAGTGAGAGTACAAGTGATAGCATTAGTAGTTCTGATAGCGAAAGAGTTGATCATCGTCCCGCTACTCGTAAAATAAAGGGTTCTAACCATTCTGAGACTAAATCGAAAGGAATTATCGGTATAGTATCTCTTCGCACTCAAATATGACTTCTTCTGCATTATTGAGTTTTTAACAAATCCGCATGCTCCATCTCTAAGATGACGATACCGCATACACTCAAATGATTTGAATATTGCAGATGAGAAGGAATCCTTGAATCCTGTTACTGAGACCACTGTGGAAAAACAGAAAAATCAGGACATCAATTTATTACAGGAAGAAGGTGAACTGTCCCCAAAGCATGATGATATTCCGAACAATAGTCATAAAGCTGAAACGGAGAAGCTTGAGAGATCTGCTAATCAACGTCTTGTTTCAGATGACTCTAACTACTCCAGGTTTCAATTTCATTCTCATTTCCTTCTATCTCTTGTTTCTTTCTAACTATTTGTTCGTTCGACATCTGTTCAAATTGTTCTGAGGTCATATACGAGCAGTTGCTTCATGAACTCTTACATCTGTGACTGACAGGAGCCCTACTCCTGAAAGGCCAAGCAACAGCCCCAGCAGCAATCTTACCAGAAATCCTGATAAGTCATTTGGAGATTCTTTGAAGAAGTATGATGAGCGGAATAGGACAATGCGTTCTCGGAGTCCTGTTAGAAAAGCTCCTGAGCCTTCCGCGTCAAATCCTGGTCAAACTTCATCAAGAAGCCATTCTCCACATGGCACTCCAAAACGTGTTAGGAAGGGGCGTGGCTTTACTGAGCAGTACTCATTTGTGCGTCGTTACCGTACTCCATCACCCGAACGTCCTCGTAGTTATGGTGGTAGAAATATTTATGGAAGAAATCGTAATGGGTAATAATTTATATATTCTTTTCATGGGTTAATATTTATTTTTATGATACTTTATTAAGCAAGACTTTGGGATTTAATTCTTTCATTTTATGAAGGTATTCAAGCTACAGAAACAAACATGATTGGTCACCTGATAGGCGATATCGGAGCCCACCTAGAGGCAGGAGCCCTCCAAGGTTTCCTCTTTCTCTTGTCTCTCACACACGGTCACACAAACTTGAAACCCTTTTATGGGCATAACTTTTGCTCTTAAGGTCTTATTTTCTTAGAACTGCTGCAAGTAGTCCTTTAGTAGTAAAACTTGGTTGTGGGTGGTTCCCCAAAATATTGGTATGACGAATCTCTACTCCATTAAATGAACACCCATCCTCCCAGAAAATGAACAGGACTACCATTTCCTACTTGGAAGGTCAGGGGGTAATCCACCAAAATTTTACATTTGCTTGTATAATTTCAATGGCTTTTATAAAAAACATCTTTAATTCAGCAACTGTGATGAATTACACCATTCCCTGATCACGGAATGCCAAAGAGAATTGCTTCAAGTGGAAACTTCCGCAACTGTTTCGATAACATTGCTTGGTTCCTTGATCTAGAATTTGCCAGGCCGAACCCCCCAATTTCCAGTGGGCAGACAGTCCGCACTTGACTTGATGACCGCATCCACCTTCCTGATTTTGGGATTCCTTAGCAACCTTTCAAGTTATTATGAAGATTGACCAAAAATCAACCAAATAATTTCTATTTCTAACACATATTTTGCCTGCTTTGCTTTACCTTCTATCTTTCGTTTTTCAATCTAGATAGTTTTGCAAAAAATCCTCCGAAGTACTGAGTTCCGGAGAGCCAAATGTAAGAGACCCCTTCCCAAGGGAAAACCTTGAAACACCAATGTGAAATCTATATGTCATGGCAATCACAGAAAACTAGAGTACTATATACGAATTGAAGATGGTTTACCATTACATTCCCTTTTCCAATCTGTGATCCTTTGAAAGACTTAAAACTACGTCTCTCTGCTGCATCCTACTAAGAGCATCCGCCACATTCACCTTGCCTTAGCAACTCTGCCTCTAGGCCACCTAGATGAGGACTTCTTGTATCCATTTCCTCCATTTGCCGTTGAATCCCTTAAATTAAATCCCAAATGTTTTTTTTTGGGGGGCGTTTAGCATATTTATACAAAGAGTAATATTTAGGTGCATCTAGGTTGCACCCAGCCGTATGCATCCGGATCAACTAGTACATAGCCTTTTCCTCATCTTTATAGATGTATAATATGAGTTGGAATTTCTGTGCCTACTAGATATCGAAGGAGGAGCTGGAGTGTTTCACACAGTCCAGGAAGTTATCATGGTCGTTACAAAGACCGTAGCAAGAGTCGGAGTCCAGCACGGAGTCCTAGTCCTTTGGAAAAGCGAACTCAAATAAGCGAGAGACTAAAATCACGTCTTGGACCAAAGAACAATATTTCTCCACAGAAAGAAAGTTTGCAGTCAAGGAATCGTAATCGCAGCTTGTCACATTCAAGATCGCCAGATAAACGTCGTGGTGCTGCTTCTCCCAGTCGGTCTAGATCCAGCTCCTTGTCTGGACAAAGGGGGTTAGTTTCCTATGGAAATGGTAGTCCTGAATCCTGATAAGCTTTGTACAACTATCTGCAGGTTATAGAAATGGTAAAATGCTTGTCCTTTTGATAGAATGTTTGTAATTTCTTAAAGTGATTTGTTTATATTGGGATTTCGCTTCTGTTATTTTCTTTAGCCCAACATTTATAAGTTTAGCAACATCTCATTTTGACCTTAATTTTGATTTGTTCATATAGGTATAACGTTGTACTTTTCTCTGGTTGGTCCATAGATTATGATTAATAATGATTATGTTCTGGGAGAGAAGGCTTGGGAGGAAATTAATATAATTGTTTCATTTTCCTTTAATTATTTGATGCCTGAAATAGTTTGTTTTGGATACATCTGGTTTATTCAAACAGGTTTAGCAAACTCCTTATTCACTGTCTTTTCTTAAAATAAAATCATGCAAGCGATTTGACTAGTTTATTTTGAAAATGCAATTTTTTAATATTGATTGTTTGATATTAAATAAGCATTTTTTAAGTAATTAATTTGCTTTAGACTCGTTTCGAATGACTCTAGATGAGGGATTATAAACTACCTAATGTCTTGGTAATTTAGCATTTATTGTATCATTGTCTGGTATAGTCCAATTGAACAACTTGCAAATAAAATTATTTTTAAGGAAATATAACCCAACAGCAATTTTTTATTTTTATATTTTTAATGACGTTTTCTTAAATACGTTTATACCTTTCCTTTTCTTTTATCTTTTTTAATATATAAATTCCTATTTACCCATATTCTAAAATAACAATTCTTTTTGTTTCTTTGCAAAATCTTCAACGGTTTCCATTTTTGTATTTTTTTAATTTTTTTTTATGTACTTTTCTCATCTACACATTATATGCAAAACATTTTGGTTACATTTATAGAGAATATTATAATGATAAATAGGTTGGTTGTGCCTGTGTGCATTAATTGCATGTGCGTGGAGAAAAAGAAATAAATAGAGAGCGTGAGAAATTTGTGAACTAAGTTTGTCAAATATTCTTTGTTTGATTATCCTTGTGATGGTCTTTCAGATGCTTGTTTGTTACATTGGTTATCTAAAAAAACAAAATAGAACTGTTTTTTGCAAACGGAAAATAACAATTTGAATCATTTCTCTAAGTATCTCAACTTACCAAAGAAAAATTACATTGGTTGATGTTTTGTATGAGAGTTCTATTTGATTCACAACTCACGTAACAAATTGTTCATAGAGACTATGAAGAACTAGGATAGTCCTATAATCATGGTTGCGAATGAATTAAATATAGGATAAGATAAGATTTAATCTTAACTTTTTTGAGATTAGGAAAAAACTCTTATCCTAATCCTAATAAAGTTAAGATAAATCCTAGATCAAATCCCTTACCACCATATGAGATAACTAAAAATTTATGACTTCTCCATTCTATAGTTCTTACTTTGGTACCGGAGCTCTTTTTCTTTGCTTTGCGGATACTCTCTTACCCAAATTATAAATTTTTTTTTTGTTGTCACATGAAAGTCAAATGCGTTTTCTCCTATTCAAATTCGGCATCAATAGTTGGCGTCATTCATAGGAACAAGAGTATTATGCCTTGGTATTATGATATTAAGAAAATCAATAAACTTTTGAATCATTTCAGACCTTTGAGAAAATCAATAAACTTTCGAATCATTTCAGACCTATGAGAAGAAGTCAAATCAGAGGTTTGAATCATTTAGTCTCATAATCCTTATTTTTGAATTATTTTCAAACATTTAAGGCTCGTTTAGAATGATTTAAGGAAAAAATATTTTTCAAAAATACATTTTCATTTAAACACTTTGGGTAAAAAATTTTTAAAATAAAAAAAAAATGTGTTTAGCAAATTTTTTTAAATGACAAAATTGCTAAAACTATTTATAAATAATAGCAAAATATCAAATAGATTATGATAGATCGTGATAGACATCTATGTTTGTAAATATTTTGGTTCATTTTCCTAGATTTGAAAATAGCCCAACGTGTTTGACAACTCTTTTTCAAAAGTGTTTTTAAGTAAATGTTTGTTTGGTTTGTTATATACTAAAAGTGTTTTTATTAATTTTAAATTACTATAAAATAATTTGCTGATGGAGAAGAAGGCCAATGATCACCAGAAGTTGGGCCGCGGCAATTGCGGGGGTGATGGCCAGAGTTTCTCATATAAATTAGGGGAGATTACTTAAATTTTTTTTTAAGTTGGTTTTAAGTGTTTATTCTAAATCAAATTTAATTATTTTATAAATTCATTTACAAGTGTATTCCAGTTTCTAAACATGTCCCTAGTCCAGTGGTTAAGTTTGCCACCATATTGGTCGTTTCAGTTATAGGTGGACCACATTTTTAAAAGGGGATGTGATTGAGGAGGTAATTATGAGTCTACTCCCATAATCCGGTGGATAATTCTTTTTTCAATCGTGTTCTGAAGCTTCATAAAGCTCTATATCGTCTAATAATTAATAAGCTAAATTCCACTTTCTAATGTAGGAGAATTATTAGATAGTACACTTTTGTTAATATTAGTTTAGTTGTTAGTTTTAGCTTCATTAGTATTTAATTAGTATTTTAATTAGAATTATTAGATAGTATACTTTGTAAATAGTGAAGCTTTTTTAATCATAATTTGAAATAGAATATTGTTCTAGAGGGTTCTCTCTCAATTTTGGAAAGCTAAATTTGTTACGTCAATTTTTTTGCCGTGGAAATCATTAGGACATTGCTTGTAACCAAAACTGACATAAACTATTCTTTCAATTGTTCGGATGATGGATGGAGCACTAGTGGTATTTGTCTATCTCTAAAAGACAATATAATATTTTGATGCTCTTCAAAATAAAAGGTTGTTTCTCGCTCAAGAATTAATCAAAACATCATGCTATGGCTAAAGATTCTCTTGAAATTATTTGGGTTACTTTGGTACTTCCTATTAGCACTCTTCTTTCTTTTTTGTTGCCACAACATTATTGCTCCATATTTTCATTGGTCAATCTAATTTAGGGCAGTTGTACAAATAGCAAGAAAAAAAACCATTTTAAAAGTTGTAAAGTTAGAAATGGGTTTTTGAAATTTGAAAAAAAAAAAAAA
>QLSR01000005.1:2834334-2922823 GCA_031780015.1 Citrullus colocynthis | reverse complement strand
AAAAAAAAGCTGTTTATAATGGAACTATGGAAGCTAAGCATGAAATTATTACTGCCCTTCAAACAGCAGGGCTTGAATTTTTGTAAACCCTAGGAATCTGTATTAACATTGCAAGATGTAATGTAGATCCCTTGAATTTGTTCTAGTGATAGTGCACTGCAATAATCATCAAGGACTTGCTATTTGTATGACTTGAAATATGAACTTAAAGCACTTAAATAGTTTCATTGTTATTTTTTTTTTAACAACATATGAAATCAACGTTGAGTTTCGAATATCAAAATTGATACTACAAATTTATCCCACCTAGAGCTATGCTCATTTGGCTACATAGTTGCCTTTGAATTTTGAAAGATGTCTTAATTAAAAGTATGTTATAGATCTTTCCACTTGTATTATTATTTTTTTCAATGATAGGTACTAGATTGTTATAAATTTAAAATTATTGAAACTAAATCATTATATCTAAAGTTGGGTATTAAGAAAATATTCAATAAGTAACTCCTTTGACGAGGTCAGTCAAGCATATTTGCGTTACACAAACACGTCACACAAATAGGCAAATAAAATCGTATTGTCATGCACATTTGCGTCGTGACATATACAAACAAATGTACATGGCTCACATACAAAACAAGATAAAATCATGTGTGTCATGCACATTTGCATCACACAAACACATCATATAGATAGACAAATGTGCATGACTAGTGTCACAATCGTAGTTATGCGCTGGACTAACGATTGTGCGGCACTTGTTCTAGCTCGTGAACAAGTCAGCCTGATCAAATTCTGATCGCCTACGGCACACCGAGTGCCTCTCGTAACCTCCGGCCCCGTTCCAAGGAAAACGGGTTTTAGAGGAAAAGGATTTCGCAAACGTTTGAAAGCATGTTTGAGAAATTAAGATGTGTTATAAGACTAGAAAGCAAAGAGAGACAACAACGGTTTTATAGCTCACAACTCCGGATATGAGGATTTGATGGTTAGTCTCACCCCCATATAGTACATTCTAAACAATTGTGGAATTGTCACCCTTACACATGCAAAGTGGTGAGCGGTCACTTACAAAGAAAAGTACTAGCATGACCGTGACAACTGGCATACAAAATAGGATAAAATTACATAAGTGCACCTATAAAAGATTTGTCGTCGCACCATATAGACTTTCAGCACTAACATATGTATGAATGCAAAAATTATGGGACATACATGGTGCTAAAAATGGTTGTCACATCGACACGCAATTGGTCATTAATTCAATTATCATTCATAATCAATAGCTCTTAAAGTCGTGGTCAAGAAAGTCTCCTACTTAGAATTATAACCACAAATTAACAAAATAAGTTTTCCTCTTTGGCTTATGGAAACCTAGCTCAAAATCCTAACAAAAACATTAAGGAGACATTTGAGACACTGAGTTGGTTATTATAATATGTGGGTTATAATAGTCAATGGTTTTATAATAATCTATTTTTGGGTTACAAACTATTTTAATCTGAGTTATAATACTATATGCTTGGGATCCTATTTTAGTTTTGGTATAAAATAGTAAGTACTGCAAGAACGAGGGAGAGATGATAGGTAGGGAATAGTAAACACTATAAAAAAAAGTTGTAAACATCACTGTTATATTTTAAACCTCAAACATAGAATGTCTATAATATAGCCCACTACACCAACCTTAAGTTATTTTCTACCATTAAAACTTAAACTTGACTACTTCGAAAGTCTTTAAAGGGTCGTTTGGTTTGAGGATATAGAGTGCAAATGAGTCTAGGCTTACAAAGTCTATGTTTGGTCGGTGGGTTTCTTTATTTACCTGGGAAAAAATATTTCTCATGCATATATTAATAAACACAAGTGGGGGCATTTTCAACTCATTGAGAAGCGAGGGTTTTGCATTCCTTCTCGGATAACTCTTCCTTCTCTTCTCCCTCTTCTTCATTTTTTTTCCTTTTTCCTTCGTCTTTCATTTTCTTTTTTTTATAATTTTGTTTTCACTATTTTCTATCTTTGACTTCCTCTCTTCTTCATCCTCCTCTAGAAACATTTTTTTTTCTTTATAAATTTGGTAGTGACGCAGGAGCGAGAGCAAGAGATAGAGTGAGAGAGAGCAAGAGTTGATAACATTTACTACACAACCAAACACAGTTACAGTTATCTTTGATTCCCAGACATCTCAGGCATCTTATTGTCAGTCATCTTTTATTTTCAGCATCTTTAAAATCTTGAACCAAACGACTCCTAAATGACTTACCAATATTATCTCTCGATCCAATACATCTCAATTCCTCCAATAAACGCTCAAATCTAAGCAAGTACGCAAGAATAATAAGGCTGGTTAACACCCAAATTAAACTATGTATTGAATTCAATTATATAATGATAATAGGAGGAGGAGGAAGATATTCACTAAATATATTAATGGATCAAATTTGATTATAAAATAATACACAATATAAGTGTTCAAATTATAAAAAACTTGCGATTAATTATGGGCTCGTTTAGTGATTTGGCTTTTGGTTTTTTATGTAAAATTTTGTGCTTGGTTTCTCCCCATTTTTACTCTTGATTTCTTTTTAAAGGTTAATATTTGAATTTTTAACCAATTTTTCAAGAATAAAAAGTTTTTTTTTTTTTTTCAAAATTTCGCCTTGATTTTGAAAACTCTCATAAAATATAAATAACATAATAGAGCTTAGAAATTCATGGATGGAAGTGTGATTTATAGACTTAATTTTCAAAAACCAAATCGTTACCAGGTGAGTCCTAAATTACAATTAAAATTTTGTTATTAATTAATTGATTTTATTGTTTTATTAATTATTCTATTAAAATTGTATAAAGTTATTGCGATTGATTCCATAAACTAAATACCTATAAGTTGGCGCTTGGATTTCATCCCCATTCGTTGTCATTTTGGGCCCTTAGTGGGTTTAACCTTCGATCAACTTATCTCACTTTTCAAGCTAACCTTAGTAAACAATCATTGCATTGGTGCGGTGTTGAACTTACCACACTTTAGTGTTCCTAAGTTAGTTCAACTAAGCAAGATGGGGCTCTCCTTTGGAACTTACTTATTCCTCTCTTTTGGATCGTAGAATTGGGCTATTTATAATGTCTTTCTTCTGATGGTTACATGTAACTCTGGCGATATATTGATTGTTTATGGAGCTCGAGATTGCAAGGTACCAGATCGACTATAACTCAGTTAGTTCGATTGATCGATCCAAACTCCAAGGATCTAGCTTTTTCCTTCCTATGCTTCATCCCAGTACCCTTTGGACTTTGACCCACTCCTTATCATACACAATCAAATATAGTATTATCAAACATTTTTTATTTTCGAGTATTTATAAAACTATATACCAACCGCCCTTAATTAACTAGGAATGTTGAAATGTAACCAGGGATGGGATGTGAGCAATGAAGAGAAACAATATTGTGTAGGAATAGTCAAATCAAAGGGGGGTGGGTGTGATATAGGGGTCTATAAGGGCTTAATATAGAGGTTTAGGACAGCTTTTGAATGGGAAGGGCACAGCCATAGGACCTATGCCCTTAATTACTCATAGCCCTGTTGTCCAGATGACATGAAATGAATCCATCTTCAGAAGATACCTGCCATGTAATGCAAAAAAAAAAAAAAAAAACTCAATCCTCCTTTTTTTTTTTTGAAATTTTTTTTTATTTTTTTTTTTTTTAATTTTTGGGAAAAAAAAAAAAAAAAAAACTCAATCCTCCTTTTTTTTTTTTGAAATTTTTTTTTATTTTTTTTTTTTTTAATTTTTGGGAAAAAAAAAAAAAAAAAAAGCTCAATCCTCCTTTTTCTCTTTTGGAATTTTATTTTATTTTATTTTTCCCACACATTAACAATAACAATAATAATAATAATAATAGTAATAATAAATAAATTAATTAATTAATTAAATCAGGTGAAGTCCCACTCTGAGTAGTCCCAATCTATTTACTGTTTCATTTGGATGCTCGTGCTCATGGTTCTTGTTTCGGTATCTTTTGTGGTTATTTTAGATTCTCTTGTGATGTCTATTTCAATATATATGTTTTATTTGTTTCTTAATATTTATGTGGTGATTGAATTTGAGTTGTTGAACATTGTCTTTTTCCTCGATAAGGAGATCGAGATCTCTATGACATAATAAATATTGTTAAAAAGATTTGAGATTTAGCTTCTTATTATAAGGTGTTTTTTCTTTTGTTGAGTTTGCAAATTACGAAAACATTATCCTATTTTTTTTTAATGAATTAAAGATATATGCATGATTTAAAATTGATACTATTTAAGAAATAAATGACGACTTCTTAAAAATAAATAAATAAATGACAGTAGGAGCAATGTAACAAAACATTATAAATTTTGGCAAAATTAGAAGAGTTAATTTGTGTACTAATCAACTTGAATTTGTGCAATGGTTGAAATTCGTTAGTTTGTGGACATATATAGTCTGTTTTTCTTTTTTCTTTTTTTAGGTGACCAATTGAATAAGGGAGAAATTCAATATTTATACCTAAGATTATGTTTCAATTTAATGAAATCGACTATTGCATAACATTGCAATATTTACCTAGTTACATAAAGTAACTAGACTTTAAATACCTTTTTAGTAGTATGTCTATTTCTTCAAATTAAAATATAAATTATTTTAACTCAATTATTAAAATGTATTTTCTCATTATATCACTGTTTAGGTAACTAACCTAACAATAACAACTCAAATTTGCTATCATGATATGTATTTTAGAATAAATAAAATATCTGATTAACGTGGGTACTTTAGATCTACGAAAGACATATAATAGAAATTTGAATCTACAACTTATTGATTGAATATATAAATTTTAATCAATTCAATTAGGTTATAAATTAATTTTATGTAATACAATAATTACATGATGGAGGATCGAACCACCGACTTCTATATAAAATGCATGCTAATATGGTTAAGTCAACCCTACTTTGATAGTCTTTCGAAATTATTTACGGATGATCATAAAATTTCAAATCAAAATCATTAAATTTGTTTATTCTTTTTGTGGAAAAGATATTTAAAAAAAATAATAAAAAAAAGTAAAAATAAAAATAATTAAATTAAATTAAATTAAAAAAAAAAAAAAAAAAAAACTCTTACCAATTTCTTAATGCTTTTAAACTTTTTTTATCGGTAAACACGACCCAATAATATAAATACTAACCCTTTCGATATGTTAATTTATGAATATTTTGTAAATATGACTAATTATATATAGTTTTGCAAATATGGCATAGGATTATTTTCATTTTCATTTTATCATTGTTGGAAAGAATTCTATTTAGTAATAAACTATAGGTCTTAAAAGTCTATCAGTGATATAATATTTAATATTAAAAGAAGTATATTATGAACAATTTTTTTCAAAATAGTTATTAGCGACAATCACTTTTTTTGCAAATAAAATTATGTAAAGTGATAGAAGTATCATCGATAGTCACATGCATAACTCAATACATATATAATTATATTAATTATACAAGCCCATCAGATATAGATAGTAGTAAACTTCAATATAACTATAATTCTAATAACAATACATATGTTTATAATTGAAAACTAAACTATCAAATAATAGAAATATATTACTAGTAGTCAACGGTAGACTTCGATATATACATTTAAGTCTATCGATGCAATACAACTCTATTAAATATAACATGGATAGATTTTGCTACAAATATAGTTACAACAACAATACTTGTTATGATGGCAGTATTACGAAAAAAGATGGTCTTTTTGGTTGAAATAAAAATTGGATTCATTTAACAAGTTAAAGAAAAAAGATTTCATTCTTTATGTGGAAAAAATATGACGTAAACTATCAATGATAGTAGCATGTCAGTCATAAACTTCTAATAAAATTCAATACACAAAGAACTTAACCAACAATACAAGTATAACAATGGACAAACTTCTAACTATTATTTAGAAGTGTGATATAAAAGTTTATCATCGATAAATTTTATAGATTATGATGAACATTTTTCTGATGGATTTTTTAGACTTTTTACACATGCTAAATTTAGATTTTGCTATATTTAAAAATAAACCGAATTGTTATTTTAGTGTATATATGCCTCGTATCTAGACTTTATATATGCAAGCAAAAGCAAATTTAGACTTTTAAAATAGAAAAAGTAATTGTTTTAGATTTTATTGTGTAATAGAAAAAAAAAATTATATATTGGGGTTTTGAGAGTGATGTAATTGGACATGAAAGGTGCTATTCAAATTTCAAAGAAAACGAGAGAAGAAAAGCCAGCTGCATGAAATTGACAACTGAGGTTTTGATTAAAAAGCATGCGTTGAAATTCTAAATCACTTTTTTTTAAGAAAAAAAAAAAAAAGAAATTTATTAATTGGAAATAGACAAACAGTGGAATATTGAATTGTCTATGAGAAAAACAGTACCACACAAAACCCTATTTTTTACAACTTTTGCTGCCCTAGCATTCATTACACTCTGCCAATTCAACCCTCTATCCCCACACTGTCACCCTTTTTAACTTCTTCAACTTTAGAGCTTGTTTGGGCGGGGGATTGTAATCAAGATTATTGATAATTTGAAAATTGTTAAGATGCATTAGAAATGGAAGACGAAACGAAAATGTGATTCTAAAGTACGAAAACAGTGGAAAAGAGGGTTGTATGGAAAACTGTGGAAACATAATTAAGTTTAGTATTAAAATTTGAGTTTAAAACGTTCAATCCAAATGTGAGTTTTGGATTACGTTACAATCCTCCAAATAGCCCCTAATAGTTTAAATTTTCATTTACACAATGTGGGGTGGAGATTAGGTCTGTTTGGTTCCGAAAATTCATTAAGTTTAGTAAATATGCGTTTGACATATAACTCAAATTTTGTTTCCGAAAGTTTTTAGATTTTGTGTTTTAAACACGACAAATTTTAAAAATAACATTTTTATATTTTCATTATATCCAAATTTAGAATTTTAAAATGCATGATTATATTAAATAAAGAAAAAAATATTTAGAAATACAGTAATGTCATATTATAACCTCACTTCAATTTTTAAAAACTAAACTATGTATTATAAATTATATAATATTACAAAACAATAATTATACAATTTCTCTTTAATATAGAGTAAGTTCATAAATAAATTAATAATTGTTTAGTTTCACCTAATATTTAGTGGCTAACTCCAACCAGTTTTATAATATATAAATATAATATATCAAACACATTTTAAACTCTTGTTTAAATTAGAATTCAATTTTTTTATAAACACATATATAATAACATGGAATACAACTTTGTTTTAATGGTTGAATTTATGTTTCCAAATTTTTGGTCAAACATGTCTTTAAAGATTCGATGTTTCAAACTATAGTATATATTTTATGTATTGAGTTATATATTTTACATTCGTCGGTGGTTTGTTTGTATGGGTGATTTAAAAATGCTTTGATAATGAACATGATATTGCGTACTTTGGTTCCCAACATGAATGTTTGTTCCTTTCTCATTTTCGAAAAAAAGAAAACATTTCCAAAACTATGTACACATTGTAGAACCTAACAAAATCAAGTTTGATTCTTCTTTGTTTTCATTTATTTCCTTCTCCCTACATAGAATTAAAAGCTTCATCCAATGACTTTTTACCTATAGAATGTTCAATAAATAGTATATCAAAAAGAGTATAGCATAGAGGTTTTGACTATTGTATTTGAAAATCAATTTTCATATATTTGTGTTTTTGTCTAACACAATTATGTATTTGTTTGGGACACTTTATATTTCTAAATTTTGGGAGCGTTAAAACTCCAAACTACATAAAAGAAAGAAAGAAAAGAAAAAAGAAAAAACACCTTTTGGTCTCTAAATTTTAAATTTGGTTTCTATTTGGCCATCGCAATTTTAAAATGTTACATTCACAGTCCTTGAGTTTTGAGATTGATTTCAATTTAATCCATATATGTTTAAAATGTTGCAATTTAACCTTTGAGATTTAACTTTTATTTCAATTTGATCCCTTGATTTCAAGATTTACACTTTTAACATGAATTTTTCACAAAACACTCATTTGCAATTTTTAGTGTCAATGTTTATTATATTTAAAAGAATTATAATTAATTAAGTTTCATGTAATTGTTTTAAATAGCAAATCTGTTCAAAATATTTTTAAATATAGCAAAACATCAATATCTATTAGATAATGATAGTAGATTGACTATTTATCATTGATATATTGTTATATGTATAAATATTTGTGTTCATTTTGCTATTTTTGAAAACACCCTTAAGTTTCACTATATATTTTTCTTATCATTATTAAAATTAATTTTAAAATTTCTCTTCATAATTATTTTAAATTATGTAATAGACTTTAACGGTTAAAGACTAAATATTTATTAAAAAATCAAAATTAGAATTGTAAATTTTGAGATCTATAGCCTAAATTGAAACAAAATCTCACGTCACAATAAACAAAAAGTGTAGTATAATGAAAAAGTGTAGTAAATTTGAAACATAATGACTAAATTAAATTAAACTAAAAATAAACCTAAAATTAAGGAGAAAATGTTAAATTTGGGAAGTTGTTCCCCACGCAAAGCAAATAAATCTCTTTAATTCACTGTTTGGTTAGGGTTACATGGTCTCATCTCTCTCAACTGAACCCAATAAAATCCCTCACTTTTTTCCCTCTATAAATAAACCCAAAGGACCCTCCTTTGTTTCCCATTTTCAACAACAAACTCCTTTCCTTTTCCTCTTCTTCTTTTCCTTTTTCCCTCTCTTTTCTTCTGCTCCGTTCATCCATGGCCCTTTCAATTCCCACTTTTCCCCTAAAGATCGCCGGCTTTCAATCGCTCTCCATTCTTCTTCTTCTCCGTCTCCTTCTTCTTCATTGAGAGTTGCGAAAGCCACAGAGCTACTCCTCACACGAAGGTCCTGTTCTTTCAATTCTTCTTTTCCTTTTCGATTGTGCTTTTTTTGTTTTTTTTCAACTCGATTTGATTATTGCCTTTGCCTTTGATTGCCAAAGCATTCGTTGACTCTCTTTTTCTTCCTTTTGATTCTTCCGAAAGCATCGATTTGAGTGTGTGATTGAGTGATTGTGTTCGCGAGGGAAAAGGTGAAGCTGCCAGCATGATCTACCTCTGGTCGGCTAGGTTAAGCGAAAAAGAGAAAAGTGTAAAGATAAAGAGATTGATACCAATTTTGCCTCCATTGCTAACCCTAGTTAGGTCATGCTCTGACAGCCTCACTCCTTCCTAACTTCCGAACAGTCGAGAAACTTCAAATCCGTTCTATTTCCACGAGGATTATCGCTAAATTGGTAATGTTTTCATTTTGATTCGCTTTCTCTTTTCTTTCTATGTATGAATCGTTTTCTTGATACAACTGTGTTATTCTCGTTAGGTGCGCGATTGCTACATTTCATCGTCTCTGCTTTCATTTCGATTAATTTTTTTATTCTTGTTAATTTTATTATTGGATCGGTTATAGGCTTGTTTTGTTGTTGCTAGGCGTGCAATCGGAACTTTTATCCTCTCTGCTTTTCTCTTTATTTTATTGTTTGTTGCTTCTTGTTTGTTGTTGTGTAGAGAGTTGAATTTTTGTCACTTTTGCTTTTATTTGCTGCCAAAGCATGCTTTGCCTGCCGTTGCGTGGTGGTGGGGAACCACTGCCCTGTGGCCTCTGTTGTTTTTTGGCCTAATGTTTTTAAAATGTGCTTTTACTTGTACGGCTTCATGCTGTGGTTGGCTGACCTCTTCATTTTCCTATTGGATCTTAATCATGTCTGGAATTTTTCTCGTTAGGTTTCAGATTTGTTCAACTTTTTGCTGGGTCCAGCCGTCTCTATAGATTTAACGTCTTACTTTTCTTCACATTCCATGCAAGTTTTTGAGTGATTTCATGACTGAGATCATCTCCTTTTGTTTTTATGTTGGAAATAACAAGTTTCTTTTCTTCTTAAAGTTCTAAAATATGGTCTTGGACTCTTACTTTTGGATTATACTGAGTTTCTATATCGATACTTCCTCGTTTTTTGTTTTGAAAATTTGGTTATGTTTATTTATGCCCTTCTCAGTTGAAGCTAGTTTAGCATGAGTTTTGAATTTAGTGTTTTTTTTTTTTTTGGCAATCAATAGTCCAGTGGATTTCTGGCACTTTTTGAGGGCTTTAAATCACATTTCTTCATTGCTACTATGAAACATTTGAAACATGTCTTTTATCATAGAAAATCAATGTTTTCCATACAATATTTACTTTTATATCTTTAAATAAATTTAAAGCATGTTTTGTATCAATTTACGCAAGCATTGTTTTAATGATATTTATTTGCTTTTATAGTTTATATGTACATTGGAATTAGATAAGAACTTTTTTTTCCTGGCAAGAATTGTTTAATGTATATATGGGATTAGTTCTGAATTATTTGAAGTATGTTACGGATTAGTGAGCAAGTATTTTAAGCGTAGATGTAGATAACTTACAAGTGCTTATAGAAAAAACACTTGCAAGTAACTGAAATTTGCACAGGCAATTTTAGTATAATCCATACCGAATGGAAGTTTGTAAGCCCAAATGAAGCATAACCCATGTTCTTTATGCTTTTAGACCAATGGAAGTTGTAACACTTCAGTTTGGATAACTATTTGACATTTTGTTTTTTATTTTTGAAAATTAAGTCTTTTTTTCAATTTCTTATTACGTTTTTTTCTTTTTGGTTTGCAAGATTTTGTTTTTATTTTTTATTTTTTTTTTGTTGAAAACATTGGTAGAAGCAGTTATTAAAAAGTGAAGTTTATTGGTTTAAATTTCAAAAACTAAAAATACTAAGCCAGATGGTTATCAATTAGGACTGCGTTTATTGGGTGTAATGTTATAATTTATTTTACGACTTTAGTTGATGTATTGAAATGAAAACGAAGATTTAAATTTTATCTTGTTTTATAATTATCATTATGTTTAAGTAAATCAAGTGGGTTTATAGAAGATTTGAACTATCTTTTAACTATTGAATTACGGGTCAAATATTAAGTTATGTTTATTTTGGCTAGATTATAAAGGTAAAGGAAATCATCTAGCAGTAAATTTCTATGCATTTGAAATTGTTAGAGTGAGTATTGCTTAATAGATAGGGTGGCCAATTCAAAGGATGAAAATTGAGTTGTATTTCCAAATCAAACCGAACTTAGTTCCGTGAATTGAACCATTTTCAATTAACAAATGTATATTTATATATGTATTTTTAAAAGATAGCAAAATCGAATTTAAAACCAAACTGAAGTGTGTACATGTGGTTTGACCACCAAATTGAATTGAATAGAATTGTTTCCACCCTATTGCTTTAGTAGCATATTTATTAATAGGCCTGGTGAAGTTTGTGGTTTGAATCTAGTGTATATTTGAAGAGACAGTTGAAAAAGTTAAGTGTAGTTAATATTTTAAGAGACAGTTGAAACAGTAAAGTGTAGTTAAATTGGCACTAATGGGTGAGAGGTGATAGTAGTTGAGTTAAGAAATGTGTGTTAAACATGAAATCCCTGTCACCCTTTGCCTTTTTTGTCTTGTAGCAAGTATAGTGAGAAGTGTGCACGTGATTGTAGATTAGAATCACGTGGTGGTAAATATGATGAATTTAGGTGGTCGATGGTAACACATGATTAAGTATGTAGACATTGTAGACCTAGAGAACAAAACAATTTCAATGTAAAAAAGAAGAAAAGACGAACGTAGAGCCACACAACTTCGGACCTCTTTTTGAGACAGATTCTCTTTGTATTCTTGCGCTAGGGCCTTTTCTTTTTTATTAGTAATAATTATTTTGTTTTATTTTGTTTCTCTGAGCTTTCCCTTCTAAGTTAGGTTTGGTTAGAGTCCATAAGGTTATGGTTCTATTATTAAACATTAAACTCAGTATATATTCTTAATTTTTTTTAGGGTTTAGGGTTGAGAATATGGGTAACCATATTGGGGATAATTAATAGGAGAGAAGATAGAATACATGCTATAACAAACTTGTGGGGATTTTTTTTAATCTATTTTTCAACTGAAGTTAGTATATTTTTAATCTATTTTTCAATCAACTAGGTAGGTTTTTAATAATGAAGATGATACTCTTTTGTTGACCATTTTTATATTTGGTGGTTTGGGGGGATAATTTAATTTTATAATTTATAATTTAGATTAGAAGTTAATTTAGAAAATTATCCATCCATTACATGGTTTCTTGAAAGACCCCTCTCCAAGCTAAAGCATCACCCAAAACATTTCGATCTTAACTCACATGCGTGAAAATGGCAAGAATCGTTTCATATTGACAAGTTCTCCAATGTTAATCAAATTATTAATGCCTGGTGACTTCTTTTGACCTATTTTACCACCATACACAGTGGGAATTAGACATTATTTAACTGTAACTTTGCAAAGTTATTTTTGGGAAGATGATAAATATTATCAAATACATTATTTATTATTTATTTGTTTTTAAATCAAAGTAAAAAACAATGCATTAAAACATGTCGACAATCCAAGATCCTTTTGTCTGATGGCGTCCAAGTTGGTTGAGAGATTTGCTTTTGAGTTAACTAAATTATTGAACCCCTTGTGGCATAGTTTCTGATTAATAAAGTTCCTTTATTATAATAAAAAAAAAAACAAAAAAAAAACCGTCAATGGATATTAAGTCCCTTTTTTCCCCTTAATATCTTTTAAAACAAGAAATACCACTTCAGTCTTCAATTGAAGAAATGTTGAATTTTTGGTTAGTTCATTCATTAGTTTCTATGATTTGTTATTCAAAATAAAAAAGAAACTAGTTTTTATAAATTTGTTATTGTATATAGAATAAACTCTACAAACATAAAAATAATAATTGAAAAATCGAGGGAAAAGATCATTTGTAGAAGATAGATAGTTAAACAAATAAACTCGGTGGTGGTAGTATTGTTTTGAAAAATAAAAAATAAATGATTATTAAATGACACCTTAGCTATTAATCATATGGACAATGTGATTTCTTATGTATTAGTGTGCTGTTTTATATGTGTTGGCTACATAAATTCAATTTATGAGGAGGTTGAAATGGTTAGTTGGGGTAGAGAATAGGTTAGAGGCTAAAATAATGACAAATGGTTAAAGTGGTTAATTCAATTCCAAAATTAAATTATTTTTTAAGTTAATTTTAAAATCTTTTACTTTTCCCGAGTTTAGGAACTGAATTGCAATTAAAAGAATAAATAAGTAAATTATCCAAAAGAGTAATGATGCCTGAAGCCTAACCCTAAGTAGAGTAGAGCATGGCATTCTAGAAAAGTGGATTGGGAAAAAGAAAAAAGGAAAAAGAAAAAAGAGGAGAAATAAAAAAGGAAAAGAAGTCCTACTTCCAAAGACAGAATGATGGGAGAAACAGCAATTATTATTATTCAGAATCAATGTTACAACTCCGAAGGGATGAAAACTTGAAACTAGAGAGGGTACCCATTTACAAGACAATCTTAACAGTGTTAATTTGTTTTCTTTATGCTTGGATATTAAATCTGATTAAAAGTAATCTAATCAAAACCCATTTCATCTTTTTTTCTTCTTCTCTTTTAAATGATTGTCATCATTTTGTTCTAGGACCCACTCTGTATTATATTAGTGTGCGACATTATTTCAAACCTATGTGCATGTGTAAATTATTTATGAATATATTACTCGTGACACTAATCTAAACATATATCAATAACTTAGTAAATTTAAAATTAATTTTCAAGTCTTTTTTTTTTTTTTTGACAATTTTTAGGTTGGGGGAATCGATTTGATAGTTTAAGTACTAGACCAGTGAGCTATGGTTATTTCAAAGTTAATGATTTGATTTTTTTTTTTTTTTTTGGCAAATGAAAATTTTTTAGGTGATTTAAACTGGCATCAAATGAAGAAGCTTAGCTTAACAAGTATATCTAAATTGACTAAAAGATGGTAAATTTGGAAAGACACGTATATATATATTTTTAAAAAAATTTTAATAACCATTGTTATTTAATGAATTGAATAAATTAGTTGACCTCAAATCAAATAATTTCAAATCCACGTGAGTCGTAATGAAGTCCTCAAATCAAATAATTATATGGAATTTGTATGTTTGTTTTTTTAATAAAAATAAAAAAAAAAAGACTTTTATAAAGTAAACATTAATCTTCTAAGTCATAAAAAGAGATTCTATGACAGTATTTTTTTGGTGTCAACTCTATCATTATTATGTCAAAAGTTTCCTCCACTCTAATTCTTATTTGAGAATAATTTTGGATAATGACGTGATTATTAGGTATGCAAGTTGCGTAGGAGTGTCTGTTTCTCATATTACACACATTCGAAAGCATGAAATCTCAATTAGAATTCCAACCTTAACAACAACATTTTAATATATCATTTCACTAACGTGTGAAAGATGTTAGTGAAAGGTTAAAAGCCCTCCTAAAAGCTTTTGTGGTGTATTGATGTGCATCGCATATATACTTTCGTTGCCACATTGCAAGTTTTAGTGATCCGTTGATCACACGCATCTTCCTTCATTACTACGTAAAATTAAAATGTGGAATTGCCTAATAAATTCTTCACAATATTACTTTAGGGTATAATATCATTTTCGTTTCAATATATTTGTAAATACTTCGAGTCAACTTTCTATATTTGAAAATAGTCCAAAAACAATTGCGCATATGTGCTTTTTTAGAAAATTCTCAACAAAATAGCATTATAGACTAAATTTAAGATTTATTAAAAGTATGTAAATTAATATTAGATATTATTTATTGTTAGTCACTCCTTTTCATTTAATTTAACTAATTTTTTACTGGATGCATACTTTTTAATATTACACTTAAAAGATAATGAGAAACTAAAAGAAGGTTTGAAATTTTAATTTATATGATAAGAATAATTGAAAGTTATAGAGAATAGAGAAATAGTTAAACTATATATTCCACACTTTATTTTGAATTCTGTTATGTGAAATTAAGATAAGAAGTGGGAACAAAACATTGGAATATGAGAAAGATTCTGACAACAATGAGGAATATAAAATTTTCATGTTTTACACCATGCCAACACATGAACCAATCAAATTCTATTATTTAACAAACGTGAAGGCTATATATATACTAGGGAAAAATTGAATTTTATTGTTAAATTATAAGTTTGTTTGTGTTAATTTGTATCTGAATTTTTAATTATGTCTAATAATTTCTTGATAAATTTAAATTTATACAAATTTCAGTTTTATATTTAATATGAAACTACAAACTCTCAATAGATCTATGAAGTTAAGAAAATATCAAAACTCAAGAGTTTAAATTTATAATTTTAAAAGTTTAAAGATTAAATAGACACAACCCCTAAATTTAAAATTTAGAAATTAAATTTATAATTTAACCTCGAACTTTTATTTCTAAATTTAATAAAATTAATCCATTTTATCCACTAATTAAGTTTTTTTTTTTCTTTTTTGTCAAATTCAACTTAGATTTGTTAAGTTTCGCAATTTTTTACCATTTACTTAAAACTAATGTAAAAGTCTCTAAAATTTTATTAATTTGACCAAATAATTTAGCTACCGAAAAAATCTAGTTTCCATAAATCATTGCATAGACTATGTTCGAACAAACTAATATCTAAGTTTAAGGTTCAATTTGATAAAAAATAATTAAAAAAAAAAAGAAAAGAAAAACAGGGTGCAAATTGATTCTTGTTAAGCTTCATGTGTCAAAATTGAGATTATATCCTTTCCTAAACTGGGAACCTCATTTGCTCTTCAACTTTAAAGAAAGTTTTATAATATGTCCTAAATTTAATTCGATTTAAATTCCAATAAACTAAAAAATGCTAAAGCACGAATACCGTAATTTAAACATTGATTAGATATGCTAAGTTAATTAAAGGAGAGAGGCAAATATTATGAAATGAGGCCTAAATTATTGAAGTATTGATTTGGAAAGAAAAAGAAATGATGAGATGCATTATTTGAAAAGGCAAATAAATGAAGGGGTTTAAGGATAGAATATATATTATTATTACTATATGTTCCATATATGTAGTTGAGAGGCTTGGTATATCTATGGATGAGATTATGATGAGGACTCTCCATGAACATGTGTCAGCCATTTTCCCCAAACCAACCACACAAATGAAAACAACAAAACAACACACACAAAAACAAAATGTCAATATCAAACTTCCCTTCTTACGCCAAAGACTTTCAAATTTGTCTCAATTCCACAATACTCCCAACTTTTTATATAATCATTTTTTAGTTTAACAATGGAAGTGAAGGATCGAACTATCGATCTTTAATATGGTAATTAAAATTGTTCCTTGCATTATGCTCCTATGATTATTTTATTTATATGTGTACCTAGAATGACTATACATAGATCACCTCTCTTTGTGTGGTTCATTTCAGTGACAACATTCCCACATTGATTATCACTTTTGGTACTCGCAAGGGTCATTACCATGTTATGAGCCCATCGAAACTTTAATACAAACATTTCTGATCCCGTTGGAGGGAGACCCCATATTTACCAACATCTCTTTTGATTCTTTGGTTATCCAGAAGTGTATATTCCCATTTTGTTTGGAGCCGATATCATCAGTCATATCGTTTCGACTTTTTCGGAAATGTATATATATAATTTGATAACTTTTTTGTTTTGTTGGGTTGTTTGATGTTTAATTTAATTTTATTTGTTTGTGGATTGGAGAGGGATGTGTTTGAAATCTTGGGTTTTTATATATTTGTTTGGGTTTTGTCATTTGGCAATGGTTTTGTTTTTAGTTTTCTATTTTTAGAAATTTAGGCAAATAATAGAAGCTATTTATACCTATTCTTTGTTGAGGGCTTTGATGGGATTAACATTTTTGTTTTTGTTTCTATTTATAAAAATCATACTTGTTTACTATACATTTTAAATAAAATTTAATATACGTAAAACATTCTTCATCTCATAATCAATTTAAATTTTTTTTTTAAAGAAAAGTAATTTGTAAAAGTTTATTTTTGTTTTTAAATTTTTAAAATGATTAAGTGGGAATAAAGAAAGCATTAGTATAACTAATTACATAAGCTTAATTTTCAAAAGTTAAATAATAAAAAACAAAATCATTGCCAAATAGTATCTTAGTTGTTTTTCAATTCTTAAAAACCTTTAATAAAAAAAAAAACAAAACAATTCCAAAAAATTTATAAATTTTTTTTTAATTCTTAAAAACCTTTAATAAAAAAAAAAACAAAACAATTCCAAAAAATTTATAAATTTTTTTTTAATTCTTAAAAACCTTTAATAAAAAAAAAAACAAAAAAAGGTAATAATAAAAAAGAAAGAATTTGAAAAAAAAAACCAAAGAAAAAAAAAAAAAAATCTTAGTCAACTTTTAAAAGATAAAAAACATATAAGTTCAATAACAAATTTTTGTATAGTCCTAAAATTTTGGCTAACATTTCAAAATAAACATTATTAAAGTAGATTAAACATCAAAGAAAGGTATTAGTAAATAAGCATGATTTTGAAAGACAAAACCATAGAAAAAAAATAAAAAAAAAAAGAAAACAAAGAAAGAAAGAACAAGAACAATAAATAAATAAAATAAGCAACATTTGATGGGCCCTTGTTTTCTTAACTTTCATTATACTCCAACTTTTATCTTTTTCCATAACCATGATAACCAATGGAATACCACGTATGGATCATATATATAATAAAGGATTATTTTTAAATATAAGAAAATAAGCCAAAATATTTATAAATATAGTAAAATTTTATTGTTTATCCGCGACAAACTACGATAGACTATTATCAGTGTCTATTTGTGTCATGATAGACATAAATAATAGCTTATCACGACTGTGATATTTTGCTATTATTGTAAATATTTTCAATAATTTTATCATTTAAAATAACTTCCCTATAATAAATACATTTACTATTGTTAATCAAAACTTTGTTAACTCATATATATGTGTCGTTTCATTTTTTTTAGTACATTTTAAGAGTGGGCGATTCAAATCCCTTGGCCAATAATACAATGTTATGCCAGTTAAACGAGACTTACTTTGGCAATTTAGTTTTCATACTTTAAAAAGTTGAAATATTACGGGTCATTTGTAAACTTTTTCTTTAATCAACCTTGACTTAATATACTCAAATAAGAAAATTAAACAATTTATGGTTAAGAAAATGTCAATACACAATTAACCGTAAATATGATTTATGAGATTGACTAAACTACAAGAACCCTAAATTGAAACTAAACCAAGATCACGAGGACTAAATTGAAACTTTTAAAACATGGATCAAATTGAAATTATGGTCCAAACTAATGGGTAGTGACTTTTAGGGTTTTAAAATGGCTATAGAGGAGGGAGATGAAGAAGAGGGTGAACATAAAGTTTATGAACACAAATGACACAGTACATGTGAAGTTTAAAGAAAAAGAAAAGCAAACTAATGAAAGACACCTATAAGGAATGGAAGAATGGTACAACTTAGAAGAGAGAGAGTGAAAGGCACATGGGGTTTTGTTAGGTTGAGATTCTAAACCTTTTTCTTTTCTTTTTCTTTCAAAGATAGTGTAAGAAGCCATGCAAATGGTCCCCCATCCCACTGTTTATGTTTTTTTTTTCTTGGTTTCATGGAGGTTTGTGATGTTAACTTCTAGAGTGATAAAGGGAGAGAGACCCACATCAAAAGTAAATAGAGGGTATAGTTGAGAATATGTTAGAAAAATTAGACGATATATTTAAACTTATATAGCATAGACTCTTGTATATGCTATATAAATTAGTTGTGTTTTTTTCAAGATGTATAGTGTACTTAGTGAAACCACTCAAATATATATATATATATATATATATATATATATATATATATATATATGAGTTTAAAGAGATCCTAATCATGAACAAAAATGGATTCTATAATGGGATTCAAATAATGTTGCAACTTTACTTATTAGTTCTTGGGCTTTAAGAAGTCTTTAAAACATATATTTAAAAATTCTAAATAGACTTTAACCCTATCACCCTAAGTTTTTAGGTTTAGTGGTAAATTGTACACGTTTCTTGAATTCCATTGAGTGTGATGCTAAAGTCAAGAGAGAAGAGAAGACCCACATGAAAAAAGAATACTATTAAGTTGTAAAATATATATACATATAGTACTCTAAATCTTTCTTTAATTAATATAATTAATGTTATACATATGTGAGTGTGGGGTGAAAATACGTGATCAATTACTAGTGCCCATTAACTAGTGGAGGTACATATTAGAAAAATAAACTATAACTTAATAAAATTTAAATTTTTATTGTTGTGATTTAAAATGATATAACTACAAATTAAGTATAATCAAGGTTTTCTTTACACAGAGGAAAAAGAAAAAAAACATCTAGAAAAAGTAAAATTGTCACCCTTTCTCAACGCTACTAGTATGGTGTCGAGGAAGGGAGCTTTAATTTTCAATGCCTTTAAAATATCAATGAGACTCCCAATGCATTTTTTGGCGTCAAAAGAAAATAAAATTCTTGTAGTGTATATTAAAACGAAATTAGACCCTCCTATATGTTCCAAGTCCTCTTACTCTATTCACTTTTATGTCAATTTTCAAGCCCACATACATATTAAAAAGATTAGATGTGTTCTAACTTACTAACAAAAATTTTTGCTTAAGCATTAATAATCTACTTAGAGTCCAAATTCGACCCTCAAATTCTCAGCTAATTCTATCGTGTGAACCGTAGAAGAAAAGTTCAACTATATATATATATATATATATATATATATATATAGTTTTCGAGTTTAATAGTAATTTTTTGATTGCAATGTAAAATACTAGACAAGGAAGAGACCCACATGACAAAAGTGATGGTAGTTTTTTCTTTTTTTTCTTTTTTTTTTTGTGTTAAAAAAAATGATAAAATTACATGGTTTGGCGTGGGATGAAATAATATTCATTATTTGTCTTACTCTTTGGACCACTTTTATTATTTTATTTATTATTTATTATTTATTTATTTTTTTTTTCATTTTTGCTTTTTGGGTCATAACATAACATAACGAGTAACAACTCATCAAACTTTTGGTACCCTCTCTGCCCTAATTTAATAATAACAAAATGACCAAATTACTTAACACCCAAAATTCCATCCCCACCCTCCCATGGCCCTATCTATATTTATACCCCTTTCCCTTATGCCCTTTCTTTTTTAATTTAAACCCATTCTCTCTCTCTCTCTCCGCCATGTGCTCCGCCGTGCGCCACTAGCAGTTGAAGCTGCCAGCATGATCTGAATCTGAACCCTCCGCCGCCTCCACGGCCTCGGCATCGGTCCATCGGAATCGGATCATATTGGTAGCTTCACCTGCTCATGGTATCACGATTCTCTCCTTCTATTCTAAACCCTAATTTTTCTTTTTTAACCCTCTCCCTCTTTCCCCCCATATCTCAACATTTTTTTTTTTTTTTTGTGTAAATCGGGCTTCTTTATCGGTTTTTTTTTTTTTTTTCTCTGTTTTCTGAGATGTTGAAATTCTTGTTGAATTAATTAAGAAAACTATAAGAAATTGTGTTTGGGTAATATTTTTTGTTTTTCTTTGATTGCCTTCTACGATATATATGTTGAAAATGTTATTTATTTAATTTTTTTTTTCTAAGTTGATTCTTCTTTTTCAGTTATCTTTCAGAATTTGCATTTTTTTTCCCCTTGGGTTGTAATCTTATGAATTTTTTTTTTTTTTTAAATTCTAGCCAATTTATTATTATTATTATTTTTTAAATACCTGTTTTGGGAGTTCGTATCTCTCTTTGATTCGTAATCTACCCTAAAAAAAAAAGTTCCTGAAATGGTAGCCAAATTTAGAAAACTTAAGAATTTTTTTTTTTTCAGAATTTGGTCAAAACTTTAATTTTTTTCTAATAATTTTAAAAGTTAGAATTAGTTCTTATGGTTCGATAATATATTAAAATTAGTTCCAACTTTTTCCGAAAAAACCAAAAATTTCAATTAACCAACTTTTTATTTGAATAAAGAGTACTGTAATTTTGAAATGTACGTTGTTGTTTTTGAAATTTGGAAAAACTTTCCTAAACAATACAGAAAAAGAAAAAAAGAAAAAAAAGAAGGAAAGAGTCATTATCAAATGGAGCCCATAAATAAATTGTATTCAATATTTTATCTCATGGATCACTTTGATAGAAAATAAAAATAAAAATAATATGATGAAAAAAAAAATTACAATTTCTCTTCTTCTCTAACTGTTTTTGTGTTCTTTTGGGACTTAGCAATTCCTGCTATCTCAATCTGTAAGCTGAAAAAATAAATATATATTAAAAGAGAGATAATAAAAAATAAAAAAATAAAAATAATCAGTACCAAAAACCATATTTATTTATAGGATCAGTGAGATTTAGAATATGCCAATCTCTTTTTCTATTTTTTTTTTTTTTCATGTGTTTCCTCTTTTTCTGGCGATTAAGGCCTTCCTTTACTTGGGAAACTCAAATAATATCTCTGCATAAAGATGGGATTGAAGATATGTTCATGTTAGGGTTTCCAATGACTCATTTATTTGTATATTTATCTACCAAACTATGTTTAGATTAATTTTTCATGGAAGTTTTCTAAACTTATTATTATTTTTTAAAAAAATTCAGTGTTTTTTTTAAATTGACAAATAAAGAATACATAGAAAGTGTGTTAATTACATCTACGTCTCCATGGGCAGAAAAAAAAAATTTGTTAAAGAAAATGTTACATAATAATTATATATCGCACTTCTCTAAACCCTAGACCCATAATTATAAATAATCATAAATTTTTAAAATATAACTTTATCGAAGCGCCATACAACAAATTCAATGGCACTTCCAATATAGTATCTCTAGTACAAAATGATTCAAAATTTTTATTCAATTAATAATGTGATTGATATTGAATAAAAGAAAATGGGTGCAAAATAACTTTTCAAAATTTATTCATTAAAGTTCTTTAGGCTTGTTTTTAATGTGCTATGATTTTTTTCAATATATGTAAGTGTGTTCAAGCTACGTGCACTTCGATGAATTTCATATCTAGGATATTAAATCTTAAATAGATAATCATCATAAATTCATCTCATTTCTTTTTAACCCTTTATCAAACTCGCCAACCCATGATGTTGATGTGTTATGAAATTTTCAAATCTCCAATTAATTGGATCAACAATATAATTGTTACCTCATGTGTCTTGAAAATGATTTCTTTTACTTTCATTTTCTTTTTCTAACCTGGTTGGATGGGTTTTTATGATGAATAATAATGACGGGTGATGGAGATGTTTAACTAACATTTCAAAAAACAATTCAATAAAAAATAATAATAATAATGTTTTCTAAAATATGGTAATCACTGTTATTATTTATTATAATATAAATATGAGATGAATCTTCAATTTTAATAATAATTAAAAAAAAAAAAAAAAAACTCAACTGATATGAAACTGTACTATTTCGAGATTTGAGATTTTATCTCCACACCTTATATATATAATTAAAGAAAAAGTCAATAAAAGGAGTAGATGATTTGAGCTCCATTTCATAGTAGTTATTTTTCTTGTGTTCAATTTCAATTCAAGACAAAATTTAAGTTTTAAGGCCTAAATCTCATTTGTTTGAAGCCTTTAGAACTTTTTTGAAAAAAAAAATATATACTATTTTGGTTTTCATTATTTATTTAGTTGTCAAAATTTTTAAATAAATATAATGGAAGCCACATAGATCTTGTTTAGATAGGTGTTAATTAGGTATATGAGATAGAAATAAATGATAGAATAATTATTACAAAGATTAAAATGGTTATTTCTCTCTCTTTTTTTTTTCTTAGTGAGGAAACTAAAATCTACATGAACAATGAAAATAGAATTGATTTAAGTTAAAAGTTTGTTTAGTAACTATTTTGTTTTTGAAATTTATGCATATTTTGTTCCAATTTTTTTTTATCATGTTTTTCACTTTTTCTTTGAATAAACATTTGAATTCTTATTCAAAATCTAAAAACAATAATCAACGTTAAAAAACTACGGTCCCGTTTAGTAATTAATTGGTTTTATGTTTTTTAGTTTTTTAAAATTAAGTGTTACGACAAACATCCCTTCTAACTTTGCTTTGTTATCTACCTCCACGAATGTTTTCAAGAACAAGACCAAGTTATAAAAACTAAAAAAAGTAGTTTCAACTTGTTTTTGTTTTTGAAGATTCACTAAAAATTCAACTCTTTTACTTAAAAAAGATAACGACCATATTAAGACATTGAGAAGAAATATGTTTAATTTTTAAAAACTAAATAACTTTAGTTAGTTTTTAATTTTTTGCTGGGTTTTTAAAAATAATTGGTAGAAAATAAACAACGTAAACATAGAGAAGTTAAAAGGAAAGTAGAGTTTAGAAGGTAATGAATTTTCAAAAACAAAACCTAAACAATTGATAAAATTTAGATAAAATTTTAATAAAAACAAAAGGGTTTTTGTCCTCTTCTTATTGGTTGGTTTTGTGGGTTTGAGAAGGGCCATTGAGATCTTGGGCCATCTCTGCCAACAAAAGAATAAGATAAAAACAAGATGATAAAAAGTGCAAAAAGATCAGAAAAAGAAAAAGTTGGTAGCTCCATGCTCTCTATTATTAAATTAAAATTTTATAATTTTATAATACCAAAGTCACTATTTAACAATTTATTACTCTCTATTCTCAAAATTATATAGACCTTACACAACACATGCAAAAGTGGTTAAATTTTCTTTTCCATTAATGTTTAAACTTTAAAAAAGATTAATCCATATAATCTTTTTTAAATATAGATTTAGAGGTTAAACCATTACAATCTTTTGTAGAGGTTTGTATTTTTAATATTATAAAAAGAACAATGGATTTATAAAATATTATAAAACTGATATACACATATATTTAAGAATTAGGTCAAATTTATGGCTAAATATGAGAAATCTCTTGGAGAGATAATTAGCTCTCTGACAATTAATATTTTATTTCAAAATATGATTTCGAAAGTTTCTTATATTGCACAAATTTTAGAGTATCTGTCAAAGTGATGAGTAATAAGCTCAATTAATGTAAAATGTATGTGTATGTACCATCCATCAAAAAATTTAAAGTTTGAATGTTTAATCTACTATTTTTTTTTTTTTAGATAGAACCGTTAAACTACTCAATTAACAATTTTAAAAATTTTGAAAAATTACAAAGTAAGAAATGAGCTTAGCCAGTGTATTTTAACCTGTAATTTTAATTATTTTAGTTTTTATATTTAAAATATTTTTATATTTTAATAAATCTTAAAATTAATTAATTTCTTTTTTTTTTTTTTTAAAAAAAAAGGATTTTAGGAGATTTACATTTTTTAGTTAAAATATATTGTATCTCTAGGGAGCACATAACATTTTTATGTATATTACTTTAACTCTTTTTTTTCCCTACAAAATTACACTCATTTTAGGAAATTCAGATTGTTTTTTAAATCTCAAAAAATACCTTTTCATTGGAAAAATGTGAGTATAAGTGTATACATAGGAAATTAAATTAACGTAACACCCTAAATAATTTTAAAAAGATACCAAAACATTTTTCTTTTATTAGACAACTTAGACCTTTTCCATTAAAATAAAATCATCTTGCAAGTGAAATATTGAGCATTATTGTCAAATGCCATAGGTAAATTTTAATTTTAAAATCTTTGGACTACTAGATTTTCAAGAGTAGCATAGTTTAATTCATAATAATGATCTTGCGAAAGTAACTTAATCCATGATAATATTAAATTTAAATTAAATCTAATATAACCTTCTATACGAATATCAGAAGAAAGACTTACAAAAATATCATAATAAAAATATTAAAATTCTATTATTACAAAATATTTGAAATCATTAAAAAGAATTTTACATAATACACGTTTATGCACGTAATATTATTAGTAATAATAAATAAGTTTATTTAGAAATCAAAATAAATAAATAAGTCTATATTTACTCTCAATAATTGAAGTTTGGTATGGATAAACTCTTTTATTTACTATTTCCAAAATATTAAGTTTTATTTTTAGGAAAAAATATTAGGTTTATAAACGATATTATCATCGGTATGTTTCTTTATTTTACTATTTATATTCGAGAAATGATTTTTTTTATTAAAAAAAAAAAAAAAAAAAAATCTAGGCTCCATTTTTCTAATAGAAATTTTTTACTCGATAACATTTGGTTTTCTTTTATGGTTTTTGTAAATTAAATTGTTTCCTCAGAACTTGTTATGATAGTTTTCATCATTCTTTAAAAACATTTCTTTCCTTGCCCAAATCTAAAACCAAATATTTATTATTTTTTCTTTTTTTCAAATTTCAAAAATTACCTTAGATTTTGAGAGCACCACACCATAATTGTGATGCATATAAAATTTATAATTTTATTTTAGAACACAAAGGAAAAAAGTTTTACAAGAGTCTAATTAATGCAATAGACTTTAACATTGTTTGACTCAAATAGTTGACTATTTGAAGAGAACGACAAAATAGAAATTTATGAAAAGCAACAAAGGATGTGATTGTCTATTCTAGTAGATTGTGTCGTTTCATATATGTGGTTAGATCTCACCGGTACACAAAAGGATACATTACTTCGTAGCGTAATCACTCCAACTCGAATAATTGTAATGGGGCAAAAGACATGATTGTTCATTCAAACATATTTCCACAGTTAGATCATGATGTTTCATATATATGGTCTGTATATATCACACCTATACATGAAATGATATATCAATTCATCATGTAATCACTTTAACTCAAATAGTTGTAATGAGGCAAAAAATGTGATTGTTCATTCAAGTATATTTCCACCATTAGATCAT
Organism: Citrullus colocynthis; assembly: GCA_031780015.1. Classification (NCBI taxonomy): domain Eukaryota; kingdom Viridiplantae; phylum Streptophyta; class Magnoliopsida; order Cucurbitales; family Cucurbitaceae; genus Citrullus; species Citrullus colocynthis. The sequence continues at coordinate 2,896,865 of QLSR01000005.1, read as the reverse complement.
GATCTTTCATATCTATTATCTTAGATCAATTGATACATGAAAAGATGCACCACCCCGTTATGTAATTACTTCAACCTAAGTAGTTGTAAAATAGACGTTATTAAAATATGTAAGGAAAGTGATGTTTATAAACTTAATTTTTAAGTACCAAAAACTAAGGTCCGACAGTGATTTCGTTTTTAATTATCTGTTTTTAACATTTATATTTGTTTCCCCTCAATTTTGTTACTATCATTTTCACTTTTCTTGAAAATACATTTGAATTCTAAGTCAAATTCCAAAAAGAAAAACAACTTTTTTTAATTTTTAAAATTACTAGTTTTTGAAAACACGAATAGAAAATGAATAACAAAACAACTAAAACGAATGTACTGAATAACCATTTGTTTTTAGTTTTTTTTAAAAAAAAAAAAAAATCGGTAATTCAATTGGGCTATGTGTTGAAATGAAGGCCCAAAACTCCGCGTGGATTTTTAAATCTAAGAGATATTTAACCATAGAACTTGGGCTTTAGGATAGGAAACCATGTGAAATTGAGTTGTTTTTAGAGAAATTTGAATTAATGGTTTCGTTTTATAAAATATTCGATTAATATTTAGGGGAAACATAATTTTTTTTTTCTTTTTTAGGGTTAAATTAGAAGTTTGATTTTTCAATTTTGAGGTTTATATTTATTTGGTCCCTGAACTTCTAAAATTGTCTAATATCGTGAATTTTCAATGTTATGTCTAAAAGATTCCATTCAATTTTATTTTTTTTAAAATTCATAGTTAAAATAGACATAAATTTGAAAGTTTAGAAACCTTTAATCTTCTTGCTCTCTCAACGATTCCCACCCCACGGGAAAAAATGGTTGGGGTGGTAGCAAGTTTAAGTCAAAGACTTGAAGGGCTAGAGTGTTAATCTGCTTGAAGCTGAGGTTGGGGAAGGGGTTATAAAAGTGATTGAGTTGGAATGGTCTAGAAACAATCCGTTGCTTGAGGTTCATCCGGACATGTTGGAGGCTATTGAGCTCCATTATAGGGAGGAATTCTCTTTTCTTGAGATTATGGTTCTTATTGTGAACATTCTTTTTATTAGGAAACATTATTAATATTTTGCACCTTTGTCACATTTCTCACGAGGAAACCAAAGATGTTCATGTTATTGCAGTTTTTGGCATCCTCTCAAAATTTATTTTTTTCTAGAAAATGCTTTTTTTGGATAGTATTCTTCTCCTATGAAGAGTTGAAGGAGTAGTTGGTTGTGTGATTGCTTCATGTATTCTTGCATAAAAAAGTTTGTGTTTGTTTTATCATAATTTTTTTTCACCTTATCTTTCCAAGAAAACATTTGAATTCTTAATCAAATTCTAAAAACAAAATTAAGTCCTTATAAACTTTTTTATTTCAAAACTTAACTTGAATTTTAAAAACACATATGTAGACAACAAAACAAATAAATCAATAGATAGAAGTATGGTCTGTAGACTTAACTTTCAAAAATCAAATAGCTATTAAATGGTGCCTTAATTATTAGATAGGCATTTGAAGTTTCACAAAATACTCATTCCTTTTCCAATGCCAAGCTAAGCATTTTGAACACTCACGTACACTTAAAAGAAACAAAAACAAACTTGATAAAGTCTGAAATGCTTGTTTGAATTCATTCTTAAGATTATTCAACTTTTGAATACAAACAGAAATAAAGAATATGGTCTAACTCATCTTATAACATGACATTAGAATGAAATTGGCAGTGATAAGTCACAACACATGGATCAAAAGACTCTACACCATAACAAAAAGTATCAACATCAGGACGAAGGAAAAGTGTTTTGTCTTTGTATATATTTCATGACAATGACAATTGACATAAGAAAGAGAGTCCCATTGCACCAAGCAAAGAGAACTTAATCAAAATCAATACAATGAGGCCATTACATCGTCCCAAACACAGATACCATGCTCAGCCATATCATTCTCCCAGCTTTCTCTTCGATAGCCCATCTCCTATATACACCCATACCCTCGATCAATTTATTTACACCCAAAAAAAAACTATGGGGAAAATCTAACATTCTCGCTCAAAATCAAGATCCTAAATTTCGCCCGAAAAATACAACAAACCATGTCCAATCACATCCTACTGCCTGCTGCCAATCAGACCTGCTTCATACTCTTCACCAATTTGTTGAGTATAATGCAGTAGCATTCATGCTATGTTCTTCATGTCTCAGATGTTAGTCTCATGCTGTTGAGAAGCCCAGTCTTGCTCGGAAGTTGTCGTGTTTCACCACCAGGCCAGCCCTGGTGTCATTTTACTTCTGAGATTTGATTTGATCATGCAGTTGGTTCCCTTCCTCAGCAAGGACAATGACGAGACCGTCGACGGTTGTCCATGAAGAGTAAATCAAATATCATCTTGTAAGTTTGAGATATTTGCACTAATTCTGATAGTCACTTCACCTCAGATTCATTGAAGCTGCTTTCAAGTTCTCCCCTGCCAATGTCCATGAAACAAGATGGCCACTGGAATCACCGCTCAGTAACTGCTTTAAGTCACTTGTTAAGTGAAGCGCAGTCACTGGATGCTTGTGAAATTTCAGTACCTTGTGAAGAATCAATCGATACTCTGCTACCTTATTGTCGAGATTCAGACCAACCATGCTACTACCAGTAGATTTGGTCTGAGAAACAGGATTGGAGCAATGAACCATTTGCCACACCTTGACAGCACCGCTCTGATGACCTGTTGCATACCAGTTTGTATCCATCCAATCAGAAAGCGTACTGCTCGTTATTGAAAGAATGGAATCTGAGGGCAACTGGGATGTGTTGACCATTGCAAGGCAATCCCCATTGATGCTCCAAACTGCAAGCAGAATTCCAGCTGCTGTCACAATCTCCCCAGTCAAGTCGTTGACATAAATTGCTGAAACTGCAGTTGGGAACTTAGGAAGCTGCCTGACAAAAACCAGAGAGCTCAGATCCCATATAATGACAGTACAATCATCCGATCCACTCGCAATCAGCATGTAAGGCTGGCTAACGTAAAGGCATGTGATTTTCGCTGTGTGGGCAGAAAGTGCCTTCTCCAACTGCAATCTTCTAACAAGGCGGGGTGCATGTTTGGTAATTCTCCAGACCCAAACCAGTCCATCATCGGCCCCTGTTACCAGCGTGCAACCATCATGGCTAACACCAGCACAATGAATTTGATTACCCTCATGAAGATTCTCATGGGTAGATAGGAGTCTGTCCTGATCATAGCTAAGAAATCTCAAACTTCGGTCTGGGAATCCCCACGCAACATACTTGGTATATGATCTTGGTTTAAGCAACGTATTAGCTCCTGCCACAAGAATTTTCTCATTTATAGTAACAATCTGGGTTACAGATGACAAGCTCTTACGAATCTCATGCGGGACAAGAAGATTAGAATGCTTGAGTGGATGAGGAAACTTTTTGTCAACCCGTCTTTTGACATGGGGCTTAAGGAAAAGTTGTTTGGGTGTCTGGCCAAAGTGATTAATCTGTGCTAGAATGGAGGCTTTCATTGCAGGATCCGTCACTGAATCTATATCCACACTCCCCTCATATGTGTAATGGTAGAAAACATTGGTAGCTTCCTCTGCCGCCTGTCAAATCCAAATATCCAACAGTTAGAAGTTTTCCTACAACAGAAGATAGCATGCACCACTTGGCACTTGCAACAGGGGAAAATAAATTGAGAACCTTTTACAAGGAAACTAAACGACATAGATTGAAGAGCAAAGGCTCTAACTTCAAAACCCACCTTCCCTCTCTGTTTATATCCAAAGATGAGGTCTATCCAATGATGCAAATTTTCCGAAACATAGTCAGATTCCAATGCTTCTCTATGTTTCCTGATGAACTCCCTAGCACTGCCATTGGCCCATGGAGGTAAGACGACGTCACCAACCTGGCAAAAAACCATGTCCAATGATAAACAATCTGGTGAAGGGATGATTCGTAAGATTGTAAAATGGTATCTTAACACAGCAGTTGTTTTTGGTTCATTTGTGTTCCTCCTTTATCTCTGGGAAGTATTTTGAATTAAAATTTATGTTTAACTCCTTTCCAATCATCCCACCTGGTGCACAGCCTCACCCCCAATCCGGTGATACACCATAATATGTCAGCAACTTAAAGGTATGCTACTGAATTAATCATAAAAGATATTAGATATGAAGAATAATAAATAAAGATTGTAGAAACCTTTTCTCCAGATTGTTTCTCGCCCAAGTCAAGATTGAACTTATTTTCGAGGAATTCTGGCATGTAAAAGAATTCTGGAATGAGCTCCTTCACGTCTGATGTGTTTCCCTTTCCAGCTGCACTTAACCAAGTATCTCTAATGCTATTGAAAAGACGATCAGCATGATCGAACTGCCCACCTTGAAGCTTCTGATTCTCTGCACTAAATGGTGGGAGCCGCAGCAGATAAAAGAGGACAATTCCAGCACTAGAATAATGAGAACCATAGTGAAATTTTGGAACCTCCGGATCATCCCAACTCTCATATCTGAAGGAGAAGTTAAAAAAGGAAAAAAAAAAAAAAAAGGTTAAAACATAAAAACCAGATGCAAAATCACATTATACGGTCCTTACATGTGAACGTACATTGGATCACACTGAATAAAAATTATCCTCAAAGTAGAATGAAAAAACAAATAAGAGGTTGACCTTTTCTTAAACTCCTCTTCTCCCTCGGGTGTCTGACAGCCCATTGGTTTAGCAAGCATGCGAAATGTTTTTGGATTTGTTAAGTCCAGGTTTTCACTTTCATAATCAGCAAGGACCCAAGGGAACACCGGATACTGTGTAAGATCACTGTATCCTCGTCCTGCCAATGTATTGAGATGCATGAGGTACTGAAAATTGCTTATTTCACCATTTTGCCACCTCTTTGAAAATGATTTGGCCATTATCTTAAAAAGACGACTGCCCTCACTGCTCTCTTGTTTGGTTGATCCAGAGATCGTGGTGTCCAACCTGAGAGAAGGATATGTTTGTGTCAGAAAAGTTTTGGATGAAAAGTAACTGTGCATCGAGTATCACTAGACAAGTAAAAAGTTATAGCAATGAATGATTTAGAGAAAATATGCAAGAAGACTGATTGTATATTCCATACATGCTGTTTCTGGGAAGATTCATGGCAACAAGATTTTTGAAGACTTCTTCTCTCTCCTTTTTATGGAACACCAGGAGGTCATTGCATCCATCCATGCTGAATATTTCAACAGCAACTGGTCGCAGCTGATAATCTCGCTTCAAAATCTCATGAACGCTGTCAAGCTTCCACATACGCCAAGGATGAGGTAGGTTACCACTGCTGCCTACTTTCTCCTTTCCCCAAGCACCACCACTGTAGGCCCATGCCCTTCCCCCAGACCATGACTTAACTGCAACTCCCCAAGATGAAGTTGACTTGGACTGAAAATCCATACTGCCCAGACAGTCCTTCTTTACACCCAAAGCCTGATCAATAACTGACAGTTCATCTTCACATTCTTTTTCACAAATGCATCCAGAGTCATTGATGTAGAAATTCTCAATCACATACAGGCAAAGTTCACCAATTAGAAAGATACCATCATGTTTGTCAAGGCCAATGACTCGCTCACAGTTATAGCGAAATCGTATCTTTTCAAAAGGCTCCAAATATGGTCTGATAAGGTATTCACCATCATCATGTAATTCTTTATCATATTTATCATCACTAATTTTTACCTCATCAATTTTAGCAGAAGATGATTGTCTAGGCGATCCTAGGTCAGATCTTCCTTGTATGCTCTCTGCTAGTGGAATAGAAACAGCACTAGACTTGGCACCAAACTCAAGTGCAGAGTGAAGACTTGCATCATTTGCACTACTAGCTCTATCATCATTCCATCCATTTTTCACAGATGCTTCATCCCTGACATCATCTGATTCATGAAACATGGGTTCCTCAAACAGGTCACTATCTGAATCATTCTGTTTGCCATTATCATTTAAAAGATGAAAGTAGGATTCTGAATCTCCATCAGAAGTATCAAGGCCATTTCCTCCTTTTATCAGCTCTGCTTCTTTTAGTTCAAACTTTCCATCAAGAGCATTTTGAATGGTATCTATCTTCAATTTACTACGCTCTAGTTTCTTGCGCATTCTATATGGACCCTCTATAGGACAGAGCTGCCACTCAGGATCTTCTGACACAGAAGATATGGATATTGGAAATATACTGCGCTCATGAACAAGTTCCTGGAGATGACTTTTCCATTCACTCTCAGCATGGAGAACCCATCCATACTTATCCTGACGAAGTACTCTTAACTCAGTAGACATTGAGTCGCGAAGTAAATCCAGAGCATACCTCCGCTCATTAACTTGCTCCCAGTGTCTCATATCCAACTTAGAAATATCTCGAGATCTTCTCCCCATCTCCTTCTTACGTCGACCTTCCATTGCCTTTATCCTCACTCCAGGAAATTTTGCAGATCCACCAATATACTGCACCCACATTAAGGCAGCACACTGTTCCAATACTTTGTTTACAATCTGTTCAGAAGGCTGAAGCCAGTCAAAGAAATCAGACAAGCTTTCAGTCAGCAATTTGTCAAAGCCTCCATGTAAGACATCCAAAGACTGTCCTTGGTTTGGTTTGGAGACGAGAAAATCCTCTAAGGCAGGCCTTCGATGCACCAGAAGGTACCTGACAACATCAACTGCCATGTTCTGAACATATTGCCTGGAGTCACGGAGTAGAGTAATTAAATTCACACAAAGACAGCAATTTAGATCAGTATCGACATTGCTTGGACAGAAGATAATTCTTCTGTGAGCAACTAATAACTGTAAGACTGTGCAGATATCAATTCCAGAATCACCATGATATGATGAAGTAAATGATCTTTTCTTGGGTTCCATTAGCAAGCCCAAGCATGAAAGGAGACCATCTTCTCCAATTGAGATCAAGAACGATGGGAGGAAGCAATACAATATCATTCGATTAGTATTCTTCAAAATTGAATGAACGTAAGCATCAAGTTGCTTGCTTCCTCTACCAATAGATAAAAGTCCCTTTCCAGAAGGAGATACTTCTATTCGACCATCCTTATTTGACAGTTGCAACATGGAAAGCAAGAATTCAAGAGTTTTTAGCACACCAGCAGGCTGAGGAAATGCACCCATATATACACGATCAACAATTATCCAGCAAAATGCATCTAAATTTGCAGACCAGCGAGTTTTGTCCAGTTTTTTTTCATCTTCTTCATCATCCCGCAGGAGGCGCCTTTCAAGGAAGTTCATCAATCTGCTAAGACACAAACCCTGAAAGACTAACATAGATTCTGTATCAACATATAAAGGAACATTTTCCAAGATGCTCTCTATGACTGGTGCTGCCTTAATCTGCTCAGTCAAAATATCTGAAAGAACTTCAGCCATAAAATCCAAGACAGCAGTAGCACCAGCAGAACAAGGACCACCTCCATAACCAGAATCATCCATTTCAAGAAGTTGTTTAGGGCTAACTGAAAAGAAAGTATTTGCAGCTGGATGTCCTTGAGAAGTGGATTTCAGATCTGTTGATAGATCAAATTCTGCAGCTGATGCAAAAGATTCCACAGATGGTGGAGCAACTGAAGAAGATTTTGGAATGGAATCAGCAACTGAAGAAGATTTTAATTCACTGTTATTTGAACTCCCAAGCCAAGATGTCAAAGCAATAACTGGAGATGATGAGGGTGTGAGGGGGATCCGATAATTAGATTTCTCTGACAGGATGGGAGAATCAATTAGATTTAGAGAAGCAGAGCTGTGAGAATCAACTGGTTGCAAGGGTTCCACAGTGTCTTTTCTTGTTCTGATGTTCAACTCATTTGTACTGGACGTGACAGACTCCTGGTCAATATTTTCACCTTCTAAGCTCTCAGCAACCTGATAATCGTGCTCTGATTTTCTTGACAGTTGAGGGGATGGAATAGTATTATTCTCCTCTTTATGACTAGACTCATTTAGAGGCGCAGCAGTGTCATCGGAGCTAGTACTTGCCTGCCCCTGAGGGAAACTTCCAACACTAATGGATGTTTTCACAGACAAATCCTGTTCCTGTGGCATGCTAGTGAAGGTGTTCTGTGAACTATTAGCATCATCACCATCATTTGAATTCTTTTCCTCGGTCTTTACTGATAGCTCCTTAGCCATCCTCACAGCATAAGCAGCCCTGTAGGATGGTGAGCAAGGAAAATCCAAGTCAGTAAACACTTCATTCAGACTGTGCCCAAAATTTTTCTTCCAAAGGTGAAGCAAAGTAAATACAATTGAGAATAGATTCCAAAGACAAACCTGACACAAGAAAAGTAAAGGTCGACACAGCTTTCAAGAAAATCTGTCCGTCTGCAAACTGCAGAAAAAGGATGGCACATTTTTGCCAGATCAACCATAAACCTAAGGACAGAGGTCGCAGCAACAGGGGCCGAAGCCTCCCCACCCATTAGACGAGCAGCATAGGTCTTATGCATCAGAGCTTCACCTTGAAGCTCTCCCGCATTGTCTGCATTCCCTTCTGCAAGTTCAGCCACAAGACCAGCACTAGCCTGAGAAAGGTTACCAGTTTGGTGGGCAAGCATTGTCTGAACACTTAGCCTATCAAATGTAGATTTTGCCATTGCAATTACAGGTTCTAGAAGTTCCACAAATTTCAGTTCCACAAAACTTCCGTCACTTGGCATAAGGGCATGAAAGTCTAGCATCCGGACTTCAGGTAGTCTAGGATAAACTGGCTTTCCAAATATCAGGCAGAAAAGGATATAATATATATCAGGGGAATCATAGAAACTGGGAAGAACACGCACCAAACCTTGATAACCTCCACTTGTACGGAATTTAAGTGCAAATGTTGGTGAAGAAGTAAGACATACCCCAAGAAGTGTCATGATCCATCTCATGCTTGAAGGATGAACAGCTTCATCAAGAAAATATGTTATCAACTTAGATGAAACAATTTTATGCCATTGCTCTAGCAAATCTTCTGATTTTATGGTCACTTGCAAATCAATAAGCATTTCCAACAACATATTTCTCACAATCACATGCTTCCCCATGGACTCCCGCAAAATTGGACGCCTTGGTGTCAGTTGAGGTGGATCAAATGTCATGATCACAAACTTGACTACAAGTTCCAATTCAGAAACCAAAAACCCATCTTCTAAAATGACTCCAAGCAAGACAACTAATTTCTCCAACACAGGAACCTCAACGTCCCCTCGCTGCAAAGTCACTAATAAATGCTGAACAAGGTTGATTCTTCGAAGGACTGTAAGGTTGTGGTTCCTGTACCAGTGCATCGAGACAAGATGCTCAAGGAAACCCAGGAGGGCAATTTGAATTGTGACGGGGGCTGTTACCCACAATGTCCAGTCAAGCAAGACATGCTCGACCATATCTGGATTTGACAATACAACACAATTTGAAGTTTCACCTGATATTTCAGGATTTTCCAGCTCTGAAATATGGCTAAATGAATCTTTTTGTGCAGAAAAATCATCCAAGTCACCATGTGATCCAATTGAGGAAACTTCATCACGCAATTTGGATAAACTAAGCTCATCATAACTGGCCTCCTGAAAAGTATTAATAGGCGAGAAATTAGTTTGAACACTTTCCAACTTTTTTGGCTCCGCAAACGATGCTTCACATGCTGCAATCTGGAAAAAGATTTCTAGTGACTGCATGTCAAATAGTGACATCCGCCGGTGCAGAAAAAGAGCTAGTAAATGATATCCCCTGTAGGTCTGCATGTCCCTCACATTCTGCGGATTTTGATGAAGTGCACATGCAAGTAATGTTAGGGCCATGTGCAGCATATCCTTCGTCTCAGAAGCTTCAACAAGTGCAAGGATAACAGTCATCCCACCAACCGGGCGTATAGTGTCACCAATTACACATTGCTTACAAACATAAACATCTCCATGAAGGCGTCCAAAACGGGGAATACCTGAAGAAAACATGCCACATAAAAAGGAGTTAAGATAATCCTGCAATGATGTTATTATCTTCATCAATACGAGACCCAATTATTCTCAGTACAAGCCCCAACTAAATTTGAACTTAAATGTAAAACCTTTGTTCATCAACTTGGTTTCTTACCCACAACAATCTTGCAATGATGTTATTTCTTCATCAATACAAAACCCAAGTGCTTTCAGAATAAGCCATAGAAAAAAAAAATTGAACTTAAATGCAAAACTTAGTTTTTCTAACTTCTTGTCTTACCCCCAATAGGAGAAGCAGCGGCTGACATGGGATCTACTAGATTGAGCATAGATAAAACTCCTGATGCTCGCATGGCTTCGGCAGATGTTCCATCAAATGCAAATATTAGTTTCTTGCCTGAGAGTTGTAAGGAGAGATTCCCTAGTCTCTCCATATCCCAAACTATCCCACTACCATCTCCCCTTGTATCCCCCAACTTGCTTGCACCCTCATGCTTCTGCATATTATGGGTCAAAGCTAAGTCAGCCTCTAATGAATCTAAAATAGCCATGCTACCACCACCACAAGCCTGGTTTGGCACAAAACGCAAAAGATCTGTGTCTTGAAAAATCCCTCTATATCCTCTACCAAGTATGTACATGAAACATATGCAGCCTGGAGTAAGCACCTCTTCGAAAAGATAGCAGGAACGAAGCTTCCAATGCATCTCACTAACTTTAGCACATGCAACAGGGGTACCAATGTTGACTTGTAAAGGTTTTCCGGCAGGAGAAGGTGCATAGCCCAGTTTCCCAGTGTGTTTCAGCTTTCCATTAAGATACACATAAGCAATACTAGCTTGGAATAGTCCAGCTAGAGCATTCGGTTTGCTGTGAACAACTGCAAGGTGATGCCATCTGCCTTCCTCAAGATCAATGCCAGAAAATGATAAGGAGGAAGAGTTGCTAGTGGCAAGGGTTAGCATACCATCCTCCTGCAGATAAAGCTCAGCATAAAATGTATTGTCATTGCTTGCAGCACCAACAGAAAATATACGCAGAATTTGCTGCTCCTGGGGCTGAGCATTTTTCGCAGTCCACCTCTTTGAAGGGCCTACTTTTGAGGGTTCCAATTCCTTTCCTTGAGATTTAAGGAAATTGTGAAATTGAAACCAGCAAACAAAAGAGTAACCAGCAGCCGGAGGCCATGATCTTTCTCCAAGAGATACTTGAATAGAGGCATGCCCAATCTTACTCATATCCATCTCTATAAATGGTGCCAAAGAAAGACTCTCCGATGCCATATCTTCCATATGAACCAACCTTTCCATCATATCAATAAGAATATGGCCTGACTTCAGCAATCTCATTTGGAGAGCAAATCTAATAAGCATTTGAAGTTCTGATGCAGATAACCTATCACGAGGAATACAGAAATTACTAACAACAAAAAAAAGGTGAACAGAAACTAAACCAAATTAGCCGCATAGTATGAAAAAGTAACGTGTCATAAATTTCAACCTATATGCCCCAAGAACTTCCACTATCTTCAGTGTATATGCAAGTAGTGGAGATGATCCCAAAAGGAAAGGACGAATGGTCTCCAATAGAAGTTCCACACAGCCTTAACATTCCAAAAAACATGTCAAACTTAAAGAACATAAACTAGGTCTGATTAATTTAAGATGGTAGTATGATTAATGCTTACCTACTGAGGTGAGATTCTCCTGATTGAAGGGGCCAGCACGAGCAAGCTTTTCAATGATGTCAAGAACTTCCAACTGTACCTTGGGAGTAAAGAGCAAAAGCAAACGGATGAGAACCCTAATAGCTCCAGCATTGTATACACGTTCTTTATTAGGATGAAAGGAACCAGATGGAGTAATCAAGTGAAAACTGGACGAATTGTTCTCCACAGAATCTGATGATGGGGCGTCTTCTAATTTCAAGTATGGTGGTAGAACCATCTCAAGAGAGAGTTCCAACAGTAATTGTATGACTCTCCTTTCAAACTCCACACATATCAGGCCAGACTCAGACAGAAGATCATTAAATGTTTGAGACAAAATCACCGTATGCAGTTTCGTCCTGTTCAAAGCATTATCACACACTCCAGCTGTCACAACACGCATTAGGTACTTAAATACCTTGATCCTATCCACAATTGAACACTGATATGAGTCCCCTCCACTTTGGAAACTATGAAGTGTAGTAAGCAAAAGAGAAAACCCGGTCACTTCACCAAAGACCCTCTGTGCAGAATTATTAACTCCCAGAATACGCCACAAGGTCCCCATTGTTTCACATTTTGCCTCATTATGAAGTCCATACTGAGATCCTGAAATGCTGGTGACCATTCCACTTTTCAGAATTTCAACAATGGCACTTAATTCTTCGGGATGAGCCTGGTAGGAAGAGGGGGGGAAATCAAATTGTGTAGTATAAACACACTCGTTTAGGCAATATTAACTAATTGTAAATAATTTAAACATGAAAAAGCATGGAATGAGATTTATGTCCAAATGGCAGCTCATTGCAACACCTATTTGAGAAGATAGTACCTGTGCAGTATCTTCTATGATCAAACATGACAACAACCTGAGAACCCCTTGACGATGTACATCAGACACTAGAAATGGAAGGATAATGGCCACACCATTAGATGATCGAAATGATGTTTGACTGGCTTCAGCTTTCTTCAGTAAAGAGACGATACAATCCCATGCAACAGTAGTAGTACTCTGAACTTCAAAAATAGGGAACTTCCCAGAGCCACCAGACTCCAACAACTTGGGTGAAGAAAGAATTGTATCCTTATTGTCCAAATGCTTCTTGAAGCTGCTGGCGCTGGATTTTCTTTCTAGCTGGTGAAAGCTCCCACCATTTTGGTCAGGACCCTGAAGAAACTTATGCTGCTTCAAATCATCCAACAAAACCTCCAGCACACCAACTTCTCGCAGGACTTTCTTATAATGATGGTCAAATGACAATAGTTTCACAAAAAAGGAAAGTATGGTGTGCTTTAATTCTGACATTATTGGCTGCTGCAACAAACAACACAGTGAAAGCAATTCCTGCTCGGGTACACAATTCACCACAGTGACAGCATATTCAAGAATTTTCAAAATAATCTCTTGCAAGGATGAAGGAAAACCAGCCATATTCAGGATGAGAAGTGGAACGGTCCGTAACTGCTGGCACAACTTGTAATTTTCCAAATGACTTGAAAATATTTTGAACATTCTATTTAAAACCTCTGCCTGTAATTCTCTGTTATCCGCCTTCAGGAAAATATCTTGCAACATTTGGACAGCTTCTAGATCTTTGACTTTATTATTGCCTTCCTCCCAAAGATCATCAGCAACTCGATCAGAAGAGGATGTTCTGCTTCTGCTATGGTCAGTGGTCTTGGAATGAGTAGATTTAGATCTTTTTCCAGTAGATGAACACTCAGATTCCTGTGGACCAGTTTGGGCTAGATTTACCAGAACATCAAGCAACCTAGACAATGTAGGGAAAAGTTGCAGGGAAGGGACATCTTGTTCTATATAATCTTGCTTTTCTTCATCATTTATTTGGGAGACATCTGTGGCTTGAATGTGATCTTGTGGTGGATTTGATTTAATAGACTGAGAAGCTTGGCTCCTTGGCAATGTAGAAAGAACCAATGCAAACTGGACAAGAAAGTGATAACCATGAGCATTGTGTATATCCTCCCTGAGACTTATACCATTGGCCTCTGCAAGTTAAAATTGCAACAAAAGCAGCAGTTAAAAAGTATTAAACATGCACTAGCCAGAGTAATCAAAATTACCAGAGATATAGAAATGTTGTTTATTAAGAGAGAAATTTTTCTCACATTAACACCACTGATGCATCAAATCTCCCAGTAGGGTTATTAAATTGCTCGAGTTAATAGTTAAAAGACAAGTTACTTACCAGGCCTATATGACAGCCTCACGCACTCAAGTAGCAAGTCCACTATCCCCATGGTATAAGCAGAGTCACCACAGTTAGGGTTGTAATCCTTCACTGCCATTAAAAGAATTTTTATCTGCACATAGAATCAACATAATGAAAGTCACATGCATCTGATAAAATAGAAAATTTAAGCATACGGAATGAAAGGTAAATAAAAGAAAAATAAAAGCTCAAAGAAACAATTGTAGAACAGAAAACTTTAAGCTGGAGAAACTCAAAAAAAAAAAAAAAAACAAAAACAAAAACAGAAGAAGAAGAAGAAGAAGAAGCTGGACGTCCAAATTTAGTTTGGGCTCTTCCAGTTTTTCTCATCCAGCTTCCAGCCTTAGCATGTGAAACTTGGTTTGAAACCATGTCCACCAAAACGTTCAAGAATACTTTTTGAAGTGTTGATACTGGCTTGTGGGTTTACAAATTCCTTTTATCCCAAATTCCCCAAAACAAAGCTTTTATCACATAGATGCATAAAAACTTCCGCTCTTTCTTTGAGACCATGTCCACTTAAAAGCATGAGAATTTATTATTTGCTAAAGCATTAAAAAAAACCCATGAAATCCCAGAAACTTGTAACATGTGAACCCACAAATCAGCACTAAAGGAAAATTGGAAACTAAATTCTCCAACAAACCACATAACAACTGGGCCAAAGAATCTAAGAGGTGCAATGGTCCTTTCCAAAAGTCCTCCGGTCTCCATCATTTCCACACGGGGAGGGCCTCATTCTTTTGACTTTCATTTCCATAGGACATTGAGGAGCTAGCCTCTCTTTTGTCTCTTCTTCAATTGGTTGTTCCAACTCCTAATTATAGAGATTATCTATGGTCATTTGAATTGTTGGAATCCTTCTTTTGTAAGACTTTTCTTTGATTGATGTATTATCCAATACCCTTCCCATCTCGTACTTTAATTTCTTCCGTGGAAATTGAGAATATCAAAGAAAATACACTTCTTTGTTTCATGGGTAGGAAGAAATTGTACTATGAACGCCCAATAGAGAGCCTCCTCTTTTATTCATACCTTAAATTAATGATTTTAAAAAAATCAAGGATCATTGGATCAGGGGAAGGGACACATCCCTGTCCTTGAAAAAGAACAGGAGAAAAACTCTCTCCCTCGTCTCTGACCTACTGCATTTTAAACGGCACTCCCCACCAATTTGGAGCAAGACTCCACCAGGTCACTTGAAACCTTCTTGTAGTCTCTACTAGCAGCTCTCATCCTCTTAGTTAAGGTTAGTTTCTTGTTTATTACCAATTTCTTAGTTAAGTTCGGTTTCTTGTATATATTCTCGTCATTACCGATTTCTAAAGAGGTAAACCTAGAGAAAACGTCATTTCTTTCTCCAAGATATTCACCATGTGCTTCTTGAAAAACTTGATTTTTAAGAATTGGAAAATCAACCAAAATCTATTTTTATATTAAGAGAAATGAATTTCATTGATAAAATGAAATAAAAGGGTAACAACTCTGAACACCTAAAGGTGGATTACAAAAACCAACCAATCTATTAGCCTATAATTTATAAATGCTATTCCATCACCTCGTGCCCTAATTCATGTTGTTCTCTTGGAAATCTCCAATGCAATTTTCCAAAATGCATGGTTCTTCTTCCTTATACAATTCAGGGCCAAGCCAACACTAGACAAAGTTTTAGAAACCTCATTGACTCAACTAAGTGTTTCAAATCCCATTACCACTGCCAAGGAAAGCTTTTAGCTGCTTATCAATTTCATTTACCACTTTTCTCGAAGTTAGACTCCCGTGACTATTATTAGGATCAGATACAATGCTCAAGAGAATGGTTGGGATTCTACATCTAACAAACATGTGCAAAAGAAAATGAGGATTCTTTCTGGACATAGAGAAAGATATACATATTTCAATAACTTCAAGTACTAATTTTCAAGAATTTAAACGTCTGTATATCATGCAGAATACATACCAAGTGATGTTTGCGTATATATTTGGCAGTGCTTCCACTATCATTGACCAGCAGAAGATTAAGAATCTGAAAAGTTCATCAGAAAGAAGAAAAGGCACATTTGAATATAATATCTCAACGATAAGAAAGATGCATGTGAGAAGCTAGGCTTCCAAAAATAGAAAAATTCATAATAAATTTCCTGTAATGATTAACATAAACAACATAAAAAGCGCAAGCACTATTCAGTTAGTTTTACCTGCATAGCGTGTCTATGAAGTTGAATATTGTGCAATGGAACAAGACCTTCCTTATACTGAGAGAAGACTGTCAAGGACCCATTTGCAACCATCTGAAAAAGCATCTGAAGGGAATCATCCTCAATCAAACTCTGGGCAGCTGAAGGATGGCTGGCTAGAGCCTTCATGATATGAACAACACTACCCTCGACCTAAATGAGAAACACGAAAATGGGTAAGGTTATCAAAATCATAAAACAAAATCAAGCAAGAAACAAAGAAATATAAAACTTTACACAGGAACAATGGAACAGAAAGGGCATGGTTATTGACTCAACCACAATCCCCAACTATCTCTAAGTTTTAATGTGATGACTACCATTACTGTATCATTTAAGATGGCTAAAATGAATGTATGAATTATTGAATCTATTTCTCTTTTAGCAATTACTTGGAGCAAGTTATCTCCCCCTTTTTGTTATAGTCTAGCTAGCTAAGAAGTACGGACACTTTAATTTGGCTAGCGTATCCGTGTAGTTGGACACGTACCGGACACTAGTTTGTGCAACAAATATGTTAGACATACATAGAACATTTGTTGAGTAGACTAAAACGAAACATATATGACATTAATAATATTGTGAGTGTGATATACATCAAACTAAGTTTTTAAGTAAATGCATCAACACATTTACTTTAAATTTTCTTTCGGTATAAAAATGATATAAAAATTTAAAAAATGTATATTTTAATAAACGTATCCTTGTAGTGTTATGTCCTAGATTTTAAATAAATGATGTGTCAGTGTGTCCATGTCGTGTCGTATTCATGTCTCATATAAGTATATGTGCTTCTTAGCTAGCTACCCTCACTAACCATTGGAGGTTTTTTTTGTAATTATTACTTGATATTAGTTGATAGAAGGGTAATCACATCCAAGTGGATTTATTCAAATATCAAAGGCTGTCAAAGAACCTAGAAGCAGAACAATTCTCTTGTAAATTTATGGCTTCGAGTCTAGGGATTATGCTAGCAAAGGAGTACAAACATTTATATTTAAAAAAATGCAGACTGAGAATGTTTTCCTAAACTTAGTCTTTGACCCAATGAATGTTAAGTTTTTAGCAGGATCAGATTTGGTGATGGTTTCATCTGAATTCAACAGTTAGCAAAAAATCATTGACGCCTAACAACAATCTCCAGCAGTGAAACAAAAGGCACACTGCTTGTTCCAGCGGAAGGGCGTTTGTGAAGAATTTTGCAAATCTGATCACAGGCTTCTTCAATGGCTCCACTCAAATGTTGAACCAGAGGGAAAAGCAGTCTACTAGGAGGTGAACGCAAGGGGTAAAGACAGTTCTCCTCAGGCCGATTCTTTGGCAAGCAGAATTCAGTTATTCTTTGAAATCATTGGGAATAACTGTACTGGTTTTATTGAATGATGCTTATATGCACATAAATATTTTTTCGAAAGAATATGCATTTAAGGGGAGAAATTCTATAATGGGCTTGAAAACCAAACCTTTCTTCAAAACTCTATATAAGACCTTGATAAATTTTAGTGCCTGTTGGAGGTACTCGAGGGTTGGAGTCTTGCAGTTAGAGCTCTTTTGTGGAATTATTGGCTTGAAAGGAAAGGAACCAAATGATTTTTCGAGTTAAGTCCTGATTCAGACAGACATGCAAGGTTGAAAAGCTCAGAATCGGATAAAAATTGGAGGCTAAATTAAATAGCCAACTTTTGTCTCTAGATTTCTCCACCATATAGCAATCTAGGACGAAAGAGATTACAGCAAATACAGATGATCGTAGAGATGTAGTGAACCATAAGGACCCAAAAGCTACAGCGATTAGTTTTCACAGATTCTTTATAATAAAATGAGGTGGAAGGGCTCTACCTGGCAGCACTGATTGAAGTCCAACCCCTACCACTAATAGTTCTTGGCTTGAGAGGCCCTTGAAGAAGAGAAAATGTGGAAGGTTGTGACAGAGTTTGAGGTCCTCTAAAGTCGAGAGCTTGATGGTTATTCGGTGAGTTCTTTAGAATTGAAGAAGACCCTAGAAGATGAGTTAGCACTTCAGGAGTAGATTTTTTAAAGTGGATAACTTGTATCCTAGAAGAGGACCTGGTTAAGAACATGGGATATCATTTCCTTTCACATGGGAGGACGTACTTTCTTCACCAATCACCTTCCTTTTGTATTTTCTTCTCTTCAATAAATAGTCTCTTATCCCAAATGAGTAATATTAATATCAAGATGTCAGAAGTGGAAAATGTTAAACAAGACTGAAAAATTTTAAACTTCCAATATCTTTCAAATAAAAATCTAATAATCATCAAATACCAAATATATATATCCATAAGGAAACACTGTTGGATGTTCTAAGCTGAAATAAAAATGAAAAGAAGAAGAGAGGGAGAGAGAGAGAAGAAACATCAACAGATAGGTTCATCTGCTTATACACAAGCACATGACCAAAAATTTGAAGGAAAGAAAAAAGGGAATACGCCCGGTGATGTATATAAGCCCGTGTCTCAATGGGAAAAGTTAAAAGTTACCTCGAGCCGGCGTCCTTGTCCACCATGACCATTGATATCTTCACCTAAGACTGATTTTTCTTCATAACTAGCTGTCTTTTCCCTCTGACTGGCTTCATCAGGATCCAGGAGGGCATTGAGAATATGGATGAGACAGCAGAATATACCCGAATCAAGAAGGGATTGCTTGTCAATAGGCTGCAAAAGATTGTCTAAAAAGTAAGATTCTAAGGGCTCTGCAATGCTTGGTGTTATGGCATAAAAGAAACAGCCATCAAATTCCACGGCTCTTCATTTCATGAAAGTAATAGTTTCATGACAAGTAAATACGATTGCATCATTGTCCAACAAACATCTTTGCCTGAATGTGTTTGTTACATCAAATCTATTACATAAATCTTCTTCTTATGTCAATGCAGATTGATAATTTATCAACAAAATGAGAAAGAAACACAAATTCAGAGCAATACATACTGACAGTAGAATGAATGATAAGAAAGAAAAAGACACATCAATTTTCATGTAAAATAAATTAATTAAAAAATAAAATAAAGATACTGAACTTAAACAGAATTTCCCAAAGTTTAAGGAATATACCCCAGATATAAGGAGTTCAACTGCAGTTAACAGATTTGCACCTGGACAAATAACATCCTGCATAGAAGTTATGATTTAAGTTTGATTGAATAATCAGTTTAATAGGTAATTTGAATGAGACAGCAAACCCCTGTATAGCAAACCTCGGCAACTTCAGTAAAATACTTTAGTACTTTTATTACATCCAAAGACCTTCTTTTACAGCTGATTTTTAGCTTCTCAATATCTGTAACAAAAGCTCTTCCCACAACAAAAGAGAATATATGTGTTTCGGCAATCCTGTAATGCATCAAAACCCTCAAAGTCAGTCAAAAAACTCAAAAGAAAGAAGATAATATGTCATTAAAGAAATGTCTAAGTCAAAGACCAACCCTCGTTACACATAGAATAACACGCCTCAAAGCTTTTTTTATAGGAAAGAAAAATTCAATTATCATTAAACCATGCAATGGAATAGATTACCGTTTATCTTAGAAGTTGGGTTTCCAAATTTAAGGTAAATATAAGATATCAAACAAACTGATTCCATTCTCAAATCCCTCAATTGATTCTCCTCAATTCAATATCAAAAGTCCACAAGTCGGCATATAATCGAAGTGAAATCTCCTAATAATCAATCCAAAGTCTAAGACAAAACAATAATCTCAGAGAATCACCATAAATAAATTGATAAAGTTTTAACCAAATACTTTTGGGATTAAGACAACAAGTTGATTCCATCATGTACCATCTACTAAAAGAAGCTTAAAATCAAAATCCCTCTGTAGTACCTATTTCATCAAGTTCAGACAGTTTAGGTAGATGAACCATTTGTTATTACATTTTTATATCCAAGGCATACATGAATCTGTGGTCGCAATCTGACATAACTTTCGATTGTGACTCCAGCCATAAATTTTGGAGTACACAATCATTCATGGTGGTTTAGTTTTATGCATAAATTTCAAATATGACTGGTACTTAGACGAAAATATATAAAATAAACTCTCTTTTCTTAAAGAGGTGCCAGGGCAATTCCAATATCACTATCAGTTATCACCAAATATAGTAGGCTACAAATAAGAGCAACAGGTTCATTATGTCATACAAAAAAACTATCATATATAAACTCTCGTTGATGAGTATTTAAATTGGATACTAAGGAACAATAGAAAAAGATTTATCAATCAAAATGCAAACTCAAAAAGAATTATCAACTGAGGTTTTCATGAGAGGGGCAAGAGTGGTAGCCATACAAAGTAACTAATTGAGCTACATTAGCATGTTGCTTCACTAATCTACAAAAAGTATCCACAGTCATATTCAAGGCCGCCTCTTTTTCCTGCATGGTTCATGAAGAAAAGATAGCAATATCAGTGGTCTATCACAAACAATACATTATCTTGTGGTGGGTGCATATGGGTGGGATTTGGGGAGCAGAGAGAAGGAAAATGAATGGCATAAAAGGCAAATTAATTAATACAGTTGTCAATCACCTTTTCAGAGCTGGATGACCGAAATTCTTCCCAATATCGCTTGAAGTCCAATTCCAGTTCATGTCTGTTTCTGCTTAGAAATAAAAGGTACTGTCGATACTTAGATTGGCAAATTCAATTAGCATGAACAATTGAAAAAGTGTTAATGAAAGCACCATGACTCCCCCAAAATATCCTCAGTCCCATAGTTAAACGCAAAAATGATCTCAAACTCTATGGGGGGAAAGGATATGCATAAAATCACAACATATACCATGAGAAATGGACCAATCAACCAAAAATGACACCAATCCTCTAAAACTATCTCCATCAGAAAATACAAACAAATACTAGGAAGACTATACGAGTAGAACTTGAAGGTAGTAAAAGCCGCCTCCAATTCCTACACACTACATCAATTCTCCTGCTTTTCACCAATAAGGCAAAGAACCTCGACTTCTTAGGCATCCAGTTAGGCACCTCAATCAACAAAGTGCACCATCTACGAGAAGTGACCTCAATACCAAATGGTTTGGAGGCAAAGAATGACAGGACAGGTTTTTTGGCACAACACTACATATCTATAACCTCTTATACTAACTAAAATAGAAAGGGAATCACAAACTTCATCTGAATATCAACCAAAGCTAACTGATAGGCAATGCTCCAAGAAGCTTTATCAAAACAAGAAGTAAACTCACGATACCTCTGCCCTGGTAGTAATTGAAGAACAAAAATCACAATTACGCCACAGGAGGGTTCAGAATACAGGACGTAGCTAATGATCACACATCTCACCCATTTTAGAACATCTCTAACTGGTAGAAATCAAAGTTGTCAGAAATAATACTAGTCCTAAATATATCATAGTTTTTGCTTCACATCGGAGGAGACATGTTCTGTTGACCACATTTTTTTTTTGTCAAACTCAGCATAACAGTCCATGATGCTTGATTTCGGTTTGAACAAACATAACCTTCCACCCCAAATACTAGCACTGTCAATCTCACTGTAACCAAAGGACAAATACCAGTGATTCTTGCCGCATGATTTTTTTTTTTTTATAGATAGAAAATTTGCATCACAATGTCAAGTGATGCCCAAATCCGTTTCATCCATTTTGATATACACTAAGTTTTCATATAACTTCTTCCCATCCTGTTTAGCCTAAAGATTGATTTTTGTGTTACTAGCATTATGTAAGTGAGAGCTCCAAGGTTCAAACTTTGTCTTTTCTTTTTTCTTTTTCTTTTCAAAATCAAATGCTTAAAAAAATACGAGGAAGCTTATTTTGTTTCTCATCCACAACAACAACAATCAAAAGAAGGTAATAATGGGAGTCAGCCAGACAGAAGTTTTCTAAAGCATTTTTCATTTTAATTTTTGTTAATATACAAAAGAATGAGCTTTGACACATGAATGGAGGTGCATTTCCTTAATTTTCACCTAACATGAACTCCATGAGAATCGTTATTATATCTCACATGAAAACCACATAAACATACCAGAGGCAGTCAGTGTAGATATTGGCCATTGCAGGAAAACGATTAACAGCAACAAACATTATTCAAAAACTTCCACGGGGAATAGAATTCATAGACTACAATTTTAACCGTGCCCAAATTGCCAGAAAAATTGAAATGGTATGGCACAAAGGTACATTTTACACACGTTAAACAAATTTCAAATAATCACACCAGGAATCAAATGAAAAATTCATTCACAATAGACAAAAGCAACAAAGAAGGCCAAGAACAAGGAAACGAACATTAAATCAAAGATACTAGACACTGTTCCTACATCACACAAGAATTTTGAACTCAACCAGAAACTCAATTCATGATTCCCATCCAAAACCCAGGGATAAATATAAAAAGTAGCCCACATCAAAAAAAAAATGAAACCAATGGGAAGCTTCAACAGCCAATGGGCAGATTAGATTTAGAAAGAAATAAAGATTGGAGGTGGACCTTGCAGGAGATGAAGCGGAGTCAGGGCGACGAACTGAGTAAGGCACATGATTATCTCGGGCCGAGGAAGCGAGTATGGAAGAAGAGGAAGAGGCGGAGGCAGAGGGAGCAGAACCAGCAGAATGAGACGGAGTTAACCCGACCTTCTCTTTGATGTCCTTAAGCAATGTAACCCATTTCATCGTTTTGCTTTAGGATCCTTAAAACATGCGAGTCCTCCGTTTTCATCCGCCGCCGGGTGCTTCCTCGCTCACCAGATCGGAACCCTTCTAGGCCAACCTAGAAGGATATCCTGAAACGACCCCACCAGCTCCAAATTCCTCAAAATGCCTCACAAAATCAACAAGTTCAACGAAATCAAAATCAACCCACCTCCTCAAAATGTCTCCTCTCCTCTCACTCAATCGATCAAATTGAGACGACAAGATCTATAACAAAACAGAAACCTATATTGATTCCGATTTCCACTGCTTCTTAGAAGACAAAAAAAAAAAAAAAAGGAACAATAATCCGCTAATAATCTATCTTGTTTCCCAGAAATGAAATGATATCCCTTAATCAATCGGGGGTAGTAACAGAACGCGGACTTCCGTTAGAGAAAGAAAAGAAAAAAAAGAAACAGCCACAGCCAAAAGCCACAGCCACCACTTGAAAATCTCTCTCTTTTTTTTTTTCTTATTTTTCCTTATTTTCCCTTTGTTCTACGACTTTTTGTTTTTGGACGGCCACTCCGCGCCTTGTTTCTCGCTCTATATCCTTCTTTTCTTTCACCTTCTTCCTCCTCTCTTTCTTCCTAAAACACTTTGATTTTCCATTTCATTTCAATCTCTTTACATTCTCTCTCTCCCTCTCTCTAAGACTGAAACATGATCGACTGCGTCAACGTGGATTCCACGTCTAGGATTTTGCCACGTGGCCGTCCAAGATTTACGCTCGAGACGTGGGGGCCTCTTTTCCCAAACTGGGCCCCGCTTCTTTCTTTCTCTTCGAGGGGCTTTTCTGGAAATGGATATCGACATATTTAATTAATATTTCTAAATTATATTCGTCTTTTTTTAAAAAAAAATTGTTATTTGATATCTTTTTTTCTATTGATGTCTTTTTTACAAAATAAATACCCCTTTAGGGTACCTTAAAATCTACGATACTTATGTCGAAGTATTTAAATCATTTCACGTCGTAACCTCTTTTCTTCTTTTCTTTTTTTCTTTCTCTCTCTCTCTCTCTCTCTCTCTCTCTAAATATACAAAATGGTACCTACTTCTTTTTCGGTGATTTGGTTTAGTCTTATAAAATTATCTATTTTATTCTTAATTAGTTTACAAATTAATACATAATTATCAATATACAATTAACTTAAAGTTAGAAATATATTGCTAATAGATTTGAATCTCCATTATTTAATAGTTGTATTCAAAAAACTTTATGTATCGTTAATTATTGTTTTAATATATATAAATATGTGATTATATGTTAGATACTACTCAATACTTATATAATAACTTATGTATTTGGAAATTTTTGACTTAGCCGTTAACCAGATCAATGTATTACAAATGAATTGTCGAAATGATACATTAGTTTTATTAACAAATTGTATACTTTTTATAAGGAATAATCTAGTTGAGATTTGTTAGTTCATTAAAAGAAAAATTGAATAGGTTAAAAGTGTCATTACTTTACAATTTGTCAATTTTAATTCATATGTTTTGAAATGCTCAGTTTTAGTCTTCATATTTTTAATAGATCTTAAATTTAGTTACTTGAAGTAAAATTTCATCAAAATTAGTCAAACAACAATAATGATTTTCACAAAAAATACATTGTATGAATATGTTTTAAAATTTTATAGCATAAAATATATATGTAATAGTAGAAGGTTTTTTAAAAAGTCTAACACTAAACTAATAATGACTAAATCTAATATTTAATGAAAGTATAACTATTAAATTTGAACATTTATAAATATATTAACTAAAATTAAACAAATTTTAAAGCGTAATCGCTAATAGTATTTTAATCCATCTAAAATATTAAATATTAATTTGATAGTCAAAACGAGTTTAACTCAGTGGTAATTGGTATGACCTCCCACCTTCTTTCAAATCTCGACTCCAACAATGATTGTTTGCACTAAAAATACTAATTTGATAATTGCATAATTATATACTAGCGATCTCTTTGATACTAATTTTTAAAAATATTTTTTAATGGCTCTTGTAATTATATTATCTCGAAAAATGTCAACATATTTATTTATCTCATTCATTTTTATACTTTCTAGATATTGTCTTGTGTATTGTTGTTATTATGTGCTGATTTTGATTTTTTATATAGCTTTTTTATTTGCTTCTAAATGACAAAAGGGATGTGTGTTGAAGTTGTAGCCTTCTTATTTCATCTTTTTTCTCTTTCCTTTCCTTTTTTTTTTTTTTAAATGTTTCATCCACATATCTCATATACTATAACAATCATATGAATCTCATATATAAAGTTGGGAGTTTGACTATTCAGTAATATAAAACATTAATCAAATCTAGGCATTTAGTTCAACTAACCATAGTAACTACGTTTTGGCAACATAATTAAGTGGTTGATTACATTTATTTTCTGTCTTTCAGTTTTAGAAATGTACTAGTTTTATTGAATAATATGTTGGTCCAAATTTAGATACATTTTCATCCAAAATTTTAAAAACCGAATAAGTTCAATGTTCATGCTTTTAGTATACTCTATAAAATAAAAGTATTGTCAATATAGATATAAATAACGAGTATCGAATTTATCGTGTATTTAAAAGTTATTTATAAACTTTTTAAATTTTAGATTGCGTTAACAACATTTATCAACATAGATATGTTTTATAAATATGTTCGTAAACATATTCCTAAATCTCAATGTTTACAATTGCATTTTAATCACTAATTTTATCCTTATCATGTTATTATTTGGTTGATGTCATGTCCAACTTTTTTTAACTTAAAAGGATTAAATTTATATAGTCATTTGAATTATAATAAGATAAATATGTTTATACTTGACCATTTAGATATTTAGAATATAACATTATACACGTGGAATGAAAATTCGAACCAACTATAATAAATTACTAATATCATTACCACTTGAAATATTTTTGGATTATCGAATAAAAATACAATTGAAACCATTTATTTTGACTCGGGACAACGAGATAAAAGTATATGTTTATAGTTGACAATTATTTGGCATGTGGGCTGTGTTTGAATAATGTTTTTATTAGTTTTTTTCATAGAAAAATAAATTCATACTTACCCGTATACTACCAGTGTTCTCTCGTTTGAAATTAAACTAATAATGCTATAATTTAAATTTAAATTTTTTATGAGCGAATCAATCTATATTTTCTTTTTAATGAAATTTTATTTTAAAACGTTTAAATCATTATGAGTTGGTCTAGCAGTGAAAAAGAGACATAGTCACAGTAAATAACTAAGAAGTCAAGAGTTCAATTCATGCTAGTCACCTACCTAGAAATTAATTTACCCAAATGTTATAGAGTGTCCATAAGATTAAGCGAAGTACAAGTAAATTGGTCCAAAAAAAATACTTTTTAATTAAATCAAGTGAAAGTAGTTATGAATCGCTTATAAATATATTAATTTAGTTCATTGAATTTGAAAATACAAGATTTAAATTGATATAATTATTAGTTTGGAGTTTTAGTTGTTACGATATTTACGGAGGGAGGGTATAAATTAATTAATTTATTTATATTATTTTTTGCTTCTTACTTTATAAAATAATAAACATAACTTTCTTTTTGCTATTATTATTGTTGGTGGTACCCAAACGATGTAGTGGAATAATGATGAGTTTGAGTTAATATACTGTGAAGTATGAAGTAAGTTAAACCCCAATTTGATACTATTTTCTGTCTTGCTTATTTGGCTTTTCTACTTTTTACTTACATTTCTCAGAAACAAAAACCATATCTTATTTTGATTTTTTTTTTTTATATATAGAAAACATAACATTTTCTTTTATTTTTATTTTTTAAGAAAATATAACTAAATCAATGTTTGTCTAATACACAAATGTTTATGTGCCAATGCAGTAAATTGGTTTTCGACAATTATAATTTTGCATTTTAAATATAAAGAACCAAAATAAAGTTGAAATAAGTAAGACTAGAAAAAATGATGTCCTGCTGAGTGAAAGAGGAATGAAAAATACTTTTATAATTATTATAGCCTATAGATTATAATCGTCTGTGTTTGAGGTGCAGACTATTTTAGTTTGAGTAGGAAATAGAAACACAGTAATAAAGAAGGAGAGAGGTGATGGATAAGAAATAGTAAGCAGGTAACAAAGAGAAATTTCAAATAGTATTATTGTAATTAGTTGTATGTCATAAATAGTTGTAAACACCACAATTATATTTAGAGCCCTAAACATAAAATAGACTATACATAAGCTTCAAATTGGGGTCTCAAACAACCTAGGACTAGGACAGTAGGAGTGAGTGCATTAAATATGAAAAATGAAATAAGAGATTTTAAAAATCCTCATTTCAATTTTTTTAAAACAAAAATCCTACTATAAATGCTAATGCAAACACAGCTCTAGTGTAGAGTTACAAGATTTCCATCTTCACACACCACATGTTGAATTGAAAAAGAGTAGAGTTGTTAACTCCACTCATTGTTTGCCGATGAATTTTAAAACTATGTGAGCCCCGTGACATAATAATAATAATAATAAATAAATTCATGATTTATTAATTCTTTACCTTATGGGTTCCACGATTAAATAGTTTTTCTTACTAAACAACTTTTACTTCTTATCAGAAGTGAATGCATAAATTCAATTATCAGACAACATATTCTTTAAACTCTTGTTTATTAGTATATAATATATCAACCAAAAGATTACATGTTCTACCCTAACCCTACACATTGTTGAAATAAACATAACCCTATTCTAGGATCATCCGGACAAATAAAAAAAAGGACATTTCATTTTGTGGCGGTCCATGGTAGCAAACTAAGTTTTTGTAAACATTAGACCACCAAGTTTAAAGGGTAAGAGAAAGGAAGTTATCAATAGCTAGAGAAAGAGGTAGATAGTGAGCAAGAACCATAACAAGAGCTAAAAAATGAGCTAGAATTAGAGCGAGAACAAAAAAAAAAAATATATATATATATGAAAAAAAAAGCTTGGCCATAGTAACGGCAACAAAATGTTAGAAAACATTGTTTTGAAAAAGCCAGTCAAATTTAATTTTTCCAAAAAAATTTAAGCTATCATCTGTAAAAAAATCCCTACATACCATAAAATATTAACAATTTCTCATTTAACTCGTAAGTTAGTAAGTTGGTGAGGTATCCCTAATACTGGGGGAATGTGGATAGTTAATTTACTCATATAGCTTAGGCTTATGATTGAACATGATGCTTTGGCTTGTAAACCTATGAAGATTGCTTTTGATTAATGAAGTAGATCTTATTCTTCAAAAGAAAAATCTCATTTTTTGTCACACAAATTTTATAATCACGTTTAGACATAAGAACTAAGTTGCAAGGTGCGATGGATTAAGTTTTTTTATATTTTTTGATTTAGTCTACCATACACATCTGTACAATGACTAAAATTTTGATATTTTTTCAATTTAACATGGAATGAAGGATTAGAGTATAATTTCTTTTAATTAAAAGTACACATTTTAATATCAGTTAAACTATATTAACTTGGATTTGATAAAGTTAAATCACAGTCGAGTCACATGTATTTATGTTAATGTCAAAATTGTGGGTGTGTTTTATTATTTAGTGTACAAAATTTATTCTTAGCACAACTCGGTAAATGGTATATATTCAATATACATGAGTCCAATTACATAAAGTTGTGTGTCTATGTTTTTTTTGTTTTTTTTTTTTTTTCTTTTTTGTTTAATGATATATTAATTAAGCAATAAGATTAATGGATGAAGACAATTTACAAACTACAAGGTTGCATACGTGGTGGTAGATTAGGTGAAATTTGAGTCCGACTTGGGACCTAAGTTAAGGTAAATGCAAGCAAAATAAATATATATTATTTTCCCGATTCTATATAAGTAAATTTAAATAAGTCACTACAATAATTAGGATACATTTATCAATGGTTTAGCTTTGAAGGGAAATATATGTAAATATGGACTCTAAAGTTTAACCTAAATAACTACGAGGAAAGTTGGCCTTCTCTCCCTCCTACGTTTTTTTATGAATACAATAAAACAGTTGGTACAAAATTAAGATATTAGACAATGAATTATGAAACCACTTAGGATAGAAAAAATGGACAAGATCAAACTAATTCTCCTTAATAGCTTAATGAGCCAAAGAGTGAGCTAAGATATTCCAACCTTCCATGACAGATCAATATTAATTGAGGAGGAAATAAGAAGACCAACAAATGAAAATCAATATTAATTGTAGAGGTTTGAACACATGACCTCCTTAGACCACCTACTCTGATAACATGTTAAATCGTTGATTAACCAAAAAATTTAAACTAATGGGTGAAGGCAAATTTACTTTCATGAACCAACTTGCTGCTTTGATTCCATGTTAAATCATCAATTGACCCAAAAGTTTAAGCTGATGAGTGAAAGCAAATTTAATATCATATCATCTAATCTCTCTAATCCAAAAAGTTGGTTGAATATTAATCTAGCTCCATAGTTAGAAGGAAAATCGACATGTTGTAGAGGGTTGATCTTCTTAATTCTTGTTAAATCCCACGTGCCTAAAAAATTGTGATAACATGTATTTAATTGCAAATAGTTGTCTATTTTACAATAATTGAGTTCCAACCCACTTATACTTCAATTTCAATCTTCAAAGTGTTTTATAGGTCACATCTTAAATGTTGATCATTTACATATCAATATATCTTCACTCCTAAAAAATAAAATTTATATATCATAAAAACTGATGGAATGATAGCTCAAAAAAGTTATAATATAATCCTTTCTATCATCGAATTCGATCAGAATGAGATAATCATATTTTATCGACCTCGTGATTGTTTCATCAAATAATTTGTCAAATATTCGAGGTTTCATACCATATTATTAAAAAAAAATCATTAGAAGAAAAAGGAAAAACAAAACAAAAGTCAACATTTATGCAAAAGGT
This sequence comes from Citrullus colocynthis, assembly GCA_031780015.1. Lineage (NCBI taxonomy): Eukaryota > Viridiplantae > Streptophyta > Magnoliopsida > Cucurbitales > Cucurbitaceae > Citrullus > Citrullus colocynthis. Next base: position 2,867,040 of record QLSR01000005.1, on the reverse strand, counting down.
CATCCAACTTTTTGGTTGATTAAAAAAAATTAACTGAGAGGGAGAAACAATCAAAGTAGAAATGGATGGATTGAATTGACAACCCCAATTGTAAAAAGAAAATTATCATTTTTTTAATATAAAACAATGTATTAGGTAAATTTGCAACACAAGTTCAGTTTGATTGGGAGTCTTAAGACCACCGCCTGAAGAAGTAAAAATAAAAAATGGGAAAGAATACTTTTTTTCTCCTAAATTTTAGGTCTAATTTCTATTTGATCCTTAGATTAAATTTGAGTTTGGTTTCAATTTAGTTTTTAAATCTCAAAATGTTACAATTTTATTATTGACATTTTAGTTGTGTTTCAATATGGTTATTATATTTCAAAATTTACATTTTTAACCTTAATTTTTCATTAAATACTCATTTTTCATCGTTAATAAATTTAAGATAATTAACTTAATTATAATTAATTAGGTTTCACTATTTTTCATTACTTTTAAAATAAGATTCAAAATTTTCACTTCATAATTATTTTAAATCAATTTATAAAAATTGGCGTCAATAATTGGGAGTGAATTTTAACGAAAAATTAAAGTTAAAAATGTAAAATCTTGAAATTCAAGGATCAAATCAAAACAAAACTCAAATCTCAAGTGTAAAATTGTAACATTTTGAAATTTAGAGACTAAATTGAAACAAAAGTCAAAACTTAAAAATTAAATATATAACAATTTGAAAGATTAAAATTAGACCAAAAACTTAAAAAGTTATTTTCCCTGAAAAGAATAATAAAAATGAAGTGAGACACGCCAGCAGAGAACGGGTCGTTTAAGCAACACCAGGAATAATGAAAAGTCAAAATAGCATAGTCCCCCAAGTCCGCTTTAAATCTCGCCGTCGCCGCCGGAGTTCAAAACTTCCGTATTCATTAATTTTTTTTTTTTTACACCATTTTCAATATGCAAAATTGCAAATGTTATTTTTTCTTAAAAAAAAAAAAAAGTGTTGAATTATATGTTTAATGTCTCTAAATGTTTAATTTATATCCGATATATTTTTAATGGTAAGTGTTCTTTATGTATGTTTAACTAAACTGAATACAATATGTACCAACTTAAATATTAGAATGTATTCGACTCAACACCACACTAATTTATCCTACGTCAATCGAAATAAGGAATTATTTGTAAGACTCTTCCTCTGACATCTATCTGGGGATATGTGTAATACTTGCAATGTCAAAGTGGATGTAGCCCTGAAGGTTGCATATTATTGGTGGCGAGCTAGACTTTGTCATCTTTGGTGAAACTCCATGAGCTTGACTAGTCGACTCAAAACCCGCAATTTGACTTTTTCCTCCTTGGGATGCACAAACCCCTTTGTATGCCTTTGTTTCTTTTTGGGATTAGGCCTTGCCTGAGATAACCCTTAACAATTTCTAATAAGTCGAATTTACAAATTTATTTGACATAAAATCAAGTTCATAATTTGGATGTACAATTACGCTAGCTTATTAAACAAAATATTAAAAGGTCAAGTAAAACCTAAAAAAAAAAAGAGAGAGAGAGAGCATGAATTTGTGTAATTGTCTAAGTTACTTTTATAGTTGGACAAATTACAAGAACCACTTTGAAGTACGGGGGTAGCACAATTGTACATCTAGACTTTTGGTAAAAACCGATTGAGGGTTTAACTTTTATTTCTTTTTATCGGTTTGGGTTTTATGGACTCTAATACTATATTAGATAACATGAGGTTTCATTTCAAAATCAATTGGCAATGAAAGAAATAATCTATCTATCTTACAAAAAGTGTGAGGTTCTTTGTTTTTTCTAATATGGAATTCTCAAGAATTGTTTTAACCACTACACTTCAATGATTGTTTTTGTAATATGCAATTACTCTTTTTTTTTTTTTTTTTTTGTTAAACTTTTCTTTTAATGTACTAGCCAATAATTTTCTTTTCAATATCTTAAATGAGTTTTTTTCTTCAATGATATAAAAATAAAGAAGAAAGTATAAGAGTTACCAAATTATAGTTCACGACAGCCTCCACCCATAAAGCATGATTTTGTAACTATATGTCAGAGACATTGGTTCTTCAAACATGACAAATTATCGGTTGGTTTTTTGACATCTAAATGATTATTTATGCCAATTTATACATACTTCAACCGTTGAGAGACAACAAGTTGCTGTGAATGTTGAAGGGTTGAACTCCGCCCGAATAATTGCAATATTGTGGTAATATTTATTAGTATTATTGTTATTGGTGTTATTATTGTTGTTGTAAAATATCACATTATAATAAATGTAGGTGTGTGGTTGAATTGGGCCACTTATACAAGTGGTTAACAATTGGATCGATATTATTGTAAGAAAAGAAAAAAGAAAGAAAGAAAGAAAAATGTATGAACTATGCTAAAGGGCTTTTCTTATTAAAAGAATAATATTAAAATCAAAATGAAAACTCAACAATGCGGGGAAGTGGAAAAATGTTTTTATCAAGAACACGCAACTCAACCAATTAAACTACGTTCAAATTAAATGATTCGCATTGACAGTTATGCTTCCCATGCTGAAATGGTTATTTATTCTAAAATCTTGTGTTGTATGAAAGGATTTTTAGCAATTATCACATTATTGTTAACCTTTTATAACTCATTTAATTACTACTTGCTGTTTAAATATTTAATTACTATGTTTTAGTGATCTACCATTCTCATTTATTTCTATTTATATATATATATATTAAATTAATATATATATATATATATTTCTAAACTTTGTCATTTAATTTATTTAAAAAATACTCCTATACTTTCTAAAGTTTCGATATCATCTATTGATTTTTATAAATATTTCAAACTCCTTATAGTAGACATTCTGTATTTTTTTTTTTTTTAAATGAAAAATAGGCACTTAGAGGGTGTGACGATGGCTTATAAAATAGAAAATTAGATCATTTTATACTCTAATAATAATTTTAAAACATTTATGAAAGTTACAAGGTAATATTGTAACATTTTAAAGTATAGAGAGGTGTTTTTGAAATAAGGAATAAAATTTAAGATTTTCTTTACCTCTCTCCCTCTATATGTATTTTAGATTTTGACAAATGTATATGGTTTATATTATTAATTTAAATCCTACACTGTTTACTATTTCTTACTATAGGAAAGGTTATATTTTTATTACCTATAGAATGTAAAACAAATATTATTTTTTAAAAAAATAATTTCCAAATAAATCTTTGTCTTATGTTTAATAATTTCATATATAAGAAATAAAAGAATAATTACCAACCCCACTTTTATTTTCTCAATAAAAATAGATTAATTATTAGGAATGTTTTAAATATAGCAAAGCCAAAATATTTATAAATATATAAAAATTCCACTATTTATTAGCAATAGACTACGATAGATTTCTATTGCTCAATGATAAAAATCTATCAGCGATCTATTGTTGGTAGACATTGAACTTTTTCTATATTTATAAATAATTTGATTTTTTTTATTATAATAATTTTTCTAAATTGTGTTAGATATACTATTAATCCACATTATATATAAATACGAAAGAAGAACTAAAATGTTAACAAAGTATCCTAAGTATCATCTCCTCTCCATTTCTTGAATTGAATTAAAGCAAATTATACTTTGAAAATTGGAAAATAAAACAACATCGATTTTTCTGATGATAATTATCATATAAATAATCACAAGCACACACAATTGGAAGGAGTCCAAATTCAATCTCTTACAAAAATAAATAATAATTTCTTCACTCATTCCACCCACCACCAATTTAATCATTATTGACTCTCAACTATAAAAGTCTACTACTTATTTATGATTAAAAATTATTAATTCACGTGGTTACATTTCAATAATTTTTTTCTATATTTTTAGGTTCTAGGTTTGGGTGGATTTAAGGGATTTCAAAATTCAACAATTAGTTAGCGTATAATAATTAAATTAAAAAAAAAGCTATAGTTTCTATCTTAAAATGTTATATTTCTAGTATTTTAAGCTATGAATTTAATTTTAATTTAGTTCTTAGGTTTTGAAATGTTACCATTTTATCTTTAAAATTGAGTTTTGTTTCAATTTACTTCTTAAGTTTCAAGATTTACACTATTAACTTTTCATTAAATATTCATTTAATGAATATTTAATGTAACATCTAGTAAATAATTTAAAATAATTATGAAGTGAAATTATAAAATTAATTTTTATAGTGATATGATAAAATAATAAAACTTAATTATTTATATATATATTTTGAATTATTTTATATTAATTATTAGACTTAATATTAAAGATTGAAAGTGAGTATTTAGTAAAAAAATTGATTCATTTTTCGAATAACATTTTTTTTTTTTGTTAACCTTTAGTATTAATTTACCAAAGAACTTTGGTTTAATTTATTTTTATTATAACTAAATCACAAAAAATTGTTGCCAAACACCATAATACATCTTTTTAGTTTTAAAATGGAAATTTAACGAATACTATTTTTACTTTGTGTCACATATGATTTTTCTAAAACACGTGTTAGTAATTAGAGACTCAATGTGCTTGAACCTATCTAAATTTAATCGTTCCATGATAAAAATCGACATTTAAAAATCTCGAGAAAACTCTATACAATAGAGCTTAAATTTTTGAAAATGAAAGGTACAATAAGTAAATTGGTTGCATACTAAATCTAGTGAGGTAAATTATTAAACAAAAAATGAAAAGTATAGAGATTAAAGTGTTACAAACTAATGTTTAGATACTAAAACTATTAATTTCATAGAAGTGCAATGACCAAAAGTAATTTTTAACCATATACCTAAGTAACAAAAAATAATAAATATAAAATTGAGGATCTTGGTTACGTTTGGAAAGAAATTTAAAATTAGACATGTCAATTGAATATAGCGTAGTGAACATACCATCAAATACCATTTCAAACATCAGTAGTTAACCTTTCCCTATTGTTAAACTAAAAAAAATATTTTAAGAAAACAAAATGTAGAAAATCACAAGTGGTATTTTTTTTTTTTCTTATTATGATTAAGCAAGGAATATCTATTTTTAGAAAATAAAAACGAAAAGGTTGATTGTGTGTAGTCATTAATTGTGGAGGCAGAGAGAGAAATTAATGGGGGGAATTAAAGAAGATTAATGAACAAATTTGGTTATTAAACATACATTCATTTACACCTTCCTTTTATGCCCTTTACACCTGTCATTTATGAAGCTTCCATAAACGAAACCTTTTTAAGTCAAAACTTTCAATTCCTTTCACTAGCATTGGCCCCTCATTCCCCCACCTGAATATCTACGAAACACCCTTTAATATGTTTTGGAAAATTAAGATTCTTTTTCATTATCCAAAGATTTTTCTAAGAATATATCAACTTATAAATTTATATAATGATGTGAAAATAAGAAAATTTTCATGTGATGATTTACTTAATAAATATTAGTTGGTATACAAAATCAATTAGGTTTTCAATAACACAAATGGCTTCTAAGCAATTTTTATATTTTTTTATATTGGTGCAAAAATATATGTGTTTATTTAATTAATAAATAAAAACTTGATTATTGCCTTATCTGTACCCATTTTTGTGCAATTAGACAATTGTCCAATAAAATTTTGTCATGTAACAATTTTTTTACCATCTACCAAAAGTGGGATGCATAAAAATTAAATGTAGCTTTGGCTACACTTAATCATTGCGCATTCAATAAATAAAATTAAAAATTGCCATTCATAAATCACATAGTTAGAGGACACGCACGTGATTCAAAGTTTTTAGAAGATAGCAATTTTAAATAAATATACTTTTAGTTAGAATTAAATAGAATAATATCTAAGATGGAATTTAAAAGTAATAGAATAGATTAAATAACAAGGACTATATCACTATATGCATGTTTTATTTAGTTAATTTATATTGCATATGAAATGTGTTGAATGTAGTTGAAAATGTTTGAAACATAATTTCATAAAGAAAAGTATAAATGGGTGAACAAATATATATATATATATATATATATATATTTTTGTAAATATTAGGCAAGAAGTTTAGAAATGAATAAGGAGATAAGATGGAAAAATATATTTTCATTTTATAATTTTAAACGGTCTTAAATAAAAATAAATTATCAATAACTTTAATAACAATATGCACTTCAGACTTTATTTTTTAAAAAAATTAAAATATCGTTGTATTTTCTAAAACATTGTAGATTTTTTCTAAAACATTGTAGATTTTTATAGATTGGACAATTTTTTATTAAAAAAATCTAATTATTTTAAATTTTACTTTAATAACATTTTTTTCTATCTCAAAATTTTAACCATAAATATTGAATTTAAATTAATGGAGCAAAACAATAATGAAATATAGTTTTAAAATAATAATAATAAATATACATCGGAAAGAATGGTTAAATTATATTTGCATGCATTTTTAAAAGAAGTTATCAAACAATTATCTCTTCTTATAATAAAAAAATAATCAAAATATAATTATTTATATGTATAATCTTATTTTGTTGAAAAAATTGAATGTTCATAAAATATTATCAAATCCGCGAGTTCTATACAATTTTTTTTTAAAGAGAAACTCCAAATGATTTTTTGAATTATATTTACATAGTATAAATAATTGTATCTAGGTCTCATTTCAAATATAAGAAAATAAACTAAAATATTTATAAATATAGCAAAATTTCATTGTCTATCTAGATCGCGATTCATTGTGTCTATCTGCATCATGATAAACACAGATAATAGTCTATCCGATTTATTGTAGATAAATTGTGATATTTTGCTATTATTTGTAAATATTTTTCAACAATTTTTTCATTTAAAATAACCTCCCTTATATCTATGAAAATTTAAAGAAAAAAAGGATTGGTTAGATACAAAATCTTGATTTGATTGAAAAAAAAAAACAATATTTTTTCGTCCAACAAAATAAAATTTCAAATTTTCTTTCCTTGATCACATTTAAATGTTCTCTTACGTGGAATAAAGACTCTTAATTTTCATCTTAGAGACTTTAAGCTCCCTAATAAAATGAATTAAGTTTGGGGGAGAGAGAAACAAAATATATGTATTTTTTAGAGAAGATTATTATAAATAGAACAAATATTAAACATTTACAAATATAGAAAATTTTTTAATGTCTATCGGCGATAGACTGCAATAGACTTCTATCGCTCAACAGTGAATTTTTTTATATTTAAAAATAGTTTGACTCATTTTGATATATTTGAAATCAACCCTATTTATTATGTGAAAAATGTGCAACAAATAGAAGTATGTAGTTATTGTGCAGGATTTGTATGAGAATTTGTATTTGTTAAATGATGTGTATAAATAGTTTTTAAACATGTTAATTACACGGTATTAAGCCCATTGTTTATTTACTTATTTAATTAAGGAAAAATTACATTTTTAGTTCTTTGAATTTCAATGAACAAGTGGATTTGGTTTTTACTTTTTCAAAATGTATCTTTTTAGTCTCCAAGATTGTAATAATACGTGTGTTTGATCCTTAAATTTTCAAATTTGACTTTTTTTAGTCATCAAACTCTAAAAAGTAGGTTTAAAACGTCCTTGAAATAATTTTAAATAATTATATATTGTTGATGGCAAAATCCAGACAAGGAAACTTCTGACCTTCAACATTGAATTTATAATTTGGGGAAGGAAAACAATTTGCAAGACAAAGAAGAAGAAAACACCAATGTGGTGTCTGCCACGGAACCTTTGATGCTTAAGTTAGTATTTGGAAAGGGTCAAGAGTAAGCAAGAATTAGGGAGAACAACTTACCTTAGTTGTTGTCCATGACCCCTTATTTATAATGAGAATGGACTTAGGGTTCCAAATTCGAGTGAGATTAGAGAAAATTGAAAAGGGTTCTAAATGCAGGTAAGATTAGAGAATGCAAATTCGAGTGAGCTTGGATTATAGTTTTTGAGAAGCAAATCTTTAGGGATGGAAAACAGCCCAAGGCCGAGGCAAGCAAGTTAGGCCTTTTAGCTGAACATCTCTCATTTCTCTAGTTTTTTTTCCTATCCCAACCCATTGGTCTGTTTCTTATACTCTTGTCTATATTGTTTCGATTTTACGTTTAATAGCTTGTCTCCAAGAGCTCGTAATTCTTGGTCCAAAAGTGATTCATAGCATATGTCATTTTAAATTAGAATAATAAATTTTAAATTTATCACTTGTCTCTAAAATCATTTTTTAATAATATATATTTTTAAATTAAAAAATCCTATAACTATTTTAAAAAATTAAAAAATACTTCAAATACCTTTTAAATCTATTATTAAAGATTCAATGACTAAAAAAAATCATTTTAAAAACTCAGATCGAGTGCATCTAATTGTTGAAAAATCAAATACTAAAAGAGAAAAAAAAAATCTTTTAAGGCAATCTTTTAAAATTAATTACATGAAAACATAGGGCGGGAAGGAAAGAGATTTTATTTCTAAAGTGAGAAAAAAGTGGGGGTTGAAGAAGAGAGAGAAAAAAAAAAAATAAATAAATAAATGAGGGTCCCGCAGGAAAGAAGCGCGTGAAAGTGGGTCCCAACCAAATTTGATTAGAGGCAAACAAAATATGTTGTGATTTTATCTAATTCTCTTATTTCTCCCTGGTTTTGCTTTGCTTCCTTTCCTGCTGACTTTTGAAATTCCCTTCCCTCCCACTTTCCACTTTCATTTTTTCAAAATAATTTCATTATACCCTTCTGGAGACTTTTAAACCCTACAAATTTGAATTATTTAATTAAGAGTATTTACGTATAATGTTGGACAAAATTAATCTTTTAATTTAATTTTATAAAATTTCCTAATATTATTTTGTTTCTTTGTTCCCATTAATTGATTTTTTACTTCTTAGGATAACATTTATTATAGTTTGGTTTATATTTAATTAATTCGAGATTTGTGAATCATCCTGTTATTTCTTTGATTTTTTTTTTTTTTACATATTTCAAAATTTGACTTCAAGTTCAAAATTGTTTCAATTTTGTTGAATTGCATTTGATGTAGAATTGTAGCTACAAATTTTCATTTTTATCTATTTTCGTCTTTTATATATATTATATATATGAGGTTTATTTATAATATATACGATGTTTATTCCAAATGTATTTAGAACAATTACAAATGTAAGGTTGTTATATATAATGCCTGCTCCACATTTTGATTATAGTCCCATTTTTTTATATATTTCACATACTTTGTCATATGGTAATTGATTTAATGGTAAAATTGTTGAAAATATTTTCAAATATAGTAAAAATGTCATTGTGTATTAGTGATAGACAACGATAGACACGTATTAATCTATTAGTGGGATTTGATAATATAAAATAATATAAGATAGTATGGATTTTGATTCTAGCTTGTTAGGGATTAGAAAATTCATATACTAATAGATCAAATTTGGCCTCTATATGTAGACCATCATGGCTCCTATGAGGTAATTTTAACGTTTGACTTATTCTCCATTTTATAGTTCTCATATTGACTTATACATTGGAGCCATTTTTCGTTATTTCGCAGACTCTCTCTTCTCTAAATTATAAGTTTACTGTTGTTATCGCGTGGAGGTTGGGTGTGTTTTCTCTTAGCAAACAAATTGGCATCAACAACGTGCAATGCACGTGTTCTGCAACTAGTTCATATAAATCGTGTTTTTTGTTATTGTATTAGAAAATTATTTGAAATAATTATATAAATATAAATTTCATATAAGAAATGAAAAAAAAATAATTTACAACCTTAGGATTATAATAACATATACTTTAATTTCAGATAAACAAGGTCTAAAAAGTGATGTGATTAGTGATTTTTCAAAAGGGAGAAAGAAAAAATGAATGGAGAAGAATTAGCGTCATTTATAATGTGTCTCCTCAAGGAATATTCAAAAGCTAAGAACGCAAAAGAGATTTTTAAATTTGAATGGTTGCCCCCACCAACGTTAAGACGTTAAATATTTTTTTTAAAAAAACCTCTTATTAAGGCGTTAAGCTTAATGTTAAGTAAATATTTGAGACTCTTTTATTTGTAACAAATCAATATTTAAGAGGTTTTTTTAGTAGGGTGTAGATAATTCTCTCTTAAAACACACAAAATCACATTGGTGGGGTAAAGATTATAAATAATTAATATTAAATTCATTTTTGTTCCACTAAATTTTTTAATGATAAAATACTACAAAAATGAAATGAGAGAGAAAAGGCACTACAACGTTAAATTTGTCCAAAAAATCTGCATAATTTTAGTTCTAAAATATTGTTCAAATTTAAGCTATTTATGAAATATTGCTAATGAGGTAGGTTGGTTGTTTATTTTATTATTATTTTTTTAAAATTTTGAACAATTTTTGTTTTCTTTCTTTTTTTTTTATATATATATTTTAATTCAACATATATATATATTAAAGCCTGCCCACAGATATATATATTAATCTAAAGTAAATTTTTTTTTGTCTAGTTTGAATTATACAGTAAGTATACTTTGCACTTATAATTTATGAAACGTAACAAGAATATATACCTCATATTACTAAATATATTTCATATTTATGAAATATAAACTTGAAATAAAAGTTGAAATATAAAACTATAATACAATAAATATATATAAATAAAAACCCACACTTGTAAAATAATACTTAACAAAAAGTGTTTTGAAAGAATATTTACTCTACTCAATTATATGTTATAAAATAATTGTAAAGATAACCCGAAAGATGGAGCATTGTAACAAAAACAATACAGACAAGATTAATAAATAAGAAAAAAAAAAAAAAAAGTAAATAAGTACATAGAGGCTGATCCAACCCTCATAGCTCACAGGGCCACATCATTCTCATGGGCCTTGTTAATTTTGGGCCAACATCTGTGAGAACGTGGTGGGAATGAATGCCACTAGTTTCTTGAAGAGTAAAAAATGAAACTTGTTGGAGAGGTAAGCGCTCCTCTAAAAATTCCAAATCAGCTCCGAGACAAAAATAAATTAAACAAAAATGCACTGGTGAAACTTCTCATTCCATCATAACCTCTCTCCTAAACTATATTGATTTGTTTACTTGAGACTTTCAACTCCTTTTGGTACTTGGGTCACTTTGCATCCATTACTTGCTACAATATTTGAGCATACTTGAGAAGTTGAAGTTCGTAACAAGCTTAGTCTTTTACTTGTTGATTCTCAAGTTAACGTTGAGATGAGATCCTTTAAAACTCTTCAACCTTAAAGTATGTCCTACAGAGAAAGGCTTGCTTCAATGGATCTCAAGCACCTTGTGTTCTAGTGAAGCACTACCATTAGTGTTAAACCAAAATATTTACAAACCATTACTTTCATAATTTCACCCATTTGCCACTTCAACCAAAGTTAAAACATTTATTTGGGAAAAACTATCAACCCTATCCTATCATCACACTTTTTGTTACCTTATAAATTTAGCGGTCTAACAAACTTATGAGATATTTCATAAACAAGAGATTCGACTCTTGAAATTCATGATGATAAAAAACCTTAAGATCGATATGCCTTTAGACTATTATCTCATGAATGAGAGACTATGGGGGGCGTAATTTAAATTCCTAACTTATCTTCTTTTTTGTTGCCATGAAATGAATTTTACCCATGAGGTTTGCATCTACTAGCATTCTTTCTTCATCCATCAGTATTTCTGTTAATTACTAATGCAAAGTTGACGTGACACCTATTGTTTTTTTTAAAATAAATTTTCTCTAATTTTTAATTATTAAATAAAAAATAATTTTAATTTTCTCTTTCTTTCACTTGCCCCTTCTTTTTCCCTCACTTCCTTCCATCTTCTTTCTTCAACATAAAAAACAACCACTGCTGCTGGAGATGGTCTCTTGCTTTTCTTCTTTCCTATCCTGCTTTCCCCTTTATTCTCTCTTTCCCCTTCTCATTTCTCCCCTATTCCCTACATGTTAGATGATATAATATTAAATTTGTCTTCATCCATTAGTTTAAGTTTTTGGGTCAATTGACAATTTAACATGGGGTTCAAAGCAAGTTAGTTCAAGAGGTCTTGTTTCAAACCGTTGTTAATGAGAACGATGAACTCCCTTCATTTACAGCTTTCATTTGAATTTGACGACCGAATCCATAACCAACACAATCAATGGAACACTTCAACATTGCAGCTCCTAGAACGTGGGATCTCCTAGAATGTGGGAGGGGTGTTGGTGAAGAGAATTTGATGACGCATGGCCACCACAATCACTGTCCCACTTTAGTGGTTAAAGCTGTGAAATGAGATAAATTGTATGTGTTTTTTTGTGTGAAAGTGAAGAAAATGGGAGATAGAGGAGGAAGAATAAGAAGAGAAGAGAGAGAAAGAAGAAGGTGGAGGAAAAAAAAAACAAAATCAATATTTGGAGACTAATAGTCGACATTGGGAATCGAAGCATATCTGAAAATCCGAGATAAGCACGACCAACGATATGCTTCAAAGTTAAAGCTTCAAGAAAAAGGGAGTTTGATTTTTTATTGTGAAAATGAAAAATGGGAAATGAAGGAGAAGTCTAAGAGAAGGGAAGGGAAGGGGAGGGAGAAAGAGAAATGAGGGAATAAAGGTAAGATAGAGAGAAAAAAGACACTAATCGTCGAAGGTCATAGGCGTTTGGCCAATGACGATTGCCAACAGTCACGCCTTCATTGGGTGATCGATGGAGGTCGCTGATGATCAAGGGCGACCGACGATGATTGTCGACGATCGACTGACTGTGATAGTGACAATATTGATGTTTAGGATAATCGATCTGCAATGGTTGCGATGGCTAACTGGCAACTGTCAATGACGATGATCACAAAAATTGCCTTATGGCGGCTATTGACAATGGTCACAAGATCGGCTGATAGTTCGACGATGATTGCTCTGGCCAATTTTGGACGGTCATCAACGGAATTATAAGAGGTAGAAAATGAAGGGAGATTTTTTATTTTATTTTTTTAAAATTCCATGACATTCATTGAAAACTTACTCTTTAGACCTATAAGTTTGGTATATTATTCCTATAAATTTTATTCTAAGTGTCAAATCTCTAATATCAAACCCATGAGTCAAACACCCGTTGATGGGTATCAAACAATATAGAGTATCTATAAGGTTTTATCAAACCTTAAAAATTAAATTCTAACTTTTAAAAACATAAAAGTTAGAGGCTTGTTTGGATGGATGAGAGAAAAAAATATTTTTCAAAAATTTTATTTTTATTACTCTTTTAATAAAATCTAGTTAAAATATATTTTAAAACTTATTTTTGAATAATTAACAAATATTTCAATTTTGTTCCATATGACTTATTTTTAAAAATAAACTAATCCAAACTCACCTTAATTTATAACTTCTATTGGAAGTCGTGTAATTTGGAAGAAGTTTAAAATTATGGGAACGAAAGAAAAAAGAAAAGAAAAATAATGATTCGTGTAACATCTGTTGCAATATGGATGTTTTCTCGATCCCACTAGGCGCAGTACTCAGCCCCCTATGAGTTACATTCGAGCTTCAACTGCACACGAACTCCCGATCGATGGACGAAAATCTCCAAATCCAACGCTTCGAAGTTCCTCTTTCGGCCTTAGAGTTCGAGTCTCTCATAGAATCTCGCAACGTTCCCGCTGTAATCTTCTTGATTGTTTCTCTGATGTTGTTTCCTAGGTAATTCCTTTGCATTACCTTCCGTTTCTTATGTTCTATGGCTCCGTAGGTTCTTGTAGGATGCGTCAAGGACTGGAGAGCTTTATCGGAGTGGAATCCATACAGTGGCGGCCTCGACAATCTTCAGGTTGTATTTCAACTTCCCTTCTCATTTCAGTCAGCTTGAGCTTGCTCCTTGGTTATTCGTTAGGCTGCAGGTTATTTTGAGCTGGTGATTAAATTGTATTTGTAAATTGAACTATAGGAATGCGCAGGGTCATGCATTGTGGAAGCTATGCTCACTAGGACGGCTCCTGTTTTTTATGGCGACCTTAGAAGCCATGAGAGAGTATAATCCTTAACAGGATTCTTAAATTTTTATTTGAAACTGAAATGTAAGGATCTTTTGCGATGATTCTGATGAATGCATCGATCTTTCATAGGTTCCGATTCCATTTTCTACCTTTATTCAATATTGCAAGCAGCGTCTGCTAGAAAGGAGTCAGGGAAATGTCGTTTCTTCCGAATCAAATTCCAACAGGTTGACCGGTCCTGATTTGGAGAAAGACTGTTTGCCGTTTGAAGATGATCCTAAAAAATTATACTTAGCACAGGTTGAAGAGCTTTAGGACAACAGATAGATCATAGATGTAATGCTTTATTCTGCTAATTGTTTTCCGAGCTTTAATATATGGTAGGTCTATTTCAGGTGCCAATTTTGGACGTTATAAATGAAGAAAGGGCACAATTGGAACCGCTGAGAAAAAATATTCAAACAGTTTGTATATCTCTCCTCCACAAAAGCTACATGTTGTCAAATTCTATTTTTATATTGCTTAACTTTTTGATACCATTTGGTTGGTGTGAAGCCTGTATTTCTGGAGAAAAAGAAGTTAGCCTCTATAAACCTATGGATGAACAGTGCTCAATCGAGGTCAAGTACTCACTATGACCCACACCATAATGTTCTATGCATAGTTTCTGGTAGAAAACGAGGTTAGTTCTTGATTACCTTCCCTTATCCTGATTCCAATTGCTCATGTTTCTCATTGCACCATACACTTATGATGCTTTTATCTCTTTTTCCCCATTGAAAGAACGTGACACTTTATATTTCTTCATTTTCTTATCAACATTAATGTCAACGATAAAGATGATAGAACTCATATCTCGTCAATCTGCCAGTGCTCATGTATTAGTTCTTTGTTTTCTTCTTGACTGTTTGGTCTCCACTCTTTATCGGCGGCCTTATTATTATTTCTTAATTGTTATAATTACTTTGTTTTGTTTAGGAAGATCAAGGAACTTAATTAATTAATCTCCCACCTAAATGAGTGAAGAGGAATAAGGCAGAGGTTCACATCACCTATTGTCTCTTCTAACTATGAAATTACCTTAATCTTCAGTTCAGCCAATTTAATCCAATCCTTCACATTTTCAATGCCTAGAAGAAGTGAAGAACAAAATCTAAAAAATCCCTCAACATAATCCTTCACATAATAAATTTTAGTTACAAAACTTAAGTTTTCACTCTATGATGGCTAACCTCATAATTGTTGAATAAAATTACATTATGAATCTAAGCACTTTGATTAGTAATATGATAGTATCATCATCAAGGGAAACCTAAGTGTTGAGGCAACAACAAGAATATTAGCTCTGTCATCAAAAGTAATATATCGTCAAGGACAAACCTGTTTGTTGATGCAATCACATTTAATACAACTGGTTATGGAAAACACATGTGGCTAGGGCATATAAAAATTTTGGGCAAACAAGGGCACCGCACATCCAATGGCAGGTGGTAAGGTTATGATAACGATGATGTACATCAATAAGTTCTATGCTTCTCTCAGGGCATCATGGTGAAAGTTTTTTTAGTTATCCTTCAGCACCTTTTTATAGCCTTGTTTTTATAGTTTCATTTATTTATTTAATTTAATTGTATGTCCTTGTGTTATTTCATTTTTTTCAATGAAAGTTCAGTTATTCCTTTAAAGAGAAGTGCCTGAAGTCCTAATACAGCTGATCTCGCTAAAAGAAGGAAAGTTTATAAAATAGATAAAATATCTTACATGCCAGTTGGGATTTAAAAAAGCTTACTTCTGGATGTTTAGCTAATCTTTAATGCTTAATTGGTAGAAAGCTATTATAGTATAAAAGTTATATCACAATAGAGCCCTTGTTATAATTAAAAAAGGACGAGAAAACTAGTTTACCAACAACCACACTCAATCTATTAATTGCAAAAAGTTACTGAGGGAAATTGCAATTTTGTATGATATCAAAACAATGCTTGTGATATCTTGAAACTATTTCCTATTTACATGCACTAATAGGATATATTTTTTTAAATCCAACTCACTTTGTTGTAATATATATACCAACTAGCTTTATGTTTCCAGTAATTTTGTGGCCCCCTTCTGCAACTCCCTTACTGTATCCGATGCATATTTATGGAGAAGCCTCTAATCATAGGTACACTACCTCTTTGTTGTCTTTTTCATGTTTATTTTCTCTAAACAGTTTAATATACGAGTTTCTGAGAAAAAAAAAAAACAGTTTAATGTAGGAAGGTATTTGTTCTTGGCTTGAATAGATTAAAAAGACAGTTAATTCTAACTTATCAATTTAAACTTTTGGTTTTAGTATGTAGTACTTTGATGGATCAGTGTCATCAACAGCTTTAATTTTGTATTCCATGTATTTTTTTCATAATTGTGAACGGCCAGCCTGAGTCCTTGTATATTTTTGCAGCTCTGTTACGTTAGAAAAGCCTGACTATTCACTTTATCCAAGAGCAAAATATTCAATGAAACCCTCTCAGACAGTTGTTCTTCAAGCTGGTGATGCACTTTTTATTCCAGAAGGGTGGTAAGTAATGAGGTCCAGTATCACGTGTTTATTGATAACATCCCTAGAAGCTTACCCTCTATTGTTTTGATCTCTTGAGGTTTTAGATTGCATTACGGAGTTTTGTTTTGGAAGATTTCTTCAAGCCTTTCAAGATTAGTCTAAAGTTTGGTTGGACATTTTGGAAGATCTTTTCCTTGGTTTATTACTTGTGAGGATGCCTCAGTTTCTTCCTCTCTCGTTTGATTTGGATTGTTTTAGTTCCCTGCATAGATCTTATGCTTTGTTGTTTCATTTTTATATATTTGTATCTTGACCACTAGTCTAGTCTCTTTTCATCATTTCAATGAACAGTTATGTTTCCCTTTTTTTAAAAAAAGAAAAAAAAAAAAAAATCTAGGGGTCACTTATTGCAGGAAGGAAAATCTTTGATGAATTTCTAATTTCCGATGGGGCAATTCAATACAATGAGGCTCATAAGTTGAGAGGAGTTATTTTTAAGATCGACTCTTAAAAAAGTCTACGACCATGCTGATTGAAATTCCCTTGATAGAGTTTTATGGCAAAAAGATCATGGTTCTAAATGAAGATCTGTTAGTTCACTGCGCTGGTCAATGGTAAGCATAGGGGTGTAAGGTCTTAGGCAGGGTGATCCACTTTCCATTTCCCACACATTTGTCTTCTGCTGATTAGTGTTTACTGGGAGTATAGAAGTCCAATTGCGAGTTCTTGGGTGGATAGTGTCTGTAAGCTCTTTTTGTATTCTTTCATCTTTCTTAATCGAATCTGATTTCTTAAAAAAAGGACTAATCTTAGGGGAGGTGATACGACAACACTAGTGAACTGGTGTGGAAAACCTTTTCATTTGCTTTACACCTTTGAATCAATTTTATTTCAACTAAAAGAAAAAGCTATAAATGGATTACTTTTGGGTCAAAGTCCTACATGTAAAGAAAACTAATGTAGTAGGATTAGGGTTAATTAGTGTATCTTGGCCGAATCCTTAATTGATTAGGATTATGATTAGTTTCTTTGGCTTATTAGGATTAGGATTATAATTAATTTCTTTTATTAACTAGGATTAGGATTAGTTTGATTTCCAATTCTCTATAAATAGATAAATTGTCTTCTTGTATTGATAACTTTTGATTCATAAAAGAGACTTTGATTTTATTATTGGAGATTTCTCCCCTTTTTATCTTTTAGGCTATATCAAAAACCTTTCTTCACTTAAGGCTGAAACTCTCCCCAAGTTCGGTGACCACCCAAGTCTTGAATGTTTTCAATTCAAGTCTAAAGCAAGACTTGCAAAAGGGTCAAATGCACTTAACATTAATTAATAGGAACGACAAATTTTATTTATTGAGTCTTTTTTCTAAGACTCTGAACATGGTTTATATAGAAGCCTAAACTGGGGTAGCCTTGAAAAGAGCTAGAAAACCCAAATTCTCAGTATAGTAAGATTTAGTCAAACTTAAAAGGAATAAATATTCCAATGGAATAAGAAAAAGAATTCTTGTAACAATTAATGGGGTGTTCGGCCCACCATCTTGAGTTGAGTTAAGTTGAGTTGCCAACTCAATGTTACCCACACCGACTTCACAAGTTGGTGTTAAATAACTCAACTCTACCAACTTCAATAGTGTTTACTATTGAAGTTGCACATTTGTCGAAAAATTCCATTTTCCCCTCTTTCTCTTTCCCTCCTTCCAATGTTTCTCATGACTCCACTTGCCAACCACCATTGATGACGAACACCGGCGACATGCTTCGAAAGCCACCTCTGGTGGCCTCCACCGATGATCACCTTCAACACCTTACTCGGTAACAACCATCGTCGCTATTATTGCCGCCTCACTAGCTTTGATGGCATGCTCAGACGTCTACCTTCGGTGGCCAAACTCCAATGACGACCACCTTTGCCAATTACTTTAGGTGAAGATTGCTTCTGACAACCATTTCTAGTGACCACCTCCGATGTCCAACTCTAGCACCTACCATCTTCAGCAACCAACTTCAACAATCATATACCAAAGGAAAAAATTTGTCCGTAAAAGTGTTTTTAAATACAAAATTGAAATTATTAGTTCATAGTGTTTAATAGTCCTTTTACATAGTAATTTAACATTAATAGAAACACTTTGAGCATATAGCCAAACCAAACAAACTTGTGTATAAAAATTGTTTTAAGAAAATGTAACCAAACACATATGTATTTTTATTTTAAATAATTTTTCTAAAAAGTGTTCAAAAGCAAAACTTTTTTTCCTAGACAATCCAAACAGACTTTAGTTGTCTTCTCTTTTATACTCATGGTCATCCCCTTTTCTAACCAATGTGGAACTTTTGATCGTATTCCCAACACCAACATATATACATAATAAATCATAACCTACAACTTGATATAAGATGCCATAAAAAGTTCTAAACCCCTTGATGCCCTACTTTTTCAATTTTGTGCTGATTATACTCATACATTTCACTAATGTGGAAGTATATTGTAATTTTGTTGTTGTATGTAACAAGAGTATTTCGTATACCTTAAGTACAATGATTACATGTAAAAAATTGTAAAATATAAGTGAAGGTCTTAAGTCAACATCTCAATTGAGTTAAAAAGATTTGGGAAAATATGTATGTAATTTTTAGGGTTAAACAAAAAGTTAAGCAAACAAAAATAACCACAAAAAGTCGTACTTTTTTAGATTACAAAAAATTGCACCCCAAGGGAAACAAACTTATTTAAGCCAGGAATGATAATAGAAGAATATAAAAAACATAATAGGTGCTAAGATCCATAAAATAAAATCCCAGTAAAAAGAAACCAAAGTAGTGTCAAACTATGAAAGGGAACCGACTTGGGTAGCAAGAACTGGTTAGTTGGGGGTGGGAAAATGGGACTGTTGGTGCAGCTGCAAGGTCACATGCATGTGTGTAACTGCAAGGAAGCATGCAAGGCAGTGTTTGTGAGCGTATGTGTGGGCAGCTAAGGCATAGGTAGAGGCGAAGTGCACGGATGTGGGCATGCTTGGGCCTAAGTGGTAGACTAGTGGCAAGCATGCGAGGTAGTGTCTAGAGGGAAAGCTGGTCCATGCTACATAGATAGTCGGAGTGGATTACATGGGAGGTGCATTTCTGGGTTTGTGTTGTGAGCTTATTCTTGGCCTTGGCTCATTTGCAGGTTGGTGAGTGCATGATCGCATCAGGGGGTTTGGGCCTTGCTGGGTTCCATGCTTCTAACTTGGTGGAAATTTAGTGCTCTTTACTTTTGTCTCTCATTCTTGTCATCCGGTGACCCCTTTTTTTTGTGTGTAAAGATTTGTATCTTCTTAAATTTAATTTTCTTTTGTTCACTAGTTAGTTTCTGTTGTTTTGGGTTTCCTAGTAGTACCTCTTTGGAAATGGAAGCTGATTTTTCCCATAAAAAAGGGAAAAAAAATCATCATTTTGGAAAGGACATCCTGAAGAGGATACCGACATATATTATTATATGACTTTGAACCGAATTTTTTCTAATATATGAAAGAGTTTGGAAGATACAAAATAGAAAGTTTAAGAAAGACCTAAAGTTCAGACCAAACAGATACAAACCTCAAAGTTTAAGGACTATACTTGTAATTTAACCTAAATGTTCCACTTGATTCTCTGCAGAAATTGTTTGTTCTTTTGCACTCACTGGATAGCATTCTTTGCAATTCTATTACGCCATGCTATAATTTTGGTTTATTGTACTTTCCTAACATATATGGTTACATACTTCAATCTTCTCCTCCAGGTTTCATCAGGTTGATAGTGACGACTTAACCATTGCTGTTAACTTTTGGTGGCAATCCCACACGATTTCGAGCATGTCAGAGCACATGGACGCATATTACTTGCGTAGAATATTGAGAAGGTATTTCAGGTTTCTAGCTTCCTAAATTTACAACTTCATTTGGTAAACTAACTTGATGTCTTTTTGTTTCATATCAAATTCTGCTCGTTGAATGACTCTGGTAATTCAAAGATTGATGGACAGAGAAATGGTATGTAGTAATTTTTATGATCTTATTTCTTGGGAATGGTTCTCCTAACTTTTTTAAGGTAAAATATGCCGATTCAATCGTCTCTACCCCTGTAATCTTTCGTTCATTCTCAAAGCTTTCTTTCAATTAAAAGAAAAAAATAAAATTCAAAAATTGTATCACGAAATAATGGAGACGATGACATGATATTTAAAAAGATTTTTTTTCTAGAAGTTGACCTTTTTTGCTTGATAAATATCTACCTCATTTCTTTTTCAAAAGACAAGAGACTTTTCATTGATAAAATGAAAATAGATTAATGCTTAAATTACAATGAAAGAAAAATAAAACAATGGAGACAGACCATGATACAAAATCTGCAACACAAAGATCAAAGGCAACAACTAGGTAAATGTGAGTACAAAATGAATAACTCAATCCAAGGAACCTTCCAATTAGAAAATCTGCTGCCAATACCAGGTTTAAAAGCACCAATAGAATCTACAGCGTAACCAAGCGTTGCAAATACTTATCCAAAGCTCAAACCAGTCTTTATGGATGCATATCAAAATAAAATCTTTCCCATGCAAGCTTTGAACAGATTCAAACCACTTTGACAAAATGCATCCTGAATTACCAAAAAGCTCCACAAAAGACCAACCAAAATCCAGAAATTCCACAGTGATTTAGTGGAAATTTGGTCAAAATTTCCTTTTATGTCCCTGAAAATAAACTTCAAGAGGTATCCTAAACCGAATGATGCTTGGCTTCACAAAATTGCAAACCACAAATCTCAATAATGGAGGAGAATGTGGCAGAATTTTTTAGAAGGAGATAAAGAAGGAAAACTTACAGAAGAGACTTGAACAGCTCTCCTTTCTTCTGACATTTGAAACAAATTATCAAAAACTTCACAATAATTCTCAACAGAAAAGTTATCCTCAAAAGCAGAAAACTCATAAATATCTACCCCATCTAATCCAATTAAAATGTTTGGATAGGGCCAGGTTGAATTATTTAATGGAGTAAACTCTGGTTGTGTCCTTTTTGAGGATAGAATGGATATTTACATAACTTATATATATGTCTGTAAGTGTTCGAGCCAGCTTACGTGCACCTTAACTAATCTCACGAGACAACCCACTGACCGTGTATACAAGATATTTACATAACTTATATAAAAATACTTTTTTTGATCTCACATTGTTAGGTAACGAAGCGACTTCATTGAAAATTTTGTATATCTTTTGGATAAAGCTAAATTGCCATCTGCTGGAAAACCCAAATATTAATAAAGCCGCTTACCCATCCAACAATCTGTAGTATAAGGGGTACAATGCATATCCCAACCATCTGCACAAGCCCAACTCATGATGTTCTTGAATGTTGTTATGGTGGACACTTTTTCAAAGGAAAAAATGATCCTTTGGCTAAACATCATTTGAGCATTTTTGTATTCTATATGGCTTGAAAGGAATTCTTTCATTTTCACATATAAAGAGCATGATACTCAGTCTCTTCTCCCTTCAAGTATATACCCATCTCTAACTTGGTGTAAATTGAATTCTCAATTTTGTAACTATAGTTTATCATCCTGTGTAGCTCATGGGAATAGATTTTTTAATCCTTTCGATAGGAATTTCATACTTTTTTTTCCTATTTAATTTCATTGTATGGACGAAATGTTTGTTTCCTATAAGAAAAGTAATTGTGGCGGATACTTCTAATAGAGTGCGTATGCTGTATTATTGCATTAAGTAACATTTTGAAGATTGCTTCTAGAAAGGGTTTCTCGTGGAGTATTGTGCTTAAGCTTAAGCTATTGTGGCCTATGTTTTGAAAACTTGTAAGCTATGATCACTAATTGTATGATGAAAATTTATAGACTGAGTTTGAATACTCCATGAACTTTTCATTATGATTTTTTTTTTTTTTTTGGATAAAAAACTATTGTGGTAGAGTTGGTTTTGACACCTTTAAAATTTAGGACAGAATGATGTTTTGCGTGTGCCTTGCTCTCTTGTTGACATGGACGAAACGAAAAGCCATGAGCCTGAGGTATCGAGTATTAGAGGGATGGGTAAGGTTCTCTTCCCCACTCTGGAAGATTTGTCAATAGTATATTGAACTCTCTTGAAAGTGTGAGAAAAGAGTTTAGATATTACATTTTAAATTTGGTGGCTGAGGCAATTTGGTATATTGATCTTTATTATTAATTACTAGATCAAGGTGTTCAATGTTTGAGTCAAGCACTTGAAGGTGGGGATTTGAAGGAGAAAGAGCTAAGGGAAAAAACTTCTTCTCATGAACTTGAGCCCTGCACTGCCCAAGCTCTGCATGGGCTTATTACTTTAGTTCACGAGCATGTGAGTGTTTCTGATCAAATTGGAGCCCTACAATCTAGTTCTACAAATGCTTCTGCAGATGAGGAGAGGATGAAGTTGACTAGTTTACGTAGCTTGGAGAATGATCAAGTAGCTACCTTTATTTGGAATTTGGAACCATGTATTCTTCAGAAGGTCCTTCTCACCATGGCGGTGAGTTCTTTTCTCTTCCCTATTACACTTACAAGATCGAAATTGTTTTTCATTGAAGGCCCGGAGGAAATTAGTTTATTCCAATTAGTGTCTGGTCTAATTAATAAACTGAGGTTTCTCATTATTGTAATAGATGCATGAATATATTCCATGGATGTCAAACTATTTTTAGTTTTAGTCAGTTATAGATGTGTGGAATTGTTCCTCTTTCTTTGCTTTCCCCTTCCTTTGTTTCTTTCTTAGTTTGTCATCTTATACTACTTTCTTTTCAATCTAGAATAACTTCCCAAGAACTCTAGAGGCTCTTATACTGCACTTGCTTTCACCAGTTGGAGCAGAAGTTCTTACTCGAAAATTTGAGCAGATGGATCAACAAAACACCGAGGAGGATCAGTTAATTATATTATTACAGAAAAGAAGTCTTCTTTTTTCTCTTATTCTGGAGGCTCGGGGAGATATATGACTTTTGGCTTTTATCTCTTTCATCTCAGGAAAAGATTCTACGAAGTTTTCTATAGTTCATTTGATGATCAATTTGCTGTGATGGATGCAATTCTAAACAGGAAAGAGTTTTTTGCCGGTCAGGTCATTGTAATTCTATTTGACAGCAAAATTTTTGTTTTCTTTTCAATTGTTTTATTTATTTATTCTCTATTTTACTTCGATCATGATATCTTCCCTGTTTATCATATTCATACGATAGCTCGGTGCAATTTGTTTTAAATAATAGGGAGGATATGCCTTCTATCCTCTTTTTCTCTTTTCTCGGAACAAAATTCTGAGCACAAAAGTACCAGTAATTGTAATTGGTCTCGGAGGCAATCTTTGTAGGACAATAACAAAAGCTCTTCTCACATAGTTCTCATCCTCCATAAATTTGGCTGGCCACAAATTGCAGACGACACTCTGCAATTGTGTGCTCAGCTTTTGTTCATGTGAAATATCCACTTCTTTGTAACTACCAGGCAACCTTGAAAAATGAGAAGCATATTTACTCATCCCAAACCGCCTTTGGCAATTAATTCGATTTAGGTACTGTTACATAAGTTGACATTGAAAAGATCCTAATGAAATATAATATTGTCTGCTTGCCTTCGAGGAACTGCAAATCCCATTTTGGTTTGTTACACTGTTCAGTTTCAAGACGAGAAACAGTTTATTTATTTATTTTTTAACTTCAGTTTGATCAATTGCCTAAACCAGAGTTCTTTCTCCTCACAACTTTAAATATCTCAAATATTTGTTCCCTTCCGTGAATTTGACATCTTTTGTTAATTTTGAATCTCAAAGAATGTGCATGCTCTTTACCCATAGTTTTCTAGTTATACTCTCACTTGTGTCTAATTTTTGTAATTTATTACGCCATTTCAGCATCTGTGTTTTGAAGGCAAAATATATTTATTTTCATTATGCTTTATTTATTTAAGAATATTATTATTCTCATCGCCATAGAATAGACAGCTAACCTACCTTATTCATTTGTACTATTTTTTTTATGCCTTCCCTAATAAATAAGCATGACCAGCGAATATGCTGTTGCAACGCTTTGAAACTTTACTTTTTGATTTTGTTGTGTTATTGTTATTAAACTTTACTTTAATTTTTGCGGCAGGTGTTCAAGAGTGTGCTGGATAAATATGTGGGAGTAAACTTAAATGGGCCAAATCCGGGATCTTGAAGGAAGTCCTTTAAAGAAATTGGTCCTGCAGATTCTGGAGCATATCGATGCTATCCATTTTCTAAAGCTTTTCCTCAATTGGTACTTTTACGTATAAGTTATCCACAGCTATGTAGAATATTAATCACCTACTCTAGGCATTACTTTGTAATTTATTTCAGATTCATTTTATTTTGTATAGAGAAGGAAATAAAAAGTTGCTTAAAATCAACGCCATTTAAGTTTCAATTTTATACTTCCAGTACCTCCATTTATCATCTAGTTTTACCCATAAAAACTGCCAAAGTAAACCAAGGGCGAATGGACTTTTACTTTTACCCCATTTCTTCCAGCCAAGGAAATAAAATTCCTTTATTTAATAAGGTTAGTGAGCTAAAATAACGTAATTAAGGAATAATGACGTAAGCAAAAAATGAGCAAGTGAACCTAAATGCTCCTGCCGATACTTTAGTCGGTGATTAGATTACCTAGGAGCTGCTGTTTATCTACAGATGAGATTGAAAAGTACGATAGGATCCACAACCAATGACCCATTTTCAACTACTCTCCTATCTTAACCCTTGTTATTACCCCTATGATGTCGTCATTATTCTTCTGGCTGTATGTGAACTGAACTTGCTAAGATGACGACAAGGACAGGAAAACCATTCTGATAGGCCTAATCAGAATGAATAAGAACATTGTGGAGGGAGTTAGATGGGGAATGTAATTTGTATTGAATATTCGTTTCTTGTGGCGTGGGAAGTTCCAAAATGGGTTTTAGAAAAAAGATTTGAGGTTACATAGGGGTCTGCAGTAGAAGGGGGAAAAAAGGAGAGAAAAGCATTGGAAAAGAAGGGTCTGTAAATAAACAAGATTGGAAGGAAGAAAAGAGGGAAAAGAAAAGGTAGTTGAGATGAGATTCCCTGATGGATGATGACATGGGCAGGTAATTTTAATAGAAGAAGAGGAGGGGAGAGGGAATAGAAGCTTTTTGGTTTTTGTCTGTTTGTGCAGCATAGAGGGGAGATAAAAAAAGATGCAGTCTTTTTTACCAGGCAAATGGCATATTGTACCTCAATCCTGCAACTCATGCACATACTTTCTAAAAGCTAGGATATACCATAATGCACAACCATCCTTTCATTAATCCCCAGGTTCTTTCTTTTGCTCTCTCTGTGTTTTTGTCTCTCCCTGCTCTCTCTCTCTCTTTCTCTGTGAATATCCTAACCTTTTCTTTGGTTAAGTTGATAAGCTTTACCATTTTTGAAATTTTATATGTGGTGATCAGTATTTTTTATTTATTTAAAAAATTCCAAAACCCTTTTATCCAAAGTAAGCTGACTGCATTTTTACACAGTGGCTTGCAGGAATCATATAAAAGTAGATGCGCCACTTTGCTGCATTATCACCATGGCATTTCACTCTCATCAACTTAGGATAATATTAAATATATTTACACTAAATTGATTTGACCTCTTGTAAATTCTTGTGCTATTTTTTTTTAAGATGTCAATTCGAATATAACTCAACAATTATAACATTGATAGTTTGATTATTCACATTTCTACCCTTACAATTACACTTGCTATATTCTCAAAGTATTTTGTTGGAATTGGAAAGTCTCTGGTCATAGAAAATGAGAATGTATCCATATAAAAGCAAAAAAAAATTCCCCCTTTTTTTTTGTTTTAAAGTAAAGTATTTGATTTCTTTTCAAGCATGCTGAAGAATATATATGTTACTGCACCAATGATTGATTATGATGATCTTATAAACAGTAGACTAGACTATATGAGAAAGCAGAGAAGGACAAGGTTTAAGTCAATAATTGGGATGTTAATGCAGGTTAAGCTGCCTACTAAAGGTGTGGGGAATATGCACAGAAATTGATAAAGCCTCTCTTAGCAACAACAACAAAAGAAAAGATTCACCACAGAATTGCGATTCAAACTTCCAGAGCTCTTTGTTGGTATCATTTTCATCCCCGTTGACATTTTTCTTTCCTGTCTTTATTTTTTTTTTCTTTATTTATTTTTTCTTTTTCTTTTCTTTTTCTTCCTTTAGGTTTTAGTTTGCATCAGTACCTAAGTCCCGGACCACCACCACAATCCATCACTCAGTGAGGCACAAATTCACACAACTCCATCAACTTAGTTTGCCTTTAATTTTTAAGTGGGAAAAAAAAAAGACTCGCACTTGCAACAAAATTTTACTACTCCTCCTTCTGACTTTACAAAAGGCTACTCTATTAAAATATTTCCAGTAATTTCTTAGTACCTCTAGAAAAGTTGTGAAGAAAAAGAAATTCTTGGGATTTGATCTTTTCAACTCGAATTTCACCCATGGTGTGGAAAAAAGAATGTTATCTTGCCATCCGTTTTCAACGGTCTTCGAGCCTCTCTCTCTTTTCTAACTTATTGTCATTTGCTTTTGCCAATTCTTGCCTATGATTGTAATGGTAATAAGGTTGAATCTCTGAAAGGACAAATAATGTGAGGGTTGCACGAATTGGTTGGTTTGATTTGGTTTTTCCCACTTCAACTTTGGTGGCTAACTTTGGATTTTTCGAACAGAGACTTCATTGAAGTTAAGATTTAGTTACTTTTTTAGCCCCACATACTTTTAACCCTAATTTACTTTTATATCATTTAAAATTTTGCAATATCGTCATTTCAAAATTTGTATTATTGGTTGCACTTTGTTGAGAATTTCACATTAAAAAAATAGAAAAACTTCACTCTTTAAAAATATGTAGGTTACTCATTCTATTGTCAACTAGTTGTGAGATAAAACTTGTGTTTCTCTGATCTGGTATTTAGAGTGCATGAAGTCCAAATGGACTTCTAGTCGAGAAAATTAATTGAGATATGATCTAAGAATGGTGATCCTCAAGAGATACCATATTCAGGGGACAGGTTGAAGAACCCACTTTGAAGAAATTGGAGACTTCACACTCTTTATAAGATACAAGTTGTGAGATGAAACTTAGGTTTCTCTAATGCAGTTCAAAGTAAAGTTAATTTTAGCCGAATATCGTGACACTCTTATCCTAGGGCTCAAATCCTTTATCTTTATTGAACCAAAAGTATTCTTAGGGCTTACAATTGCTTCTTTTCAATTAGCTATGTAGTAAAATCATTCGAACGTAGACCTCACCAAAACCACCAAAACCAAGCACGGGTCTTGCTTACATGCTCAAACAACTCTTCAATCTAGATGCAATAACTCAGCGTGCTAACAAAATAACAAGCTTAATTAGTCATTGAAATCTGCAAATGTTATCTTTTGGCTCTCTACGGGTAAGTACTACACTACCAAAAACCAATATGCTGTATATATAGAGCCTATTAGGAATGATTCTCTAAAGTGCTCTTAAGCACTCCATCAGTCTTCTTAATATAAAATACAGATTGCCTAAATGATTAAAGTAACTTTGTGTCAATCATTTAGTTTGTCATTTTTTGACTTAGTCACCACAAGCTTCCTAACTTGACTATTGACAAACACCACACTAGTACTAGTCAAATGCTCAACGTATTTTTTTAAATTAAGATTTTAACTCCTACGTTTCTCAACATATGCGTCGAGTAGTGATGTTTGATAGTATTAAATAAAATGTCCCACCATGAAGCTCATTTGTCATATTCACTTACTACATTGGATTTTTGTTGTTTTCCTAGTAATTTGCTTGTCAAATTTACCCAAAGACTTTGAAAATGGTATCCTTTGAGGCCCTTCATAGGTATAATTGAAACTCTCTTTTGACAACTCAACAAACATCAATGATTTCTTGAAATCCCTTGCATATGCACAGGGGGAAGGATCCGTACTTCAAATACATATACCGCAAATTTGAAATTAAAATAGTTTTTACATTTTTACAAGTAAATTTTTTTTTCAAAAATGCTGGGTTTGGGGTCCCCCATAGAGGAATGGGGCCATAGCCACATTCGTCGCTCTCAAAGAGTACACCCAAATGGCTCCCACCACCGACACCGCCCTCTCTCCACATGCCTTTCTTCTATTCTTATGTCTCACGTTTCAATTTGGCTCCGTTTGAGATTGATTTTTCTAGTCTTGAAAGTAATTATTGAGGGAACTCAATAAAATTGGCTCTATATGAATCTGGGCAAAGCGACCTTTTGAATGGCCACTTAAAACAGTTTGGTGTTTCTTTTGATCAAATTTTTAAAATTTCTATTTAATTCCACGTTTGAATTTTAAATTTACTTAGCACAATGTACTTCTGAATTATAGTTGATTTCTTCAAAGACACATGGTTAGTTATTTAAATTGTTGTAGTAATCTCAAATTAAGCCCAAGTCCTTATTGTTTATCTTCGATTTTCGTTTAGTCTCCTAATTTTTTTTTTTTTTTTTTTCCCTTTTTTTTTTTTTTTTTTTCCCTTTTTTTTTTTTTTTTTTTCCCTTTTTTTTTTTTTTTTTTTCCCTTTTTTTTTTTTTTTTTTTCCCTTTTTTTTTTTTTTTTTTTCCCTTTTTTTTTTTTTTTTTTTCCCTTTTTTTTTTTTTTTTTTTCCCTTTTTTTTTTTTTTTTTTTCCCTTTTTTTTTTTTTTTTTTTCCCTTTTTTTTTTTTTTTTTTTCCCTTTTTTTTTTTTTTTTTTTCCCTTTTTTTTTTTTTTTTTTTCCCTTTTTTTTTTTTTTTTTTTCCCTTTTTTTTTTTTTTTTTTTCCCTTTTTTTTTTTTTTTTTTTCCCTTTTTTTTTTTTTTTTTTTCCCTTTTTTTTTTTTTTTTTTTCCCTTTTTTTTTTTTTTTTTTTCCCTTTTTTTTTTTTTTTTTTTCCCTTTTTTTTTTTTTTTTTTTCCCTTTTTTTTTTTTTTTTTTTCCCTTTTTTTTTTTTTTTTTTTCCCTTTTTTTTTTTTTTTTTTTGTTTAGTCTCTATCGTTGTGTGGTAGTTTTCTTATGTAGCATGTTTCTTTAGACTCTTGCTGTCACGTCTTAAGAAAGCATGCCACACATCAAAAGGAAATATATCATTATAAAAAACTATGTAGTAAGATTAAGGATATGTAAGGTATTTTAACAAAATCATAGGGGATAAATTGAAAATTTTAAAATTGTGGACTAAATTGCAACCAAGTAAAAAAATTGAATTAAACTGGTAATTTGACATATTATTTCTCTCAATCAATTTGCATATCACCCCCTTCCTCTCCAAATGAACCGAAGCAAAGTTACCTTTTTTTGTTTTTTTTTTTTTTTTCTGTGGGGGGTGGAAACATTTCTTCTAACTTGTTTGGTAGTGAATTTTGTTCACTTTCTTGATAACTTGAACTATATATGTTCAAAAACTAAAATAAGATAAAATTTAAAAGCTAGATCAACGAATCAAAATCTTAATATGAATAGATAAAATAAATAGTCTAATTAGAGCAGAAATTTGCACCAACCAAAGAAAAAAAAAATTAGCCTTTTCCATCAAACAAAGGATTTACTTTTCTTTTATCCTCTTCATATTACGTCTTTCAAGCAAATGGTAATTGAGATGAAAAATTCAGAAAAAAGTGAGGCAAAGCTTTCGAAGGTCTCTGACCGTAAATAAAAGATGTTAAGAGGGGTATAATAATAATTTTGTTGCATGCTACTATTGTTTTCCGTGATTCATGTAGGTCCATCATTCCATTATCACGGGAAGAAAAGAAAAGAAAAAAGCTTCGATTCTAATTTTAATAATGTCGTTTCCCTCTGGATTTGTTTCCTTCAAATTATAAAAATAAAATTACTTAATTAAAAAAATTGGGAAAAGATATTATAATAATATTCCATAATAATGGTGTCTAAGTTGAATTAACATCATAACCTCTCCCTACCTACCATTCTTTGTCAACTCTAAGTCGTACTCGATTGCTTTACCCTTATATGAAATAAAACATTTTAAATAATTTCTCTGTTATAGAAGAATGATTTAGTCAGCTTTATAATCAATAGTCACTGAGCTACTTTGTTACAGAATATAATACCACAAATGTGGGAGTGATGATACAAATCTTTAGTTTATAAAAAAAAGTTACTATAAAATTAGAGCTTGAGCTTGCTACTTATTTTTATTATGAAAGATTAACTTATGGAAACGAAAATTAAAGAAGCATAAGCAGGATAGAATAGGACACACAAGATATTATTGTTTAGCTTCGAATTTAATCTTAGTCGTCTTTAAAACTTTTCTTGTCTTAACTATTCATTTTAGTATTTATAAATAGATAGATTTAATTATATTGTATTTGATGTTATTTTCAAGTTATACAATCCTTGAATGGAATGTTACTTATACCATAGACATTGAACCTTATGTGATACTTAGAAAGGCCATTATTAAATGTACTACAAAAATTTAAAGAGCCAAGACTTTCTTGCAAAGTTCTATAGATATTAAATATAAGTCATACAAAAATATAAATACAAAAAGTAACAAGATGAAAGTAACAAAAGAACATTCATTAAAAATTAATAACCTCAAAGAGAGAGAGAGAGATTGGAAATTAAAACATTGGAAAATGACTTTTGTTTAATATTTTTTTTCTCTAGTGAAACGACAGCGTATCATTCAACAATCTCCCCAAGTTTCATTGGCAGCTGGCTCCGCATATCCAAAATTATTATTACTACTATTATTATTGTTGTGAGGCTTAAACATCTCCAATCCACTTGCGTACGTTAGCATATCCTTAACGCTCATGCTAACTTGCACCACTCCACTGCCGCCAGAACCACCACCACTACCAACGCCACTGTTCCCATCTCCAGTCAGACCGAGAAAGTCCCTGGTCAGCCGGTCAGTCTTCTGCCACGTGGCATAGTCAGGATCAAGTTGACTCAGTGATTCAATGTGATTCGATGGACCGAACTCGGGGATGTTTTGCATGTTGAAGTGAGTCATGTGGCCTACTGACTCGGGTTGATGGTGACCGGATTTTGCAGCGCCAACGCCAACTGTCGCTGCCTTTTGGAGTAGGGCTGTTGCTGATAGGTGAGCTGACGTGGCAACATTTGATCCCGGGTGCACTGACACGTGGAGGTTCCTGAAGGGTGAGGTTATCATGGAAGAGGAGGAGGATGAGCCTACCTTTTGGTGGTGGTGGTCTTGAATTAGACCAAAAGGGTTGTTGTTGGCAGAGGAGGAATTGGGGAGGGGCAAATTTGGAATTTGGTGAAAATTATGAGAATGGGAAGAATGAGAATTTGAATCCTCTGGCTTAATGATTTGGAGGGTGTGATTAGGGTTAGGGTTTTGGGGATGATCCCAAGGGTTTAAAGACATGTGGGTTTGAGACAGAGGTGGAGGTGGTGGTAGTGATAGTGTCGAGTTCGAGAATTGATGGTGATTACCATAAGGAAAGAGCGACTGGTCGGCGGTGGCGGTTGAAGACGAGTTTATGTTGATATCAGTGGCACCCGAGGCAGCGGCTGCGGCAGCAGCCATGGCCAATTGGTTAGCTGAGAGCCTTGCACTTTCTTCAGCCAATGCATCACAAAAAGCTCTATGGGTTATGAAGCTATCCTTCCTACACACATATAATATATTTCCCATGCAATGATTAGAGATTCACCAAACATAATTGAATTTCAAAAAGAAAGAATAGATAAGAAAAAGCAATATAATATATATATATAGACATATAAAATCAAATCCCTCATGTGACAATTCTATTTTCCACCAAAAGAAAAGTGTTTGTTGAAAAGTAATTTGGTTATTGCATGAAGTTATATGAAAAGAATATGTGTAATTTCAACCATTTTAGATTGTGTTTTCTTTTCTGCTCATATATGGTGGGACTTTGGTGAAGAGCTCAAGAAGATTCATACCATGTTCATAAAAATCTCACATTGACCCAAAAAGCAAACACATGGTTTCAAATGAAAAACTCTCTCTCTTTTGGTCAAAATAAAAAGTAGATCAGCAAATGAGACTGGCAAAAAAAAAAAAAAAAAAAAAAAAAAAA